>JAFJYJ010000111.1:775000-1310424 GCA_019022615.1 Acacia melanoxylon | reverse complement strand
TTCAACAAATCTCGCGTGTAAGATATTCGCAAAGATCCGATGTTCGTATAACAAGAGATCCACAAGACCACAACTCTTTTCAGGACTCTCGTAGCAAGAAATAACACATTCTCGTTAAAGACAATCCTTCAAGTAAATTGCTTTGAATGGGTAAATCAATCATTTGTCCTTGTGGATCCGACATTAATCCTCTCATACCTACTAATTGACGATATCAGACGATTTCCAGTCTAGCTCCCGAAAAGACATTATACGGACGGATTAAAAGTGGTTTCACTTCACCTCTTGTCGGTCAAATTCTTTATGGATAGCCTCGCTTAAGTGAACATCGGCCTCTCAAGAAAAGAAATAACTCCATCTCAAAATACCAGCTTATTAGAGAAAGTAAGTGTTCTTTAAACTTATAAACTATACGCTACTTCCCACATAACATATTCCAACTCAGGTTTTCACCTAATTTCATAGGTTTGATGATTTATTGCTTCGTTTTGGATATTGATTGGGGGATGATCTTATTTTCAAGCTAATAGAAGGCAACATTAATTGGGTTCCCCCCAAAAGCCATGACTTTTTCTACTCACTTTGTTTCTTCACTGGCTTATTTCATCGTTGAAAAAAAATGGCTTATTTCATCTACTATGACAATGAATAATTATAGGCAGATTATTGGGGTTGAAACTTGAAACTCTTGATTTTTGCTCCGAATTAAAAAAAATCAACATTAATTAAAGATTATATTTCGGGTTATAAAAGATTTCTTCAAAATAATTAGTTTTGAACATTTGGAAAAATAAAGAATACCATAACATTTTGAATCAACGCGCATTGACAAGTCTATATTTTTTTTAGTATTTAACAAGATTTTTTCTCACGATAATAGTTTTAGCGAATTCCTTTTGTATTTCACAATAAATTGAAATGCAATCTTGATTTGATTTCCAAAGTGTTTGGCTTTTTTATACAATGTAAATAAACAAGACAAAACCACAATATTGGATTCATAAACCCTTTAAACTTTTTCTTTCTAAATTAAAAGACAAGTATTGACGCCATGATTTTCCAAGGCAAAAGAGCCCCGACCAATTAGAAACAAAAATAAATAGAAACATAGTTCCAATAAAGGGAACCCACGGACCATATTCTTCTCCAACTGAAGCCACACGTCTCGAATGAATTCAAGACATACTCACAAAGAAATTCTAACCGTCGTTAGGGGAATGGTTTGTGGATTTGACGCCCGAGATTACAAGCGAGATCAAATCCAAGACCCCCATTTAAAGAGAGCCCATATCACTAAGGCATGCCTTAGCACAAACCCTTAAACTATCACCTATGGTAAAGACGCGGATCCGATGCCCCATAGTTTCCCAACTAGATGATCTCTCCAATGTAAGTTTAACTTAACAAGTCACTTGCTCATTTTGCCCTCTATCAAAAGTCTAGAAGATCACAATTTCCAATCTCAACTACCCATTTCTTAAATTTCCTTATTAGCTTCCATTGTTCATGAATCTCAGCTGACGGATTAGATCGTAACTGCATGGCTTTTGTGGAATCACTTTTGAAAACGATATCCCGAAAAGTATTATATTAAGCCCACTTAAGCCTCAACTATAGCTTTCGCCATGCAAAGATAAGAGTGAATTTGTTAGTGCTTGCAATCTACACCATGTCCGACATAGCGGTAGCACCTCGCGAAAACATAAGAAACGTATAGTTCAAGTCACTCCTAATAAATTAGAAAGCGGTACTCTACGGATAAAACGAATCATTCTTGGAAAAAGTAGGGTGATAAAATAACGGAAAAATAATAGTGGAGAGGGGAGAGGAGGTATAACATCACAAACTTTGGGATTTTAAAGTTTGAATAATATATAGAGATTAATTATGAAATTTGGCCAAGAATAGTTATAATGTTAATAGTTGAAATTAAGGCCTATTTTTCCCTTTAATTAATTTATTTTGGGAAAAAGCATAAATTCAAGTAAGGAATAACTTAGACCTAAAAATTATGGAATTAATATTTTATGGTCTAGAGGAATTAAGGATTTATTTATTTTCCATAATTGTAGATAAATGAGTAATGGCCCATGAATAAAGATAAGACTCAACTCATTATCTCATGTATTCAACTACTCAAACCATTTGATTGCTCCAGCCCACGTAAACCAGACGGCCCATAAACCTATTTGAACACCCAACCTATTATCCTCTAATATTCAATATAATTCAAACACGTTAAACAGAGTCAGCAGAGAGAGAAAGCTAACAACAAAACCCATTAGCCTTACTTCTCCAGCGTGATTATCTCACTCTCTACACACGCAAGATCAGCGGCGACATGCTTCTCCAGACCCCTCACCTTACATTTTGAACTCAACGCCATTTACCTCTAAATATTTCCAGTTAGGATCGAACCTTAGGTCTTTATATAAGTGTTGTTCTTGGAATTTCATTCATTCACTTTTGCTCATTTCTCAAGGGAAACCAAGAGCAAGAGGGAAGCTGAGAGTGAGAACCCCGAGAGAGAGCCATGTGTAAGCATTGTTGCCCTGTTTCTTACTTTGGAAAAAGAGATTGGTGTGGCGTTGAGAAGCAAACCTTGGCATATTTGAAAGACTAACGAGGTAAGCCATTAAGCTAGATATATCTTCAGATATATATATATATATATATATATATATTGATGTATGTATGAAAACAAAGGAGAGGAAAAGTCATTGTATCGATATATATATATATATATATGTGTGTGCATTGCTGCATTGGGAAAAAGGAATGAGAAAGTTGTTGTCATAAAGCTTATATATAGATATATCAACGCTCTCCGTATAAGAAAGAGTAAGAACTTGATATCATGAATATGTTGATATTGTTGTGATCATGGAAGGAAAAAGAATGAGGGAATTGTTGTTATATGATATGTAAATATATTCGCTATTATTCCTTGTACCTCGACCTCAACAATATCCCCTAACCCTAACCCAACCATCTCTCACTCTCATCTACACCGATCTCGAACCCGGCAAGCTTTTTAAGCAAATCACCACCTTAACCCAACCATCTCCCACTCTCATTTGCACTATATCCCAACCCGCAAACCTAACCCAACCATCTCCCACTCTCATTTACACCATATCCCGAACCCGGTAAACCTTAACCTAACCATCTCCCACTCTCATCTACACCATATCTCAATCCTGGCAACTCATTACCTTAACTCATACACTCAATCTCAATCCCGACAACCACTCTTAACTCATCACCTCAGCCCATACATTTTATCACGATCCCGGAAATCTCCCTTTAAACCGTCAATTCCTTAGCCCATACACCATATCTCGAACCCTACATCCTCTATGGATTCGATCAACGTCTTTATGTAGGTATGAACGACCTTATAAAAAGGGTATTATTATTAAGGAAATTGTAGGGATTAATAACCACTTTAATTCTCTAAAATTAATTCGTGTTTAGTTATTTTGCGACGTAAGAAGTGACTAATGACAATGATAAACGTTTATAGGCATACCTTGACACCTCTACTTGATCCCAACACCTTTGGACAAAGTTAAATTCAAGCTTGATGTGGAGTAATCATTATCTTATTAGCTTGTATGTATGTATTCATGTATGACTAACCATGTTTGCTAGATAATTTGCATATGTGTATCCTAGCTATGGATTAATGCGTGTCCTAAAGGGTCATGGTCCTTGGCCAGAATCGCTGATTCACAGGTTGACTTGTCTATCTCGTGAATTATTCTATGCTTAACATGTGATATGTTGTCATTTATATTTCATACTTGCATATAAGATTAATTGTTACCCTGGGGTTCATTCATTTGAACTCAGATCACATGAAAGAGACGGTAGTGGATCGAGATTAAGAGGAAGCAGACATAATAGGGGTTACAACGAAGGGACTTTTGTGATAGTATAAGTAATTGGATTGTACTAATTTGTTTATCATTTTCCTATTTGTGGATTATTGTATTAAGATTCCCCTATACACGATAGATATCACTCGAAAAAATTTATCTTCATGATTAGCACCGCCTCAAACATGAATACCAAGACGTCACTCACGAACTTAAGAAAATGCTAGACATGGTTTCCTCGTTACCGTGGTTACAACCCATTTTTAAGAGGTTCCCCCGATTGTATCAACTCTGGATCAATTCCTCCAAATGTGACTCGACATGTTTAAAACGACTTAATATGATAAGTAAAATGTCATTAGAGGATCTTCGGAAGATGTTTGAAAGGCCTTCCTCAATCAAAACATGAGCCCATAAATGATGGCAAACATGGGAGAACAATTTGCGTAAAGCTTTCAAAAGAAGATGCTCCACGGCTTCATTGACTTTGTTCGAGATAGATAATACAATTTTATTTTTTTCCTTTCATTTTTAATTGTGGAGCCCCAAAATTCAAAGAACAAACAAGAGTGACCATGAAGAATCGAACAAACTAACTATATTAGAAATTCAAAACAACAATGTGAGTTCAAAGCCTAGTCTCTTATATCACTCAAGTGCGAGATGAATGATTGAAACGAAACTTTGGGAGTGATCCTCTATTAGGATCGGTGACGGGCGAGCCTTAGAATGAGAGGTTCATACTTCTCTTTCGTATCTCACACTCCTTCTTCCTTCAATCTCCGTGTTGATCTTTGGATTCTTTGATTGGGATCACTTTAACGGAATTTGATCGAAAAATGATAGAAATAAAAGTTCAAGAATATGTTGGTTTTGATTAGTTTTGATGATGTCTTATATAGATGCCATTATTAAAAGCAAAAAGATTGAGTAATATAGATATCTCCTACATTGACTAATTGATGTATCTTTGATACATGAGCTTCAGTGTTTATCAATATCTACTCTTGGAGAGAGTTCATTTTCGTGTATATCATTCAGTAAGAATCTCAAGTCGTGGGACTTGGAGATTGGGATGTCGAGTACAACTTGTAAGGGGGTGTATCCTAGGGAGAGGATAACTTTCGAGTGCCGAGTGTGTATCTGATTGTATACAATTACAGCTTGTAAGGGGAGTGAGTCCTAGGGAGAAAGGATCATCCAGTACGAGTGTGTAATTGTATTTGAGTGATAGTGAAAAATCCCAGTGTGTCCGGAGTGTGGACGTAGGTCAGGGGAGTTGACCGAACCCGGTATAATTCCTTGTGTCTTGCTATTCTTCTCTACTCCATAGTCTACTATGTTTTAGTCTTGAAAAAACAAAAGCTTTTGGAAGAATTTTTTTGAAATACCCAATTCACCCCTTCTTGGTGATTTCCTTCACTTTAGAATATAGCTTCAAATTTCCAATGAAATGGCACCGAAGAAATGATTCGGTTCGAGATGAAGCGAGACAATCTTGAGGAGAAATCTTGTAGTGGACCACTAAGAGATTAAGAACCCGATTACGATGAAGTATAAAACTCATTTGTAATTATCCATCAAAGAATAGGACCAGAAATTGACTTAAGAAGATCAATTTGTCACTGAAAACAACATTCTTGTGAACCCCATCTTCGATCCTAAAGAACTTTTGAATCCTCTTCTTTTCTCTGTGCCTATCTCCTTCCAGTCATCATCATCCTCATAATTTCTTTATCATGTCCGTTCAATCAATCCAAAGGGTCATAATACTACTTTGATTTTTTCTCGTGGCGGATGGTGATGAGTGAGATAATGAAAAAAAAAAGTTAAGGAGAGGATCGAGCTTCCCTTCCACCTCCATTTTTTCTTCCTCGCTTATCCTCACCAAATCGAGGGAACAAGATCGAGAAATATGGAGACGATGAAAGAGGGTGCTCGCCACCGACCAACCAACAATGACGCTTGGTCTTGTCTTCGAATTTGGCATCAATCACGGCGAGTGCGGCCTTGCTCGATGGTGCTCTTCAACCGGGTTTAGCTCGACAACATGGTGCATACAAGATTGAACGAAGGCCAAAATACGGCAAGACTTAGGGCTTGTTTTGTTTAAGGGGGAGGGAGTGGGAGGAAGGGAGGATATTGACCAAATTGTCATTAATAAAAAGAATATTTTTTTTGTTGAGAGTATATTTTTGGAATATTAAAAAGTTTCTATGTGCTATTTAGTATAGAGAGAGAAAAAAATTTATCGCTTCCTCAAACCAAACAAGCCCGAATCGATAGTGGAGAATCAAGAAACCTAAACTTGCAACTCTGGAACGACATCGTGTGGCCAAGATAAGCTTTGTTTGGTAGAAAAACTCTGGTTTCAAGATTTGTACTATGGTGGTAATTCAAGAATCACCGAACTAGACTTTATTATTTTGCCCAAGAGCTAGGTTAACAACGGTAAGAAAGATTACGGAGAAGATAGAGAATCATGTGTTATTCTCACATAAGAGCAATATGCTTATACAAGAACTTAATCCACTTGGGTTATCACTAATTTACCATCACTTGAGAGAGATAACCAATCTCATTTGAGGAGTACTAGAATAGATTTCTGCCTCTAAAGAAAGACTCAAATTATTGTTTTTCTTGACACACTGAGTTTCTCTCTATCATACACTCTCAACTCTTTAACTAAGACATTTTATATAGATTAGGACCTTAACACACTAACTAATCGTTAATTTTACCTTAATATCTTTAATAAAATGATACATAAAATAATTATGATTAAGTAATTTATTTAGATTTGATCTCTAAAAAAACAACTCGGCACTTATATTAAAGATAAAAAGTAGTATATATAATGTTGTTTGCTAAACATTTAGGAAACAAAGGGCTTGTTTGGTATAGAATATATTTTGATGGAAATAAAAGGTTTTAAAGGAAAAATTTATAAATGCCCGCCAGTTTGGTATGCAAATTAAAGAAAAGAGAAATGACAAATTAAAGAAAAAATAAAATATAAGAAACCCAGAACACCCCCATTCAATGATAAAGCAAGAAGATAAATGGAAATTCTTGGAATTTCCTAAATTGAAAAATTGTTTCCCTCCAAAAGTGGAAGGAATGGATAGATTTTCTCGTAAAAGAGTTTTTCAAAGGCATCAAATGACTCAACGGGAAAAAGTGATTTTGTTCTTCTTTCAACATACCCCTTGGTATTTAATGTAAAATCAATTTATCTAATTTGATTATGTTAAGGAAGTTAATTAGTTAATATGACATATTTTTTTTTTGAAATACCTAGCTAATCATCTTTATTAATTTCCACATGACATCTCTCTTACTTGATTATTATTGTGGAAGCATTAATAAGAGTAAATTGGAAAAATATTGACAAATATAAAAAATATGTCTTATATTTATGATTAAAATTGACTCTCCAATTAGGCCCTACAATAAAAAATATGGAAGAGTATCTTCCTCAATCCAAAAGGCTCTTAGTTAAAAAGAATTGACAGAGACAATTCTCAAATACAAATATATCATAATTGTTGGGTTATACTAAGTCTAACCTTAATAGACGATGGCCCAAACCTCATTTATAAATAGAGCACAAATGAAAATAAAACAGAGTGTCCGACAAATTAGCAAAGGTCTCTCTCACTCCACCCAGCCTTTTCTTGATGCCTCCCCAGATTATTTAATCTTTCTGTTTTGGGCTTGGCCCTCATTTATACCAAAACAAATAAAACATAATATTGAAACACCCCTCGTTTTTTGGTTCAAGTCGGACTTTCTTACTAAAAGGGATAGAGTTCAATCTTGAAGTTGGTCAAGGCGCTGAGGGAGGCATCTTAGGGGTCTACGAAGCAGTGGAAAACGCTGGGTGGAGGTGGAGACATGTGTACTCTCCGACCCAATATGCCCTGTGGACTGGGCTCCAAACACCCTACCCTTGACCAGCGAGCCTAACCCTTTCCTAAAATTTTCCATATCAAAAAAGAAAAAACATAATATAGAAACAAGTCATCCTTGTATCTTTAGGGGGAGTTACACAACAAGCTTGTGCAGGATTTGGTTTCTCTCATTTTCTTTTCTGGTTCGCTCCTTTATCTCCTTTATGACCATTGAATCTGGATCTAATGGTCCACATCTAATGCTATTAATATTTATTTTCCTCTTATAAAAGGAAGAGAGAGAAGGATGGAAAGGAAATGGAGAGAATGATGGGAATAAAATTAAATATAAACCATTAGATCTTGATCCAAATGGTTATAAAGGGGTAAAGGATGAGAGTGAACCAAAAAAAAAAAGGAGAGAAGTCAAATCCGCTTGTGCAATATATAATTAAAAAGAGAGTTACACTACCTCCAGTGCGTTACATTATATGGGAGAGAGTTTATAGTTTTTTTTATTTTTTTTTTGCGTACACTCAACACCATATAACTCCCTTCTATAAAAACTAAGTTTCTTCTCTCACTCCAGTGATTTTATTGGGTACGTAACATAAACAAAGTCTGCTGGATTGTGATTCAGTTTCGTATGGGCAGTTCAATCCATGAAATTTACAGGTATGCCTAAAATCTTTCAATCCTGTAAAGAATATATATACTCTAAGAAAAAAAAACTTGGCCATCAACGCAAGTTTAAAATGCCATATACAACAAAAGAAACTTGAAAATGAATTGAAAAGAATTGTTCAAGACAAGCTTTTTATGTTCATTATCGGGTGAGATCATCGTTCATGTGTTGATGTTTATTATTAAAATGGTCTTTCTTGTTTTGTTTGTTTTTTGAGGGGATGGAAGGAAAAAGAGGAATTTTGATACCCTCCCCTTATTTAGGAAAAGGTTTAATTAAGGAGTCCCTCCCCTCCCCTCAAAACCGTACCCCCTCCAAAGGGGATTTCGAGGAGGCAAAAAATTTGTCTCATTGAACTAAATTGCTCTTTCCTTTTTTGTAGCCCCAAAAGTACCCTTTGGTTTGCCTCTTTCTCTCTCCACCTCTATTGGCTTCCCATTATTACTAATCTCTTCCCTTCTTCTTCTTCCTCACCTTCGCCTTCTCTTGATTTCTTTAATTAATTCTTTTAAAATTTTTATATTATGTTCATGTCAATAGAAGCAACAATGTTTAAAATCCCACTTATATAACATAAGGATAAAATTGTCCATGTGAAAATAATTTCCGCCCTCCCTCTCTTTGATCAATCCAAACAATGTAATATTAAAATCTTTTATATCCCCTCCCTCCCTCGAACCAAACAAACCCTCTACGTATGGCTTAATTGGGAGTCATACTTTTTTTTAAAAAAATTTATCTTATTGATACTTCCTCAACAATAATTAAGTGAAGAGAGACAAAAGAAATTAAGAAAATAATTATGGTATTTTAAAAAAATATGTCCTATCAATTGGGTAAATTAGGCAATAAATAGGTGTTACATTAATCACCCGATGGAGTTTTTTTTTTTTTTTGGGAAAATTCTAAATAAATACTATTTGAATTTCGAAAACCCCGTGTCTGTCCGAATTTGTAAAAAAGACCGAGAAGAACCAATGACCTTTTATGAGAGATATGCAAATTAAAGTGAAATTACCTTTTTGCATTAGTTTTAAATAAATTTTAAAAATAAAAATACCCTCGCCGGCGTATGGCCATCGGAATCGCACCGCCATCGATTTGGGGTGGGAGTTTTTTTTTTGGAGTGGGTTGGGGGGTTTTTTTAAAAAATATATATTAATTGAAGTGTTCCCACCCCCAACACCATGGGACCAAGTGGTCCGTCCACCAATTAGGCCACTTGGTTCTGTAATATATATATATACGTTAACAAATATATATATTCTTCTTAACATTTTTTCAATGGTATTTACCATTCCACAAACGAAAATTATCATTCCACAAATGAGAATTTACCATTCCACAAATGAAAATTACCACTTTTTCTTCAGGGTTCTTTTTTTTTTTTAACTCTTTGATGCATGTTTTATAAAACCAAAAAAATTGCACTATTACCATTCCACAAATGAAAATTACCATTCCACAAATGAGAATTACCACTTTTTTCTGGATTCCATTTTTTTACTCTTTGATGCATGTTTTGTAAAAAGGGAACTCGATAGAAAAAATGGTAATTCTCATTTGTGGAATAGTAATTTTCGTTTGTGAAATGATAATAGTGCAATTTTTTGGTTTTATAAAACATGCATCAAAGACTAAAAAAAAGGGAATCCTGTAAAAAAAGTGGTAATTCTCATTTGTGGAATGATAAATTCTCATTTGTGGAATGGTAATTTTCGTTTGTGGAATGGTAATAGTGCAATTTTTTGGTTTTATAAAACATGCATCAAAGAGTAAAAAAGGGAACATTGTAGAAAAAGTGGTAATTCTCATTTGTGGAATGGTAAATACCATTGAAAAAATGTTAAGAAGAATATATTTATTTGTTAACGTATATGTATATTAAAGAACCAAGGCCCTGGACCACTTGGTCCTACGCCCACCCCAACATTTCAATTAATAAAAAAAATTTCAAAAAAAACCCAAGCTACTCCAAAAAAACCCCACCCCTCGCCGGTGGCCTAGCGCCCCGTGGCACTCGAAGGTCAAGATGAGGCGCTTCCTCCCAGCCGTCGATTTAGGTATTTTTTATTTTTAAAATTTATTTAAAACTAAGGCAAAAATGTAACTCACTTTCGGATTTGCATATCCCTCATGGCCCCTTGATTTTCGCTTTTTACAAATTCGGATCATTTTCCTCGGGGTTTTGTAAATTCAAATGGTATTTATTTGGATTTTATTTTATTTTATTTTTTAATTTATGTGAACCTCGTTAAAAAGCTAAAGTTTAAAAAGTAACCCGCCTAATACCTGGCATGGAAAGACAATTATTTTCTTTTTCCTTTTTTTTGAGAAAATTTGATTGAAAAGCCTTCCGTATAACTTAAAAAGTCCCAGAACACAAAAACCAACCTGGCAAAAGTTTTTTTTTTTTTTTTTTTTTAAAATTTATTATATAAATATTTTCATTTAAAATTTAAAAAGCTAACCAAAACGTCGGTCCAACAGCCAACTTTTAAAAGGCCCTCAACTTTTTTTTTTCATCGAAAAAGAGAAGCAACTTTTAATAATTAATATTTCTTCATAATTCTTTCTAGCAGCATATCCCTCAATTTTAAGAGATGTAGTTTATTTTTCTCTTTGATTATATTACTTTAATGTTGTGATTTTTTTTAGGTAGGGGAGGGTTACAAAATATTTTTTCAATTCTACCATCATTGAATTATATTAATTTATTGTTGTTATTGATTATTTCATAATTTCCTTTTTTAAATATTTTTTTATAATTCACTGATTAAATAATCATAATTCCTTTTATCAACATATCCCTCAATTTTAGGAGATTTAATTTATTTTGATCTTTGAATATATTACTTTCTTTATGTGTATTTTTCTTTAGGTAGAGTGAGGGTTACAAAATATTCTTTCAATTTTTCCATCAATCGATTATATTCATCTTGCGCAAGGTTTGAAGAGTAAACACTAAACACTTGTTGTATGAATATATCAATATCTTACATCTACCGCATAACATATTTTTAAAAATAAATAAATTTAAGAATAAAAATACTAATATTTTCTAAACTATAAAAAAACATATGCCCTAAATTATCGATAACATATATATAACAGATTTTGTAAAACAGTTTCTTCCTCCCCTATCTATTCTTATATTGATATGGATACATATATAGCCTTATTTAGAATTTTAAATTACACTATGCTAGAATAGGTTTTTGGGTTTTCGAATATATATATATATATATATATATATATATATATATATATATATATATATATATAAAAGTAAGAAAATCGGCAAATTTAGAAATTCTCTGAAATTAATTTTATCTTGAATATAAATTTGATAGAATTACATACAGGTCCCAAATAAGAGAAAAAATTAGAAATAAATCCTTTAAAATTATCAAATTGCATTGAAATTTATGGAACCTCGGTTTAATTAATTTGATTTGAGAAAAAGACTACCATGCACCTATGAACTTATGGCTTGATGATGAAAGTGTCTTTTTTCATTATCTTGAAAGAGTTCGAACAAGGCAATTTCAAATACAACAAAAAATAATCACTTTATTCTTGTTAATTCAAAACCAACAATTATAAGCCAATGACCAATCATTTATAAGTTAGGGTGCTACATTGAAACTTATTTAACAATTAATGACAAGTCAGGGTATCATTAACGACTTAAACACTTATCATTGGTTACTCAATAACTTATTGTTATGGTACCTTGACTTTTCATTGGTTGCTCAAATTAACCAAGGCAAAGCAAAGTGATCTTTTCTTAATTCAAATTAATGTAGCCAAGAGACTTCAATGTATTTTAATTATTTTAAGGGACCTTCTTATGAATTATTCTCTTTTTTGGGACCTGTACATAATTCCCAGTAAAATTTTGCGTATTAATTTACTGGCCAGGTCAGAATAACATTTTGGGTTTTTTGACCCACGAGAAGACAGTACGACGATAAAAAGAATTGAAAAGAATAAAAAAAGTGAAAATAGAGCCCCGCCACCTGTGGATCTCTGAACGGACGAACAAGGCATCGACCAAAGAATTAACAAAGAAAAAAATAAAATACAGAATCAAAGAGATTGAGAAGATTGAGAAACCTAGATAGATCGCGTCAAAAGCAACGAAACTTGGAAGGAGGAGTAGAACTTGTTCCTCTCTCGTTAATGTAATGCGATTTTGCGAACTTTGTAGACCCAGAAGCTTCTTTTTTCCGATTAGGTAAATTTTCTTGAACCATCTTTGGACGCTTTCTGATTTCTAGGCTTAACGTTTCTTAATTGATCACAAACTCAATCTTTTGTGGATCAATGCGAATGAATCATCAAGACTTTGAAACAGTGCGGTGTGTCTGTTGTTTTACAGATAGATAACAATCTTTCATAGCTATGGAGTTGGCACAACTTGAAGCTTTGTGTGAGAGGCTATACAACTCCCAGGATTCTGTAGAAAGGGCTCACGCGGAGAACACTTTGAAATGCTTTTCCATGAATACCGATTACATTTCTCAATGCCAATACATTCTTGACCATGCTTTGACTCCTTATGCATTGATGTTAGCTAGTTCCAGTTTGTTGAAGCAAGTAACAGAACAAAGCCTAGCTTTGCAGCTTCGGCTGGATATAAGTATTTTACATTATTTGATCTTATCACTTTTCGATGACTGGAAAAAGCAGGAATTGATTTCTGTTAACTCTGGGTTGATAACCTTATTTATTTTGTTTCATAGGGAACTATCTTTTAAACTATCTAGCCACCAGGGGACCAGAGTTACAGCCTTTTGTGACTGCTTCATTAATCCAACTTCTGTGCCGAATCACGAAATTTGGGTGGTTTGATGATGACCGATTTTGGGATCTGGTCAAAGAGTCAATGAGCTTCTTGAGTCAGGTGATCACTAGTGAATGTGCTATCCATTTGTCAAGAAGGAGCTGGCTAATGTTCACCATTATGGACAATTGAGTGTTTTGCAAGCTGGTTCTCTGCATTGAAAAATGATAAAGTGCACTTTTAATCTAGTAACACTTGTGTAGAGCTCAATCTCAGAAAGAAAGAGGATTAACGTATTTGAATCAAATAATACAGCCAAGGACTGTAAAGCATAACAAACTTGACAATGGTGCTTGAGAGAGATGATAGAAAAGTAACAATATTGTTCATAAACAGAAAAAATAAATAGGAAGGTGACAATATAAACTGCAATACTGACTAATGGTCAGTAGTATTGTTAAGGCTTGGCTGGTTCTTACCAGTTTTAACTGGGCCAACCCTAAAAGTGGATCTATGCTTCGAACAAGCTTGTTCCTCTGAGTGAATAGCAATTAAAGATATTTAATTTGGCTTGGAGTGCTTGGAGCTCTCACTTGCCCATGTTTCTAGTGGGCAGTTTAAAATTCCTGAGATGTTTTGTTTATAGATATTCTGTTTTTAACAGGCAACACCTGGTCACTATGCAATTGGTTTGAAGATATTAAACCAGCTTGTTTCTGAGATGAACCAGGTAAGATTTTATCTTGTGATACTCAAATACATTCAATGCTGGAAGTGAGTAACACCATTTACTATTGGTAGTCATCTTTGTGCAAATATCCTATGTATACAAGATGTTTAGAGGATTAATTGTCTTCTTATTTATTGATTTATTTTTCCTTTCCATTCAATATTAACTGTTTTTGAATTGACATACCCAGAGAGTGTCATAACACCAGAATTCAGCTACATTACTTGTCTAGTTAACGATTTGCTTAATGAAAAGCATTCATCAATTGCCAGCCACATGTAGTGGTTGGGTCTTGAGTCGGTGAGGACATAATGATTACAAATCAGTTTTCCTTGTGTACAAAAGAACAGCATCCATTGTGTATGAGTGTATATAACAATTTAGAATCAAGGTTTTTTTTAAATTGAAGTTATGATCTAGCACCACCTTCTTTGTCCTATAATGATAAACTGTATTTTTCATTTCATTAATGGTAGCCATGTCACATAAAACTTCCATGGTTACCTACATTGTGATTCTAAGCTCTATAAGAAGATTTTTTAGCCTCAAAACTTTACCATGAGATGGGGCCCTGTATTTAGTCTCAGAACTACTTTTACCAACATTTTATTGCTCCTACAATAGACCCAATGATAAGTGGGAATTATAGTTTATTGCCACTTGTGTGCTCTTTGTATGTTTTCTGCTATAAGGTCTGTTGTTTATTGTGTTTATGCTATGGTATTGTGTGTTTTTGACAATTAGGATATTAGTTGGTATTTTTCTTCTATCTCCTTTCTACTATAGAAAACAGAGAAGATGAGAGACACGGTAATATAAATATTAAATAGAGTTCACCACTGAAGGAATCATGAGATATTTCGAGCTTGGCAACTAATAGTCAGTTTTCCAATAATAAATTATTTTCCTGCATACTTTTCATTGGAAATTTTCTGTGAGGGTATAGGCAGCGAGACTGGTGCCCATTCTTTTGCTGATATTTTTGTTTGGTTTTCTTTGTATCTGTATTCTTTGTGCAAGTATATCTGTTTTTGTACCTTTTTCCTTGTTGATATTTTTTAAAAAGATGGATGTAAAACTTATTACTTATGATAAACTATTAAAGAGTCATTTGATTGAGGGGAAGGGGAGGAAGCTATACTGGGAAATGAACAAATTCCATTTTTTCGGTTTATTGAAAGACTAAACTTCTAGGAAAGTTGGAGACCCAACTTACCTCACAACTATGGAAGTAATTTGTTGAGTAGAATCCAAGTATGTCCTACCTCCCTAGTATTTATTATATATTCCCAAACTTACGCTTACAAATTGTGAATTAAAATTTAATTAAACATATATATTTTTGTCTTTAACATTAAAAATTTCGATATTTGTTTGTATTGCTATTTGACCGGTCAAATTCGAGCATTGTCGACCCAATTGGAGGCATCTCTTCCAAAGGCCTTTTCTGCATTCACACGAACTCGAATTTGAGACTTTGTGCTTAAGCGGCTAAAGCCCTTTCCACTTGGACCAACGCTTGTTAGTAAACAAACTATATTTATTTAAAACAAAGTTTAGATTTTTCAGGAATTAGAAAAATGAAACAAACAATCAGCTGTAAACTTCCTCAGAAGTTTGGCAAATTGAATCAAACAACCCTAAGAAAAATTGTTCAGCTAGTTATTCCCGTGTAATCATTAGATCATTGTTGAAAATTGTTTATCAAAGATCTTTGCATTTAAAATACTGTTACTTGTCTATAATGTTTTCTTGTGGTATAAGCTGTGTTGCTTTCCCTAGTTATAGTTTGTTTTGGAATTTAATGTCTACTTATGGCATCCTGCTCAACTATTATTTTGTTTCTGGAATTCTGCCTTAGGCTAACACTGGCTACCCTGCAACACATCATCGAAGGGTGGCTTGCTCCTTTAGGGACAATTGCCTCTTTCAAATATTCCAGATATCTTTAACATCATTGCATCAACTGAAGAATGATGGTAGACTCATTGTAAATTTTTGTTCTTTATTATTTATGTCTTTATAATTATAGTATTTTGAGGGCCGATTTTTTAATGAAGGGCAGTTGTCAGTCAGTTGCAAGAGTTGGCACTTTCTCTTTCTTTGAAATGTCTATCATTTGATTTTGTGGGGACATCTGTTGATGAAAGTTCAGATGAGTTTGGCACGGTTCAGGTATTTTCTTTTATTTATTACAAAATTCTTATCTCTTTTGGAGATCTGCATGATCCTCAATAATGTTTTCTATCTCATAATATGATTGCCTACAGATTCCTTCTCCTTGGAAGCCAGTTCTGGAGGAGTCTTCAACCCTGCAAATATTTTTTGATTACTATGCCATTACAGAGGCCCTCTTTCAAAGGAGGTCTGTGCATGTGTTTCTTTTCTGTATTTTGGAGTTTCCTGTATTAAAGTTTTCTAATTATTGAGTGCAAATAATTGATGCAATTCAGTTCTTAGGAACTTTTTCATGTGGCTTTGTTTTAGGGAATCGGATTGGTTTGTTAAGTTCTCTATTTCTTCATATTCTTCTCTAGTTGTTAGAAATCTGAATTCCTTTGATGTGCATCAATAGACAACATTCATTGTGAAATGCCAGAAGACATTACCCATCTTAATCCTGCCAAAACCTCTTGATTGTATCAAAATGAACTGCTCAAAATTCAGAGGATATGCCCAAGTTTCTGATAGGAACAACAAGAAATGAATGAAAATCACACTCGTTCTTATATTACTCTGTTCCTGAAGAACACTTGAAGGAAATACAATGTTCCTAAGACAATTGGAATAAAACAGAAACAAGAAATTAACACACTCAATGAAACAGTAGCACCCCCTCGTGGCAATTCGAGAGACCAGGTTCCCTCCTCTCCACTCACTTTTTGCGTATCCCTCTTGGTCCTCTCGGCCTTCCTTATACACACGCCCACTACTCTGCTAGTGTCAGAGGTTCCGCAACGTCCTCAGCTCTTGTCTCAGGTGGTCCTCTGGACCCTTCTATCTGTGGGCTTTCTCTATTGGGCTTTGCCCTTCTTTGGTATGCTTGGCTCCAAAACTTATCGAGCCCATCAGTTTCTCAATGCGCACCAAAAGACCTATTTTGTCTGGAGATGTCTGCTTGCCACTGTAAAAATATATGGGCTGCCAAAGGCTGGTTGTTGTTGTTGTTGGTTGTATTGAAATTAGAACAACACATCACACATGGAAAACGATTATTATCTAGCTCTACTTAAACTTGCATATTGCAAGAATATTGGTTACCATAAAAATGTGCTAATGGAGCTGAGAAAGTTCTGAATTGAATTTCTTTAGTTATTCCATTGTGGTGTTTATCATGTTTGGTAAAAAAAAAACAATAATACTTGTATGTCACACTATTTATTTGGATTATGTTGTCATTTGATTTTTTTTTTTTTTTTTTTTTTAAAAAAATTAAAGTATTTTTCTTGACTCATGATGGGTTAATGTTTTCCTAAGTATTTATAAGTTCTTATGGTGGTTCATTGCTTTGCTACTTTTGGTCCTTCTTAATTTGAATTGTTTTTGTTTTCAGGCATTGGAGTGCTTGGTGCGACTAGCTTCCGTAAGACGTTCTTTGTTTACCAATGATGCTTCTCGTTCTAAGTTTTTGGCGCATTTAATGACAGGAACCAAAGTAATACTTCAAACAGGGCAAGGTGTTGTTGGCTCTAGACTTCTTTGCATGATCAGTATTGCAATGACTCCAACTGGAAAGCTTACACACACACACACATTATTTCTCCCTCTAATACACGTAAAAAAATGTATACCACTGATTCTGAATAGCACTTGGAACTGCCTTTTACCTGTTTCGAGAACGAAGGATAAATTTTTTCCATTTTTGTCTTATTTATGAACTTGTTATTAGACAATTTATATCTGCCTTGGATGGTTACCTCTAATCTCCCTCATGTGTGTGCACTGCACACACACATTATGTCTGTATACATATGTGATATGACCAATTTTATGGTTCATTTTTGGAAATAGGTGAAGTTGAGCTACACATTTTGCTCATCAGCCCCAAGTCAAGAGGCATAAAAGTTAAATTTAAGACATTTTTTTTGATAATTATGAATAGGCCTGATTCTTTTTAACAAAAGTGGAAGTGGAAAGCTTAAGTAAATCATAAGCTTAGAAAATGTCGCTTTCTTGGTGCAACAATGTATAACAAAGTTTTGGAATGAAAGAAGTAAATACACATAACAAAATGTGAAAATTCTTTTTGCTGAAATTGCTGAGAGCCTGAGACTCTTGAAGCCAGTTTGGTCATTCATTTTTAGCAGTACTTTAAATCTTTATCTGCATATCATTGTTTTTTTCTCTTTGTTCTCCATTCAATAACAATTTTAATTTTGTTGTAAATCAGGACTCACAGATCACTACAATTACCATGAGTTTTGTCGTCTTCTTGGACGGTTCAGAGTGAATTATCAGGTGCAGTTCTCTTTTGACTTAACTGGTTTGTTTCTAGAGATGAGGGTGTATAGGTGGGTTGCTATTCACATTAGCATGAATTTAAGGTTTATTGGCTGGGGTTTATGAAGAATGTAACAATGTAACATCAAAGGGAATAATTCTTCCGATAATTTATTCTGTCATACAGATTATACATATGTACACCTCAGATCAGTTTGATCGAGGAAAAGAAGGCCAAGAATCATGAAGGCCCGAAAATCATGGAAGAATAATAAATAAAAAAATTGAAATTAAAATCCTATCATATTTAAAACTAACTCCTATAATCTCGGGATTATATTTCCTCAGTATTAAGTCTTAATTTAGTTGGGCAGCTGAAACTTTAGATGCTTGTGTGGTGCCCACTCGTGAACTACTGTCTAATATGAATTGACATAATTTGATCAGAACAGTCATATAGTTCTGTTAAATCAATGTGATATTGTAGCAAAGAGATGTGTAAATGGTAGGGGATGTGATGTATAGTTGTTAATACCCATTGTTGTTTTATGGTTTGAGTGTCTAATAATTTTGTCAAGTCTTAAATCTATGTCGTTATAGTGCATGTCTTCAATTATCTAGGTTATGCATACATGTTAAGGGTAGTAATGGAACTAGGAGTGTGTTTTTTCATTGTGGATTTGTTGTGGTAGGGAGGTTTTTTTCCAGATTAAAAAACTCAAGCACTGTTATGTTATTAACCAATAGAATTGAGAAAGAGAGATAGAGAAGAGAGAATTATGAGATAAGAGGCAGAAGATGAAGAAGAAGAAATTTGAATAATCTCTACAATTCTGTTATTCAATCACAAAAGCAGGACAGACTCGACTCAATAAAGATAGTAGGCTATTTATATTGTCATAACCTCACTAGGATTCCTCTCTAATGCCTTACAGCCGAATGATCATTTTAGGATTACAATCTGACTAACATATCAACTACCTATTTTACATGTAGGTCCTTATTTCCATTTTACACATAGGTCCCTATTTACATTTATCTATATTCCATAACATTGCCCCCTTTGAAACAACCCTTGTCCTCAAGGGTTTGGCACTTGGAACTCAGGAAACTGGTTCTTCAAGTTGAACAATGAAAGCCAAGTAGCTTCCTCTTCCGGATACCCTTGCCACTGAACTAACACTTCAGTGATTATGCGACGCTTCTTCCTCCCAATTCGTTGGGACAATATCTTTTGTGGATATAGTGAATTAGGGACTGCTGGCCACTCAGTAGGAGGATGCCTCTGCCTTACACCCGGATCTGGACACAATTTCAGGAAAGAGACATGAAAAGTAGGATGAATTCTAGTCTCAGGAGGTAAATCCAGCTTATAACCTAAGCTACTGGTCCTATCTTTTCCAGCACCCTATACGGACCATAGAACCTAAGAGCCAGCTTTTGATTCCTCCTTGTAGCTGCTGATATCTGTCTATAAGGTTGCAGCTTGAGAAACACCCATTGTCCCACTTCAAAATTCCTATTAGACCTCTTTAAATCAGCCCTTTGCTTCATGGTATTGACTGATCGATGTAGATGATGCTTCAAAACTGCAATAATCTTTTCCCTTGACTGAACACTTCGATCCACAGCCTCTACTATAGCTGACCGAGGCACATAAGGGACATAAATCGAAGGCTTCTAACAATACAAAAGTTCATTTTGAGTGGCCTTTGTTGAAGTATGAAAATTGGTGTTATACCACCCCTCCACCGAAGATAACCGTTGATTCCACTCTCGAGGGACTTCCCAACACATACAACGCAAGTAGGATTCCAAACAACTATTAAGAACTTCAGTTTGGCCATCACTTTAGGGATGGTAAGCGGATGAAAGGCTTTGTTGCACTATTAAAACCTTGAGAAACTCTTTCCAAAAATTACTAAGGAAGAGAGCATCTCGATCACTTACAATCTATACCAGAGCACCATGCAACTTGTAAACTTGATCTAAGAAAGCTTGTGCAAGTGTAGAAGCTGAATAGGGATGAGAAAGAGGGATAAATGAGCGTATTTACTCATTCTATTAACATTCACCCAAATTACTTCTTTTCCTCCGGACTTAGGTAACCCTTCTATAAAATCCATTGATATGCTTTCCCATAACCTTACTTGGAATTGGCAATGGATTTAATAAACCCAGGTGCAGCAGCAGTTTCATACTTATATCTAGCACATGTATCACACCCTTTAACAAAGTCCTCAACATCTTTATGAAGATGTTTCCACCAAAACAGTCCCTTAACATTATAATAGGTCCCTTGGATGCCTGAATGGCCTCATTGAGGACTAGCATGGAGCCATTCCAGCAGCTTGTGCTTCAACTCAGCATCATTACCAACAACCAAATGATTGTTTTTTCTCAAATAAGTGCCATCCCAAGAACACTTCTGGAACACCCTACCTTTATCTTGCACTTCAGCTAGGATAATTGCAACTTCTGGATCTGATTCCCAACTCTTCTGAATTTCATCCATCAATTCAGGAGTAGTATCTAAAGAAATCTGCAATATTTGGGAACCATGTAACCTTGATAAAGCATCGGCTACCGTGTTGTCATTCCCCCTTTTGTATTGAATTTCTTTGCACGATGCTCGCTTCATCTTCTCGCCGAAAGGACCTTTGAATTGCACCACGATTTCGACGTTGCTTTTTCTGGAACATTTGAACTTTTAACAATGGAATTGTCTGAATTGATTGGGTTATCTTTTTGGTGGGACCCAGCATGCTTATATGTGAATCTATTGTTCCCTATGGTCATGGCAAGAACTTGTGACGCCACCAAAGGATTTGAAACGAGACAGACACCCTATTTTCTCGCCCCGATGCCCTAGATTCTTTTCGATTTACTGAAATTTCTTGAACTCGTGCTAACCTTTGAGCTTCGCCAAGTGTCTGGGGATGGAACATCATGACCGAGTTGAAAATCTCATCTTTGAGTCCTGCGACATGTATATGACTAGGTATTCTTCGGTAAGCTCCAATTTCATGGAAATTGCGTCAAACTTGGCGTTGAATTCTGCCAGTGATCCCTTTTGGCGTAATCTCGCCAAGTCGCTCATGGGCTTGTCGACTGGAAGCCCGGAGGTGTCTTGGAGCACCAGTATGTATTCGGGCCATGTCGGCGGTCGTCTCCATCGTCTCTTGGCTGCCACATGCCATGAGAAACTTGCGTCGTCCAAACTCATGGAAGCCATCGTGACTTTCTCATTTTTTAGCGTTATGTCAAGATAGAATAATCGTTCGCATTTGATGATCCAAGTGTCGATATTCTAACCTTGGTACTTTGGAAATTCCATCTTCGTGAATTAGGTTGGCCGATGATACCCTCCTCTATTGCGATGATTCCGATGTTGTTGGTCACCATTGTTGCCTTGAGTCACCATCACCAGCGCCCTCAATCCATCCCAAAAGCGAAAGAGAAAGAGAAAGAGCTGAGGAAGGATTGTTCTGATACCACTGTTAAGGTATTAACCAATAGAATTGAGAAAGAGAGATAGAGGAGAGAATTTTGAGATAAGAGGCAGAAGTAGTAGAAGAAGAAGAAATTCTGAATAATCTTTGCAATTCTGTTATTCAATCACAAAAACAGGACAGACTCGACTCAATGAGGATAGTAGGCTATTTATATTGTTATAACCTCACTAGGATCCCTCTCTAATGCCTAACAGCCGAATGATCATTTTAGGATTACAATCTGACTCACATATCTACAACCTATTTTACATAGAGGTCCTTATTTCTATTTTACACATAGATCCCTAGTTACATTTATCTATATTCCATAACAGGCACCATGCTGAAGAGTTCTATAAATACTTAACTTGGTTCCATTTGGAATCAGATTTTGAGTAATGGAAGTTTTAAGTGGCCTTCATGTTGGAATGATTAGAAATATTTGAAGTTAAAAGAATTTGAAAACGTTTTCTCAATTTTACATGAATTTTCTTCTCTTTGTGGTCTAGCATATAACTAGATGTGGGTGCCATGTATTAAGGGATGAGTTGCATTGTTCATTGTTAATGAAAATATAACTTGCCATACATTTTATATTTATATTGGAGTTTGAGACATGAGTTGTACTGTACGTCATTGTTTATGGATTGTGTAGCTTGCCATAGATTTTATATTGATATTGATTTAATGCTTAATTTCTTGTTTTCATTTTAACTATATGCATATCGTGGCCTATAACTACTTTGTTGGTTTGCCCTTTTGCATAAAAAGTTTACTCATTCATAAGGTAATGAAAATGTTATCTCCTATGTTTTAAGAAAACACTTGAAAATTTACTATATCCTCCGGAGGGAGCCTTGAGAGGAAAAAGATGACGATAAAAATGTGCAACTATACCAAAACCAAAACCCAAAGTTAAAGTTAATTTCTGTGGCTTTTGTCTTGCCTTGCAAAGAGTAAGCATCATTTGCAGATATGTACGCTCTAAGTCCAATCCTGTAGTGCAGTTGAAATGATGCTCGGTGGTGTAGGATGCTCAAGTCTTGTAATGGTGTGAAGGGTTTGGTGTGCTTTGATATCATTTTCTTTTAACAGAATTCCCATGTACTACAGGGTGTGGTTTACCACAAACTGGTGTTGTTTGTTGCTCCATTGTGGTTCTATGGTCAGGGTTTTCTTAAAGGACTGTCATTTCTAAATCTGATATTTATAGCAGTGTAGGAATTGGGAAGCCTTGTGATGTGTTTTAGAAATTATATTGCTGTTTTTCACTAATATATATTTGGTAATGGGTGGTATTGTTTTCCAAATAGAAGTTTGTTTTTTATCATAAAATTTCTGATATATAAACACATGTAAATATATATATATATATATATATATAAATCCTGCGCGAGCCACCAAAACTAATAAAAAGACTGCTAGAGATCTCTCGTATAGCTCTATGCCTATGACTATGGTATTAATCTGTCGTCTAAATTTGACAGGCTTTCCTGATTTGTTTGTCTTTTTTGTTAACTATTGTGACTTAATGCTGCAGTTGTCGGAGCTTGTTAGTGTTGAAGGCTATAGTGATTGGATACAAATGGTTGCGGAGTTTACTCTCAAATCTTTGCAATCATGGCAGGTGAGTAGGTTTATATCATGTTTAAGTATTTTCAAGAAAATGATTAATGTGTTGTGAATGATATTAGAAACTTCATTCACCTTGTGAGAATTACAAATTGAAATATACGTCAAACTTTTTCTTGGGGTTCATTTAACTGTAATTGGGATTCCATGTCATATCCTTTAGCCCTGGAGACAACTGTAATGATTTTATTTATACCTTCATATATTATTAAAATGTAAACTAATTTATTTCAGCTGTATTTTTTTTATCAAGAAACTGTAATGTGAAATTCTGATCAAGTTGTCACTTATTATCAGTGGGCCAGCAATAGTGTATACTACCTGTTAGGACTGTGGTCGAGATTGGTGTCTTCTGTTCCATATTTGAAAGGTGACGCACCAAGCTTGCTGGATGAATTTGTTCCTAAGATTACTGAAAGTTTCATCACATCAAGATTTAACTATGTGCAGGTATTTACAATTTTTTGTACTTATAGTTTAGTTTCTACTTTCTGTTTGATCAATGAGCTATACTGTTTCAGAAATTTAGTTCCTTCTATCTGAATCTGTCAGGATGGAATACCTGATGATCTTTCTGAGAACCCCTTGGACAATGCTGAACTTCTTCAGGATCAGTTAGATTGCTTCCCTCAACTCTGCAGATTTCAGGTACCATGCGGATTAATAAGATTGTAAGTATTTATTTGTTTGAAGAGAAGTTTTAGGAAAAGGAAATGATGATTGCAAATGTGGAGTGTAAGATATTCTCTTTATGCAAGGCAGCAAAAGAAAACAAAACTTGGACATTAACTTAAGCGGGTCTTCTAGTTCCTCTGCATGTTGCATGTTCAATGACACCTCATATAGCTCTTCCTCTGGATGAGTGTTATGTGTAGATTTAGTTTAGGATATTTTTTCGAACTCATTACGGAAAAGTTCTGGGAAGATATGGAGGGTTTGGTTAAAAGCATACCTCTCTTTGAAAAGATTTTTATTTGTGGGGATCTTAATGGACATCTTGGTAAGGAGGCAGGACAGAATGCAAGGGCTCATGGTAGCTTTGGGGTGCTTAATAGTGAAGGACAATCTATAATTGATTTCTCTCTTGCATACAATTTCAAGATTGTCAACACTTGTTTTAAGAAGCGGGAGGAACATCTCATTACATACAAATTGGTGCCTCTAGGTCATAGATTGACTTCTTTTTGGTAAGAAAACCTGATAGAATACTTTGTAGTAATTGCAAAGTGATTCCAGGGGATGGCGTGACTGCTCAACAGAGTCTTGGTCCTTGATGTGTGCATGAAATACAGAAAACAAAACCGACAAGTTTTAAACCCAAGGATTAGGTGGTGGCAGTTAAAGGGGGAGAAAAGAGAGATTTTCAAGAGAAAGCTTTTAGAGGAAGGAGTTTGGGAGTCATAAGGAAATCCTAACACTATGTGGAAGGAAATGGCCTAGATGGTTCAGAAGGTTGGCTAAAGATGCTTTGGGAGAATCTAAAGGTCTTGGCTATCGAGATAAGGAGACTTGGTGGTGGGATGAGAATGCGCAAGAGAAAGTCAAGAATAAGAGAAATATTTTAAATCCATACACTTGTGCAACAATGATGAAAATTGGGAAAGGTATCGTGTGGCTAAAAAGGAGACTAAGAAAGTGATATATAAACTGTAAATAACTAATTAAGTTAGTTAGGAAGGGATTATTTAGTTGGTTAGTTGTTAGTAACTAATGGTAGTTAGTTGGGATTAGTGGGTCTAGATCTATTGCCTTTATAAAGCATATGACTCTTCATTGTATGCTATGCTTTTGTTGTTAGGATGAATGAATAAGAGCATTAGATTTCTCTTCCCACTCCCTCTGCTTCCTCTCGTCTCTCACCTTCTCTTCCCAATTCCTCTAATCTTCTACAACAATTGCATCAATGGTATCAGAGCGAGTCATCCTCGGCTCCCCTGCCGTTAATCTTTGTAATTCTTGAATCAGCCCAAAGCCATTCTTCTCGACAAGGACTGATAGTCAACCAGAACTCTCCAAACCAGAACTCTCCAAACCAGGTGCCATCGGAATCCTGGTAAGTTTTTGGTTATCCGAATAAGACTCGTTGAACAATTCTGACGATAAACAACAACTTTGGAAGCCTCAATGAGACGCCCAAGAACAACTCTTGCTGACCCAGAAGTCGACGCTGTTCTTCGAATTAGAAGTTTTAGTCCATGGCTTATTTCACGCACCGTCGTCGCTTTTCCTTGTCAAATTGAATGGTTTGACATGTGCACAACTTTCTAGGTACTTGTTGTCCTTGCCGACTGATTCTGGATTTTTCGTCTCCAATTGCGTCAAAGGTTTCTGGGTATTCCTCCGATTGCATCGACTGGTTCTGGGTATCACTTTGTTCAACTAGTTCTGGGAGTATTCTGCTCGTTGGATTTGGGTTCGTCAGTTTTTGGGTATGCTCTGAATCGTTAGAAACTCGGAATGGTGGGTTCTCGCTTATGTTCGTCGATCGCTACGGGTCAGATTGCTCTCAAGAAGAGTCAACTTTCTTGGCCACGTCGATTCTTGGTTCGTTGCTTAGCTTCTTTTGTAGCAAGAAGGGTCAAAAATCACGTTTCGTGGCGACGAAAACAATGGAAGTCGCGTTCTTAAGGTCTGATGTGTAAAAAGAAAATAAAATTCTCTTCTTGTTGGTATGGGACAACAAATTGAAGGGAAACCAAGAAAGTCTTCATCTCGTAATCCTAATTGCCTATAATAATTGTTAATAAAAGAGAATATAATAATTAAACGAGATAATATAATAACAACTTCCCTAAATTAATACAAATATATTAACTACTTAACTCCTAAACCTGTGTCTTCCTTCTGGATTGGACACGTGGATCCCTAACAATACCCTCTCCTTGAAAGTAAGTCTTGTTCTCAAGGCGGAAAGAAGGAAATTTCGGGCAAGTTTGCGCTGGCAATTTGCTCATCTTCTGAGAATTAGGCGTCTTCCTTGTATCTTCGGTTATCTCCATTAATCTTAGGGTGGAAGTTTTACAATGATGACCCGATATGAATCGGTCTCTACATTTGAAACATAAGCCTTTCTCTTGCCGAAATTGCTGTTGCTGATCGCTGAAAGCCGGAAATTGCGAGATCGATGAGTTGCTCTATATCGGATGATGCGATTCTATCGATGATGCTGTTATTGTTGGATGATTATGGGAATTTGATGGAGATAACGGTTTGACCGAGGAACTTGTTGGATTGGAATAACTAGTTGGGTCCCAAGGCTGATGTGGCGAAAAATCTTTATTTTCTCGCCAATAATAATTAATTTCCGACCCTTGTGCAATCTGATTTCGCGGATTAGGGCATGAATGCTGTTTGGATTGGGCTTTTGCTTCAAATTCCAAAGCCAAACTCAGCCTTATTTACTGTTCGTGGTTTTTGAATTTTTATATCAGCTTGAAATTCTTCCTTCAATCCCTTGGTAAATACTCCCAAAGGACAGTGCTTTGGCTACCCTTGGATGCGAGATTGGCGGCGAACAAACTCTTGTTTATATTCTCCCACAGTACCGACTTGCTTAATGCTACAAAGATGCACATCTGGGTTCTGAAACTCCACATGACCGAATTGTTCTTGGAAAATCTGCACCAATTCATCCCAGTACCTTATCGTTCTTCCTGAGGAAACCCAAGTAAACGTGTCCAATGCATCGCCCTCAAGATTCATGGTTGCGACGTCAATCTTCAAATCTTCTGGAGTCTGGTAATATCGAAAATACTTCTCAGCCTTTAAAATCCAGCCTCTTGGATCGCCTCTGATATGTAAACTGTTAATAAATATATTAGTTAGTTAATTAGGGAGTTAGTTCTAGTAGTTAGTAAGTTAGGGGGAAGTTGGTTAGTTAGTTGTTAATAACCAATGGTAGTTAGATGGGACTAGTAGGTCTAGAGGTATTGCCTATATAAGGCATACAACTATCCATTGTATCTCTATGTTTGTTATGATGAATGAATGAGCATCACTGACTTCTCTTCTCGATCCCTCTCATTGTGTCTCTCTCGTCTCTCTCCCTTTCTATCTCAATTCCTCTAATTCTCTACAACAATTATATAACAGTGGTATCAAAGCTGCTCAATCCTTGGCATGCTTCTGTTCGATCTCTGTAATCTTGAATCAGACTTGAGTCTTCTTCTCTCCTCACGGCTCGGACCTGCATTCCAGAAACTATCAAGAAACTGAAAAATAGCCTCTCATGAACAATGAGAATTCCAAGAAAAGCTCTTAGTAACTAGAAATAACGTTGGGTTGCATCGGGCCTTGGCTCTTCATCTGTGCAAGAACTAATCCGCCGACTGGTTCTGCTTGCATCAAACATGCGAAGACGGAAAAATATTTTCTTTGGATTCTGGCGGTGCCCAAACTGATTTACAAGATTTGCGTTTTGGTTTCCGTTAACTTCTGAATATTGTATATCGTCAGATTTTGGTTCTGCCTCAATGGGTTCTCAATGCTGACAAAGTTGACAGCTTCTGGGGTCTTTACTACTGATTGCGTCGACTGATTCTGAATCCTCATCAATGGTAAGTCATCTGGTTCTGTGATCACCAACGTTCTGCCGTCAGATTTTGAGACTCGTTGATAGGATCAAACCTCTTCTGGTTTATTCCAGAAAGAGAAAAGACGCAGGTTGATAAAATAGGAAGTTAGAAGGAGTTACTTTCTAGTTAGGGAAGTTATTGTTTCTTATCTTTTTAGGGAAGTTATAATTATTGTCTCTTATATGTTTTATGGAAGTTATTGTGGGTAGTTATCTAGGACAAACTCTATATGTACTGATAGGATGTTATGTTCAGATTATGCAATATATGATATTTTAAAAACCTTGTCTTTGGCTAGAGTACAGATTCTGACTCTAGAGTCCTCTTTTCTACTCTTATTTTCTTAAGTTCTACCAATTTGGTATCAGAGCGGTAGATCTTGGCACCTGTTTACTATCATGGTGAACACAAGAAATTCTTCTTATGAGAATGAATCACCAACACATCCAAATTTGAACCCAGATAACCCACCAGATCCCAACCCCAGGGACGACCCTGCTGTAATCTTGGTTCAACAACCAGCCCAAGCATATCCAGAATCCAATCAGCCACAATTGTCGGCAATCCTTACCCAACTGCATTTGATGAATTCAGAGATTAATAATTTAAAGAAAGCAAAAGGACCAGCCGTGATTCAAGGCGAAACTAGTCACAACAACAGAGATCCCTTCAATGAACAAGATGAGTTTGATATGGATAACCCCTCGTGGAATAAAAATTTACCCAAGCGACCCTACTCTAAGGTTGAATTTCCAAAGTTTGAGGGTGGTGAACCAAGAGGATGGATTTTAAAAGCAGAGAAGTATTTCCGGTATTATCAAACACCCGAAGACTTGAAGGTGGATGTTGCTGCAATTAACCTGGAAGGAGATGCATTAGATACCTTCACTTGGGTCTCTTCGACGAACTATATGTTACTTGGGATGAGTTAGTTCAAGTCTTCCAAGAACAATTTGGCCCACCGAATTTCAAAACCCCGATGTTCACCTTTGTGGCATTAAACAGATCGGAACAAAGAGGAGAATACAAACAAGAATTTGTTCGCCGTCGATCGCAAATCCAGGGATGGCCTGAACATTGCCTTTTGGGAGTGTTTATTAATGGATTCAAGGATGAATACCACGCCGACGTTAAGATTCGAAGCCGCGTACGGTGTATAAGGCGGTGAGTTTAGCGTTGGAGTTTGAGGCGAAACTATTATCTCAACAGCGATCGCGACCTTATATGCGACCTCAATTCTCACGAGGGTCAGAAAATTCCAATTATTGGCGTGAAAATAAACCTTATTCGCCACGTCAAACATGGGACCCACCTACTTATGCCAATCCGTCACATTCCTATGCTAAACCGCAACTTCCGTCAACTTCCCATTATTCTCCAGCGAACACGTCCTCCTCAACCAAATCGCACCGACCGCTGCCAAATCATACACCGACACAACAAACTTCTACATTCAATGATTAGCAACGTCAATTCCGCCGAGAAAAGGGACTATGCTTCAAATGCGGTGATCGATTCACTCCAGGGCATCGGTGTAAAAATTCTACTCTGCGTTTAATGGAGATTACGGATGACACGGAAGACACACCGGATAGTGATGATGATAACCAAAATCCAGATACTTCTTTTCGCAAATTTCGCTCCATGCGATTCTGGGCAATCATTCGGCATGTACAATGAAGGTGAGAGGTATTCTGAAATCCAAAACAATCTTGATTCTGATAGACAGTGGATCGACCCATAATTTTATCTCCCACAAAATGGTTCAAACTCTGAATTTGAATACCACGTCTCTTCCTCCTTTCGGTGTTCAAGTAGGAGATGATTGTATGATAGCTTGTAAATCCATTTGTCGCCAATTGGAGATTACAATTCAAGATTTAACAATCATAGAAGACTTCTTTCCATTCAAACTGGGCAGCGTAGACATGGTTCTTGGGATTAAATGGCTAGCATATTTGGATATAGTGGCAGCAAATTGGCACGAGTTGTTTATGATATTTTGGGTTAATGGTAAGAAGTACAAATTGCAAGGGATTCCTAAACAAGTGACATCAACATCTTTATGCAGCTATGTTTGTGATCAAATGGTTCAGCAATTTGACACTGTAGACGAATTACAGCAACGTTATTCATCTATATTCCAAGAGCCACGCACCATGCCACCAATGAGACAGCACAATCATGCTATCCCACTATACCCTAACGTAGTACCACCCAATATACGGCCTTATCGGTACCCATTTGCTCAGAAGGATGAAATTGAGGCTCAAGTGGCTGCTTTGTTAGAAAAAGGATTTATACAACCTAGTGTGAGTCCCTTTGCAAGTCCAGTTCTGTTAGTTCCAAAAAAAGATTCCACTTGGAGATTTTGTGTGGATTATCGGGAGCTCAATCGCCTAACCATTCCGGACAAATATCCCATACCTACGATTGATGAATTAATAGATGAATTATATGGTGCCAAATTCTTTTCAAAGATTGACCTTCGTTCTGGCTACCATCAAATTCGAGTGCTTCCTTCTGATATCCATAAGACTGCTTTTCGTACTCATTCAGGTCATTATGAGTTTATTGTTATGCCTTTTTGTCTCACAAATGCTCCTGCAACTTTTCAAGCTACCATGAATGATCTGTTTCGTCCTTACTTGAGAAAATTCATTCTGGTATTTTTTGATGATATCTTGATGTATAGTAAGACCTTTGAAGATCATATGGAGCATTTAGATACCGTATTCAGAATTTTGCAGCACAATGACTTTTATGCTAATCCCAAAAAATGTGACTTTCTCCAATTGGATATAGCATTCTTAGGTCATATCATTTCTGCTCAAGGGGTGGCTGTTGACTCTGAAAAAGTGGCTGCTATTATTGATTGGCCATTACCTAAAGATCTTACAAAACTTTGTGGGTTTCTCGGGCTTACAGGTTATTATAGGCGATTTGTCTACCATTATGGGCAGATTGCAAAACCACTTGTGGATATGACAAAGAAAGGCGCTTTTCAGTGGGATATCAATTCCTTGGCTGCTTTTGAGAACCTGAAATTGGCACTCACTCAAGTCCCAGTATTGCAACTACCAGATTTCAATAACACTTTTATTGTTGAATGTGATGCTTCATCAACAGGTATAGGTGCCATTTTGCAGCAAGAGGGACATCCTATTGCTTACTACAGCAAGGGATTATCAGCTTTTTACCAACAGAAATCTGTATATGACAGAGAATTATTGGCTTTGGTAATGGCGTTAGACAAATGGAAGCACTATCTGCTGGGGCGCAAATTCCTGGTTTTTACTGATCATTTCAGTCTAAAATACCTTCTGCAACAGCGAGTTACAACCCCAACTCAGCAGCGATTACTCATCAAACTTCTTCCCTTTGACTTCACCATCACTTATAAACCCGGTTTGACCAATCAAGGTGCTGATGCCTTGTCTCGTTATCCTCATTCGGGAGAATTTTTTAACTTGGTCATTCCTCATGCTTCTGATTTTACTGAACTTCCAGCACTCTTACAGCAAAACTACTTTACAAATCAGATAATTCACTCCCTACAAACTGATCCACATTCTGTTCCCAATTATTCACTAGTCTCTGGGAAGCTCTATTACAAAACCAGACTAGTTATACCAGCCAAATCAGCACTTACTACTTTGTTGATATCTGAAGCACATACTTCATTGGTAGGGGGTCACGGTGGAGTTCTAAAAACCTTAAAGAGGTTGCAAAAATACTACTTCTGGCAAGATATGAAAAATGAGATTCAGACTTATATTCAACAATGCCTTATTTGTCAACGCAGCAAGTACTTGCCCCAATCTCCTGCAGGATTATTGCAGCCTTTGCCAATCCCTCAACATATTTGGGAAGATATATCACTCGACTTTATTACGGGGTTACCAAAATCAAATGGCATTGACGTCATCCTGGTTGTGGTGGACCGTTTCAGCAAATACACACATTTCATTGGACTGACTCACCCTTTTACTGCTAAATCAGTGGTGGCTACCTTTTGTAGAGAGATAATTCGCCTTCATGGAGTGCCTAAAACCCTCTTATCAGACCGGGATCCTGTCTTCCTCAGTTCTTTTTGGCAGGAACTATTTAAACTCTCAGGCACCAAACTCAAGATGAGTACTTCTTACCACCCCCAAACAGATGGCCAGACGGAAGTGGTGAATCGATGCTTAGAAACCTACTTGCGGTGTTTCTGTCAAGACCATCAAAAGCGCTGGTATCACTATTTGCATTGGGCTGAATTTTCTTATAATACTGGTTATCGTACTTCTACTGGTTACACTCCCTTCAAAATTGTCTATGGCAAGGAACCTCCTGTTTTGGTGCCTTACATCCAGGGTACTACGCCAATAGTGGAGCTGGACAATTTCTTCTCCGAGAGGGATGCTATTTTGGAGTTAATCAAATCTAATATTGAGGTGGCCCAAACTCACATGAAACATCAAGCAGATTCCCATTGAAGGCAATTGGAATTTCAGCCAGGAGATTTAGTATTTCTCAAGATACAGCCTTATCGCCAGACTTCACTCTCAAATCAGCGGTATATCAAGCTTTCTGCACGTTATTTTGGCCCTTATTCCATCGTCCGACGGATTGGACAGGTGGCGTATGAGCTTCAACTACCGCCGGGATCTAGAGTTCACCCAATATTCCATGTTTCTTTACTCAAACCAGCACATGGCTGCAGCCTTCCAAACTCAGTTCAACCTCTTCCGGTCAATGAAAACTGGGAATTTAATCTTCAACCAGAACAGGTTCTGAACTCTTGGATCAAGAATACAAATGGGGAACAAATAGTTGAATTGCTGATTCAATGGAAGGATAGACCACACGAGGAAGCTAGCTGGGAGACCTATGATCACATTGCAGATCGGTTTCCTCTTTTCAGCCTTGAGGACAAGGTCTGTTTTCCTAGGGAAGGGTATTGATAGGATTAAACCTCTTCTGGTTTATTCCAGAAAGAGAAAAGACGCAGGTTGATAAAATAGGAAGTTAGAAGGAGTTACTTTCTAGTTAGGGAAGTTATTGTTTCTTATCTTTTTAGGGAAGTTATAATTATTGTCTCTTATATGTTTTATGGAAGTTATTGTGGGTAGTTATCTAGGACAAACTCTATATGTACTGATAGGATGTTATGTTTAGATTATGCAATATATGATATTTCAGAAACCTTGTCTTTGGCTAGAGTACAGATTCTGACTCTAGAGTCCTCTTTTCTACTCTTATTTTCTTAAGTTCTACCACTCGTGCTGCTTGTCAAAACTTTGGCGTCATCGGTTCTGGTAACTCGTTTCTGTCGTCAGTCTGCACGTCGTGGCCTCTGCATTTGGGTTCATCGGCACCTGGTTTGTTGAGTCGGCTACGTTGGAATCGTGGGTATATTCTGCGTCAACTAATTCAATATGAGAAAAGCTCGGTGTTTCTTGACGACATAATGAGATTCGCGATCTGAGGTTAAAGGAAAAAAAAAAAAGCAGGGAATTTTTTTTTCTCTTGTTGTTATGGGACAACAACTGAAGGAAAACCAAAAAAAAAAAAATTCTCTTGTTGTTATGGGACAACAGCTGAAGGGAAACCAAGGAAGACTCCATCAATGGTGTTTTCTTTGAGGAACAGCTATCTGGAGAGGGCTACCTATGAAGGGTTCTGATCTTGAAGGGGATGTCTTTGATTCAGATTTATAATTTTGAGTTTTGTATTTTTTGTTCTTTAGATTTCTCTTTTTGTTGTTTCACATCCTTTAGGGCAAGGATGTTTTTGGGAAGGGGGTATTGATATGTAAACTGTTAATAAATATATTAGTTAGTTAATTAGGGAGTTAGTTGTAGTAGTTAGTTAGTTAGGGGGGTAGTTAGTTAGTTGTTAATAACCAATGGTAGTTAGATGGGACTAGTAGGTCTAGAGGTATTGCCTATATAAGGCATACAACTATCTATTGTATCTCTATGCTTGTTATGATGAATGAATGAATGAGCATCACTGATTTCTCTTCTAAGTCCCTCTGCCATGTGTCTCTCTCGTCTCTCTCCCTTTCTATCCCAATTCCTCTAATTCTCTACAACAATTATATAACAGCCTCCTTCATATTTTGGAAATTCAACCTTCAAATAAGGCTGCTTAGAGGGGTTCCTATTCCACCAAGGATTTTTTGTATTGTCTTCATCATGTGCACCGTAAGTTCCTCTGCTGTTATGGCTTGATTCTCCATAATATCATGGCCGAGACTTTTTGCTTTTTCAGAACATTAATTTCTACTTTCATCAGGTTTACTTGTGCAAGAATTGTTGTTGATGTGAATCTTGATGCGTTTGGGAAGGTTGTTGTACCAAGATGACAGCGGGATCATTCTGTGGATTTGAATTTTCTTGGGATTTCTGGGTTCTGATTTGGGTGTAAAGGAGAATTATTCTCATAAGAGGAATTTCGTGTGTTAACCATGGTACCTATAGGTCCGAAGATTCACCGCTCTGATACCAAGTTGATAGAACTTAAAGAATACCGAGTTGATAGACTTAAAGAAAGTAAGCAAGTAAAAGTAATTTAGAGCCAGGATCTGTAAACTCTAGCCAATACACAATAATCTTACATATAATATTTTGTCCTCCCCATTCATAAAACATATTACATAATTACATATATATATATATATATAGAGTTCTGTAATCCTAATTGCCTATAATAACTGTTAATAAAAGATAATATAATACTAAAATAGATAATATAATAATAACTTCCCTAAACTAATACAAACTGATATTAACTACTTCTTACCCCTAAACATGGGCTTGGCTATGATTCATTTCCCTTACTATCCTCTTTTCATCTTCTTCTTCTTCATATCAGTAGTTGGATTGAAATCTCAACGAATCATATCTAATGATTTATAAAAATATTATTTTTAAATATTTTTTTAATAACTTAATATTTTTATAAATCATTAGATCTAAACCGTTGAGATTTCAATCAAATGGCTGATATGAAGAAAGGGATGGGAAGGGAAGTGGACCATAGTCAAACCCCCTAAACATGTGTCTTCCTTCTGGATTGGACACGTAGATGGTGAAATTGATAAAGATGTTAATTATAGAATTCAAGTTGGGTGGTCTAAATGGAGAAAAGCTACCAGAGTTATTTGTGATCGAAAAGTACCTAATAAAGTCAAAGGAGAATTTTATTGTAATTGCTATTCGACCAAAGAATGCCTTATGGTAGTGAATGTTGGGTTATGAAGGGGCTACATGAGCACAAAGTATAGGTAGCTGAGATGATGATGTTGAGATGGATGTGTGGTCATAAGCAGAAAGATAAGATTCGTAATGAATTTATACAAGGAAGGGTGGGAGTGGCTCGTATTGAAGAAAAAATGGTAGAAAATCATTTGAGGTCATTTGGGCATGTATAGGAAAGGCCATTGGATACGCCAGTGAGGAGGGTAGATCTAATTGTTTGGAGCCTAGATAAAAGGGGTAGAGGAAGATTGAAGAGAACGCTCAATGAGGTTATTGAGAGAGATCTCTTAGTTAGCAACTTATACAAAGATTTGGATTTTGACAGAGCTCAATGGGTCGTTTGATCCATATAGCTGACCCCACCTAGTGAGATTAAGGATCCGTGGTTGTTGTACTTTTCCAACTCATTTCTCCATGCTTGGCAATGAGTTAACCTTTTTGTTAATTTTGGTGAGTGGAGTGTGTCCTAGCACTTAGTGATTTAACCTTCTCGTTATTTGGTTTAAAGGTTTCACAACATGGAGAATGAAGCATTGTGGCACCATGTGTTTTATGGGCTTCATTGTTTTGTTGGGTCGGAGAATACTGCTTGCGTCGTCAATTGCTTTTCCTTTACTCATTTTACGTGATAAAATTGGTGGTCATATGGGTTTTCAAGGGAATCACTATATGTGATGTGTAAATGGATTGCCAGCTCCTTTTCATTTATGAGTTTTCTGGGTTTTTTTTTTTAATTTTTTATTATTATTATCCATTGGTTTCAACCAGTGCTTGTTTTGAGTTTCAGATGTGCAGACATGGGACTGCTTTGTTGTTTATTAGACTTCGTAGTTTTCTTTCAACTAATTGATGATCTTTTCTGTACTGTTTCTTCCCTTGAACTATTATTTTCTTCCTGATGTGTTTTTGTTTTCCTTAAAAAATTAATATTCAACAAGTATGTTGTTAATTTGACATCTTTGTGTTTTTTATGCAGTATGAAAGCAGTAGTTTATATATATTAAACATAATGGAGCCAGTCCTGCAAATATACACGGTGTGCATTTAACTTTTGCTCAATGCTGTCTCCTCTATCTTTTGTACTTTCTCTTGGGTGGAATCAGTTAGTGATTGGTGTTTTCATTTACTGAATAGGAAAGAGCAAGAGTACAAGTTAGCGATAACAGTGATCTCTGTGTGATTGAAGACAAACTGGCCTGGATTGTTCATATCATTGCTGCAATTCTGAAAGTAAAGCAATGTACGGGTTGTAGGTAAAATGATTTTCACTTTTTGACTTTTTAATGTCTTTGTATGTTATTGTTGTAGATTCTCAAAGGAGTTATGCCAAAGATTTTATGCACGTGATCTTTATTTTTTATGCTGTTTTTATATTCAGTGCGGAGTCTCAAGAAGTGCTCGATGCAGAAATTTCAGCTCGAGTTTTACAGTTGATAAATGTAACTGACAGTGGAATACATAGTCAGGTATGTATTAGTGTTTGCACAGGTTGTCATGAATTACTTTTCAGGTATTTAATACTGGATATATTAATCTGTACTGATAAACACTTTCTCATTTTTATTTGAATAAAATTAGATAGCACTTGTGAGCCTAAGTTTAAGGATCTCATGTTGGGCACACTCTGACATAGGTGGTGGAGAACAACAAAGAATGAAAGCGTTGACTTATAACAATTAAAACAAGATCAATAAATAATTCAATATATGCGATTTCAGCATAATAACCAATTTCCCATTTAAACTGGGACATAGGTATCAATGATCCTCAATTTAGTCTGAAGTTCCTTAAATCTTGGTAGAAGTATATGCGAGCTCCAAAACACTTGAAGCCACTTCTCCCTTGATGAAATGATAGTCTATTTCAGCTTTCTTATTTCAACCATGTTGAATGGATTTCTGGCAATGTTAATGGTTGATGTGTGAATTACAACTTCTAGTGGTTGATCAAGATCATTTTTTAATTCACCACGCAACAGTTTCAACCACAAGCCTTGGCACAAACCTTGAGCTTAGTTCTATGTTCATTTTATGCATCACTCCTATTGCCATAGATTGTTTCTTACAAGATGTGCATTATAGCCATCCATATCAAAGAATTGCTTGCACTTGTAAGACTGGCCACAAAAATTAGTCCAATTGAATTATTGGATATTCAATCTGAGAAAGTTTCATTAAAAAAATAGCTATTATGATTGTCCTAATAGGGAATCAAAATGTTGGCAAATGTCTAGTGTTCAACTAGTGTTGCGCTTGAAGTTCTGATAGGGTATTAAAGTGGAATGGGGAACTCTACCCCAAAAGCTAGCTATTGAAGTGGGAGAACCAACCCATTTAAATACCCCAACAAGCATCCCATACTTTTTAATGTGGGACTTAGCATCCCATACTACCAAAGTCTCCATCAAGTTCCCTCAGTCTAGTTGCCATGGCTTGTTGGAGCTAGTTTTAGTGATTTCAAAGACATGTCAATTAACAAGGCCTCCGGACATTGCATGCTATTTGGAGTAGTACATCCTAACTTGATGATGCTTGAGGCCAAGTTCAAGATCGTATAGGTAAGTCTAATAACGAGTATGCTTGGCCATCTTTGAAGGAATAAGCTAGTGCTAGTTCTAGAATTGTGCTTAAATCCCCAAGACGATGCAAGAGTCTTGGTAGAATGAGAAGAGTATTAGAAACAATTCTATGACTGAAAATATTCAGCAATTAGTCCATTGAAGACAAGGCTTCTATCATTATCAGCATACTCATTCAGATGGTTCCTCCCTCAAAAAATTCAATAATAAATGTAGAGAAATTAGCTGTTATCTTTAGTGAGCTGCCAAAGGAATCTTAATTATGAAAAGCACCAGACCACCCAACACACTCAGCTGTCTACCTAACACACTCAGCAAAAGTCTCAATTATCTCCATTATCTTTCAGTAGTTTATTATCTCTCAATGTATATAAATATGTGTACATTTAGTTCAGTGAAATATAATTCAGATTACTGATTTATCACTCACATGGTATCAGAGCGTGTGTGAGAATTTTCTCATTTTGAAGTTCTGGTTTGCTGTACCAGTGAGAGTCCAACGTTCTGGACGTTGTGGGTGACTGAAACAGTGAGAACGAGAGAAGAAGGAGGTACCAGATTCTGAGACGTTGCCCACTGCAACATCATCAGAACTCGTCTCTGTCCTAGTCTCGTCCGATTGGTCCTTCAAGATCGTCCGACGATCCCTTCAAGGCAAGTCGAGCTTCTCCGTCGGCTCAGGTAAAAAGAAGAAGAAAGTACCAGAGGCAAGAATCAGACCTTCGGTTTCTCTTCTTCACCTCCGTTGTTGGTCGGAATTGTGGTTGCAACCTCCGACCGGTGTCTCTTCGCAGCAATCTTCGGCGATCGGTCAGCTGAAAATTCGCATTCTGCGTCAACTGTCTGGGTGCTGTTTCTGTACTGTTTGACTGTTCATCGGGGTGCTGTTTCTACACTGTTCAGCACTATTGATCACTGTTGGGTGCTGTTTGGCACATGTTGATAGTACTGTTCATCGGTACTGTTTGGTGCTGGTTCGAGTCACTGTTCACGCCGCACAATTTATTAGAGGATAATTTTTTGGTGATTGAACTACCAAACTGTCATTTACACTTTGGTAGATATCTGAAATTCGAGGATCACTATGTCTACTATCTCTGACGCCTCTTCATCCGTACCACGATCTGGTTCCAATGATATCTCAACTGCTCTTCTTGTTTCTGAAAAGCTTACTAGTGATAATTATAGGGAATGGTCTCAGTCTATGATACTTGCTTTAGATGGACGGGATAAACTTGGGTATATCACCGGTGAGGAAAAAAAACCCTCAACATCGGATACCAAGGAATTTCGAAAATGGAAGTCAGAAAACGCATTGGTATCTTCTTGGTTGATAAATGCGATGTCTTCATCAATTAAGAAGAGCTTTATGTATCTTCCTTCAGCACTAGAAATCTGGAAAGCACTCCGAGAAACATACAGTTCTGTTGGGAATAGATCTCGTATATTTGATATTAAAAAGAAGTTGTGGGAACTAAAACAGAACCATATGTCGCTCGACAATTATTATCTCGAGAAATCAGCACTTTGGCAAGACTTTGATGCTCTAAAGAATAAAACACATCACTTTAAATGATGCTCGAGAAGATCACAAAGAGAAAGAAGAAGAGCGAGTATATGAGTTGCTAGCTGGTCTTAATATGGCTTACGATGATGTTCGGTCTCGGATTCTCAGTCAAGACCCTCTACCTTCTATACGAGAAGCTTACTCTATCCTACGTAATGAAGAGGATAGACGCAAATCAATGCTTCAGAATCATTCCGCTGTTGCCACTCCTGTAAGTCCTGAGGGCTCAGCTCTCGCTGTTCGATCCTCGAATCAGAAAGGCTCCAAAAGTCCATTATTCTGTGATCATTGTAAGAGATCAGGGCACACAAAGGATACCTGCTGGGATCTTCACGGTAAACCTGCAAACTGGAGACCAAGGAAAGGGAAAGGAAAAGGCTATACGGCTGAAGTTTCCAAAACTGGTGGAACTTCCCAGGATGATCCACTGAATAAAATCATGGATATGCTGGCCACACTTCAGGCTACAAAACAACCTACTGCCTCGGTAGTAAGGAAAGGTAACTTTTTCCAAGCTTTAGCTGTAATAAAAGGTTTGTGTACAGGCAATTGTTGGATTGTTGACTCAGGTGCCTCAGATCACATGACTGATGATAAGACTCTTTTCTCGTCCTATACACCTATTACCAAGGGCATAACTGTGCGGATTGCTGATGACTCAGAATCAGTTGTCACTGTAATTGGCACTGTCAAAATTTTTGCCAAACTTTCTCTTCACTCTGTATTGCATGTTCCAAAGTTGAAATGCAATTTACTATCAGTCAGTCAATTAGCCAAGGAAGAAAGATGTCAAGTTAATTTTTTTGCTACCTGTTGTTCTTTTCAGGATCTACTGACGGGGACGACGATTGGGAGTGCTAAAGAACTTGATGGTCTTTATTACCTGGGTGAAAGTGAAAGTCACAAGATTCAATCTTGCAACAAAGTGTCTCTCCCTAGAACCGACAATCTTGAATTATGGCACAAGCGTTTAGGGCATCCCAATTTCAATTACATGTCACAACTGTTTCCCTCTCTCATTTCCAAGAATAATGCATCTGTTTTTCATTGTGATTCATGTGAAAAGGCTAAACATCACCGTACTTCATTTCCAAAAAATCCATACAAACCATCTCAACCTTTTTCCACGATTCATAGTGATTTATGGGGACCTTCACGCACCCCAAACAGATCACACTCGAAGTGGTTCATCACATTCATTGATGATCATACCCGTGTCAGTTGGGTTTATCTATTGAAAGATAAAACAGAGGTGTATCAAACCTTCCTCAATTTCCACTCTGATCAAAACCCAGTTCCAAACCAATATAAAAATCCTACATACTGATAATGACACTGAATACTTCAATCAAGCCCTATCAAATTTTTTGATAGCCAATGGCATTGTCCACAAGAGCACTTGTCCCAATACACCTCAACAAAATGGCATTGCTGAATGAAAAAATCGTCATATTCTTGAAACTGCTCGAGCCATTATGTTCAGTAGCAATGTTCCTAAATATCATTGGGATGATGCTGTTCTCACTGCCACCTTTCTTATTAACCGAATGCCAAGTAAACCGTTATCCCATAAAACTCCTCTCCAGCTCTTACATACATACTTTAACCTTCCCTACCTAGAAAACACTCTGCCACTCAGGGTGTTTGGTTGCACATCATACGTCCATCTCCATCACAGTAACAAACTTGATCCAAGAGCTATCCGGTGTATATTCCTTGGCTATTCCCACTCTCAAAAGGGTTACAAATGTTATGACCCGATCTCCAAACGTCTCTTTGTAACTTGTGATGTTACCTTCCATGAAAATATTCCCTATTTTTCCTCGTCTAAAATTCAGGGGGAGAATGAGAGTGATTTTCAGACACGAGAGACATCAGAAGTTGACCAAACTATTACAGTATATACACCTAGCCTCACTGTTACTCCTGATACCTCTGATAATCCTGATAATGTCACTGTTACTCCTGATACCTCTGATAATCCTGATAATGTGCCAAAAACTGTGCCAGGCCCAGGGGGAGACACAAACAAGTGGGGTAATACCTATATACGACGACACAAGGAAGGTAATGAGCCACAAGTTATTAGCACTCACCAGGAATCAGAACCGGAAGCAGATCCAAAGGAAACAGAGGTAACAGAAAGTTTTGATCTTGATCTTCCTATTGCAGTAAGGAAAAAACCTAGATCTTGTACTCGACATCACATTGAGAAGAATGTTTCTTACAAGGCTCTTTCGTCAAAATATAGAGCATTTATCACTCATCTTGATAACATCAGAGTACCAGATACAATTGACGAAGCCATGGCTACACCAGAATGGAGGCAAGCTGTCTTGGAAGAAATGGAGGCTCTCAAGCGAAATAAGACATGGAGTGTAGTGGATCTACCTCAAGGAAAGAAGCCCGTTGGATGTAAGTGGGTATTCACACCAAAGTATAAAGCAGATGGAACACTTGAGAAATACAAAGCTAGATTGGTTGCAAAAGGTTTCACACAAATATATGGGGAAGACTACACAGAAACGTTTGCACCAGTAGCTAAGCTAAACACAATCAGAATTCTCCTGTCCATTGCAGTAAATCTAGATTGGGGTTTGCATCAACTTGACGTAAAGAATGCTTTCCTCAACGGAGAACTCAAGGAAGAGGTGTATATGAAGCTACCGCCAGGGTTCCCAGAAAAAAAGGCTAACCAAGTCTGCAAACTTAAGAGGTCATTATATGGTTTGAAGCAATCTCCACGTGCTTGGTTTGATAGATTCACTCGAGTAATAAAGAAACATGGATTCACTCAAGGACGAGCGATCATACATTGTTCGTTAAACACTATAATGGCAAGATGACCGTTCTAACTGTTTATGTTGATGATATAATCCTGACAGGAGATGATGAGGTAGAGATCAATCAAATAAAAAAGGCCCTAGCACGAGAATTTCAAATCAAAGATCTTGGAGAGATGAAATATTTTCTTGGGATGGAAGTTGCTAGATCTACAGGAGGAATTTATATCTCTCAACGAAAATATGTACTTGACCTTCTAAAGGAAACAGGGATGATAGGCTGCAGACCCAGTGACACACCCATCCGAATTGACAAAATGGATGAAGAAGCAGATCTCGGTAAATCTGTTGACATGGGGAACTACCAACGGATGGTAGGCAGGCTGATATACTTATCTCATACTAAACCAGACATTGCATTTGCGGTCAGTATGGTCAGTCAACATTCTCATGACCCTAAGCAGAAGCATTTAAATGAAGTCTATAGGATCCTTCGGTATTTAAAGGGATCTCCAGGACGTGGCTTACTGTTCAAAAAGACTGACAAACAGAGTGTAGAGCTATTTACTGATGCTGATTGGGCAGGTGATCAAGATGACAGGAAATCCACTTTTGGATACTGTACCTTTGTGTGGGGTAACTTAGTCACATGGAGAAGTAAAAAGCAAAGTGTAGTTGCAAGAAGTAACGCTGAAGCTGAATACAGGGCTGTAGCATTGGGAATCTGTGAAGCCATATGGATAAAGCGAACTCTTGAAGACTTAAAAAGGTGTCTAAATCTGCCGATCAAAGTCTATTGTGATAATATGGCAGCAATTAACATTGCTCATAATCCAGTCCAACATGATAGAACCAAGCATGTGGAAATAGACAGACATTTTATAAGAGAAAAGGTGGATAAGGGCATTGTTGATCTAAGATATATACCCTCTAAGGAACAAACCGCAGACATCCTTACCAAAGGACTATCTAAGGATGGATTCAAATATTTGATTAGCAAGTTGAACTTGATTGATATCTACAGTCCAACTTGAGGGGGAGTGTAGAGAAATTAGCTGTTATCTTAAGTGAGCTGCCAAAGGAATCTTAATTATGAAAAGCACCAGACCACCCAACACACTCAGCTGTCTACCTAACACACTCAGCAAAAGTCTCCATTATCTCCATTATCTTTCAGTAGTTTATTATCTCTCAATGTATATAAATATGTGTACATTTAGTTCAGTGAAATATAATTCAGATTACTGATTTATCACTCACAATAAATATCCCTAGTTTCTCTCTCTTCTAACTACAGACTCCATCCTATTGAAGTATATCCTCCCAGAAAGTGGCTTCTATGTGAAATTGTTGAGGAACACGTTTCTAACTAGAAGCTGTCACCCAAAATTAAAAGGAATGCAGCAGAAAATATTGCAAAACATTAGAGCTACAAAAGCCAATGGCAAAGGGTTGTGAAAATGAGTATACAGGCTCTCAATTCAAGGATGTTAGAAACTTTGCATATCTAAATTCTTCTGTGTCTCCCCCATCTTCCTTGCTGCCCGAACCATTTTCCTCCAAAGCTCTTTTGATAGCTGATACCTCTCTATCCTGTTTTTCTCTTCTAATTTCCCTTGTAGATCTAATTTCTGCCTGCTGGATCTTGTTTTAGCTCGATGCCCAATCTTTGTCAGTAGTTCAGTTCAGTGGCTTGTGCAAATTTGTCTTCATTGTGAAGTCAACGTTGCCTTTTTTCTTTCTTTTTCTTCTAAATATACTAAGAGTAGTACTCAAATTTTTTGTGTTGGATACTCTATTATTTCTTTTGCTTGCCTTTATTGTTCTACTTATGATGGCGTCATATCCATATTGTATAGAATATGTTTTTATCTACTGATATCATTGGTTTTGAACAGAGATACGGTGAAATAAGCAAACAAAGACTTGATAGAGCAATTCTTACTTTCTTTCAAAATTTTCGGAAGTCTTATGTGGGTGATCAGGCCATGCATTCTTCTAAGGTAATTATTTGCCTGTTTGGATAGACTTTTCTTCACAAAAAGTAGTTTTGTGACCAAAGGTTTATTAGGAAAAGTTTATATTTCACCTTCCAGAAAAAGCTGAAATCAAATTTTTATGGAGCCTTAATTCTGTTTTTCTGCAATCAGCAAAAATACAACATCTAAATTTTGCTCGTTTTATTTTTTTTGCTGCAGCAGTTATATGCCCGGTTATCTGAGCTTCTGGGACTGCATGATCATTTACTACTATTGAATGTGATTGTTGGCAAAATTGTGACTAACCTCAAGTCCTACACTGAGGTGAGCATACAACTATTGTACTATTTTTTTCCTTCTCTTACTTAACTTCTCTCCTGTTTTGGTATACTATTTTCTTGATTGTGTTAATTGCAGTGTGAAGTGGTCATTGATCACACCTTGAGTTTGTTCTTGGAGCTTGCATCTGGGTTAGTATTACTTGGATTCAAGTGTTTACGCTATTTTACGTTCTTGTTGAAGATAAACCACCCTGCTTTACTGACTACTTTGGATCTTTTCTTTCTGTTCTCTCACTCCCCACTGGCAGTTATATGACTGGAAAGCTACTTCTGAAGTTGGATACTGTGAAATTTATTCTTGCCAATCATACGGTATATCTCTTTCTCTATAATTGTTCTTCATGTCCTATTGGATTATCAGGTGTTTCAAAACCTATAGCTGACAACTAACTGATGCACATTCATATTAATCTCATAAATGTTGCCTCATAAATCACCAGATTCTAAACCCGGAAATTGAGCAATGTGATTTAAACGCCAGCTGCTTATTGAATCCCTTTGATTACTTATTCAACTAATGAGATTGACTCTCTAAGATTAGCATTCATGTTTCATTATGATATCAATTGCTCTGCATCTTGATCTAATGCTTCATGCCCGAAATCTTATTTCAGAGGGAGCACTTTCCATTTTTGGAAGCAAACAGATGCTCTCGAAGCCGAACAACTTTCTATTACATTATTGGCTTGTTGATATTCATGGAGGATAGCCCTGTGAAATTTAAGTCCTCGATGGATCCACTTCAGAAGGTACTCTCCTAGCTTGTGCTGAAAGAATTGAGCAGCATATGAACTACTTGGACATCAGGGGTTGTAATCTCGACCCTAAACCAATTAATTACTTCATACCAACTCTAATATGACCCTACTTAAACCCAACTAAGAAAGGGTCAGTTGCGTTGGGTCATTTGCCAGCCAGTTAAATGTGGGTTTCTATATGTGTCAAAACAGTTAATATGACCCAGCACCTCAACTCTGCTTTTCCTCCCTTCAAATTGTGGGTGTTGAGCTGCATCATCATTATGATTCCTGCAAAATCTGTTTCCTTTCTTCTATTATGCTGCTTATTAACTCCTTTTGCCAGTGCTCATTACCTTGTATTTCTTTCCCTTTTTGGCCACTGGTCACTTAGAACCCCAGGCTAATATTTGCCAGGATCCAATGTGTATTATGTTGTTTCCATTTGTATATTATTTATTCGTTATTCAAAATAGGAAAAAAAGCATGAGGATAGCCTTTTCTATTCTTCTTGATTTGTTGTGACTGTTCCAAATACATGTAGTTATTTACAAATCTAGTACTTCGACAGGTAACTTTCTTCAAAATTGTAATAGAAAAGTTGAAGACACTTTTAGTTTAATGCATTGCACTAAAGCCTGTTTGAATAAATTGCATTAGAAAAAAATCAAAAGATATATCTTTTGTTACGAGTTGTGTAATGTGGTGATTGTTAGAATATTATCTGTTATATTTTGTACTATTTGCTTATATTTGGATTGGTACGTTTGGCCATTATCTGTTTGTCTGTATAGTCCTACTTATGGGGAATTTTATTTCGTTCCCACTGGTATTTCTTCCTATCTATTTCTGCTAGGATTCAATGAATTATATGAAGTTCAGAAGCATTGTATTTGCTGTGGCATTCAATGCTGTGGTCCCTTAAAACCAGATCTCAGCATTGAACGAATTGCAGTATACACCCAGCCTGGTGTGACCTCTAATTAGCCAGCATACTCCTATATCCATTACTTGAATGGCCACGGCCGTCTCCAGTGGTCTTCAAGTGTGATTAGTAGACTGAGGATGGCAGGGCTCAAACACTTGACCATGAATGGTCTATTAATATTTCTAACAAGATATAGTTTTGTAAAATTGACTTGATTGGAGTATCTGACTTGATATTTCTTATAATTTAGTAATTGATCCCCAGCAATGAATATTTTTCATTCAGGTGTTTCTCAGTTTGGAATCAAATCCTGACTCACTTTTTCGAACGGATGCTGTAAAGTATGCACTTATTGGGTTAATGAGGGACCTTAGAGGAATTGCAATGGCGACAAATAGGTTGGTATTTGGTCATTACTAGCATCTGATGACAACATAACTGAATATACTATGACCTTGCATATATGTTTTGCTTGCCTCAGCCGGCGAACCTATGGCCTTCTATTTGATTGGTTGTATCCTGCGCACATGCCGCTACTAATACAAGGCATCTCACATTGGACAGACACTCCAGAGGTAATAGAACTTGTAGATGCTTTTTGATGGCTACTACTATGTTTAAATGGTTAATATAAAGTAATTCTCTATCTCTTGGAATCTCAAAGTTCCATTATCTTGATATCTTCTATATCCTATGCCCATTCTCTGCAGATGTTGGCTTACATGACTTGGTACATATTACTATAAGTAACATCATAACTTACTCTTTGTAGTCTTATAGATAGCACCGTTTGGTAACTTACGTTATACTGGCTTTAAATTGTGCATGACAAGTCAAATAAACTTCTGATAGACCCTGAAAATAAAAGATCTGTGCAAGAAAGAAATATGGGGCTGTTAAGGGAATTTGAGAAGCAGGAACAAGTTGAATCTTTTTAAGGCAGGTTTCTATTGGTAGTTCATTAGGGAAATGAGATTAAAATAATGGATGAGAGAGGAAGATGTGGAGAACTTGGGGAAATCGAGGTTCTTGTCCCTTGAAGAGTGATTTTTTTTTTTGGGCCTTTTGGTTTGTCTCTCTTTTGGGTCTGCTTACACTCCTAAGAAGAAACTTGGATTTCCATCAAGTGGTAAGAGCTGGCAGATTTTGAGGATGGTTATTGTTTTTCCTTTTTTTCCTAGTTCTTTGGCTCCTCTTCTGTTGCTGCATAAATCTGACCAACATTTCTTCGTCTGTTGTTTCTGTATATATTCTATTTATATATTATGCAGGTTACTACTCCTTTGTTGAAGTTTGTAGCAGAGTTTGTCTTGAATAAAGCTCAGCGGTTGACATTTGACTCCTCTTCTCCAAATGGCATACTTTTGTTCCGGGAAGTCAGCAAACTGATTGTTGCTTATGGTTCAAGAGTTCTGTCTTTGCCAAATCCTGCTGATATATATGCCTATAAGTTCAAGGGAATATGGATATGCCTAACAATTTTGTCAAGAGGTAAAAATCTAGCCTGTCTTGTTCATGATATTGTTTGTCATGACGTGCGTTAGGTAGTGTTGAGGAGTTTTTTCTGGGATAGAATGGAATGGAATGGGATGGCTAGAAGCTTTATACCATTGTTTGGGAGAATTTTTTAAAAGGCAGTGGAGTGGTTGGGTATGGCCTCCAATCCGTCCTTTTCCATAAAAAATCCACTTTTTCTTGACCCGCCAAGTTCCTTGTCCTTCTCACCCCCTCCTACTCTTCCACTTCCTCCTACTCTAAAATTGGAACAACATAATTATTAACAATTCGATTCCCGTAATTTTATAATAATTTTTAAACAATGATTAAATGAAACTATTCCTCAACTCTTGAACAATGGAATGTTCCATTCCATTCCAACCTGTCCATCTCCACTCCACTCCGTTCCATTTATGATCATTCCGTTCATGAACTCCCAAACATAGCCTCATGTATTAAGAAGATCCTAAAAGCATGTGAAACAAAACAATGTGCAGTCCAGTTTATTTAAGTTCATTAAAAAAGAAGGATCGATATAATATACCTATCCCAGCAAAGATGAGAGGAAAATTCGAACTTCCTAATCTTTCTAGCCAATAAAATACAAGATTTAGGCCATAGAAAAAGAAACAACCAACCAAGAAAGAGAGGTGCACATATTGTGTGCCTTGGTCCAGCCACATGGCCAGAGAAGCATCTGTGTACAACATGGCCGTATTCTATCTAACACCAGAGTGGCATGTTAAAGACATTAATAAAACCAATCTTAGGACATTTCTTGACAGCTCAAGAGTTATATTATTGGATGAAATGGTCTGTCAAGGGGTGATTTGTTTGACTTCTGATTATCATTTTATTAAGTGACATGTTAGAATAAAAATCGTTTGTGAGATTACTGATCTTAGTATTTTTGCCCCCAAATAACAGCGCTTTCTGGAAACTATGTCAATTTTGGTGTGTTTGAATTATATGGCGATAGAGCTCTTTCTGATGCACTTGATGCTGCTCTAAGGATGACACTCTCAATATCTTTGTCAGATATTTTGGCTTATCGAAAGGTATGTATAAAATATTTCTTTCCTGACATTGTTGTCATGATTGAATGCTACTTTGAATGTTCTTCAAATTACATTGTTGATTTGATCCAAGGAAAAAACTTATATACTTAGGCTTATATACTTAAGGCGATTGTTTCTAATTAAACTAGGACATGTGTATTTTTGTGGAAGAAATTGAGAGAGAAATATTATTCTTAATCTCTTAATCAGAAAAAGTACATAAAAACCTTTATATAGGCAAACCTAGACCTAACCCTAGAATCTCATAAAATCTAATCAAATAAAAATCAATCAAACTAATTGAGATATAATAGGAAATATCCTAAGATATAATATACCTATATCTAATCATAAGATATGATATAATATATCTATATCTAATATAATAATAAATGCATAATATTCCAACACTCCCCCTCAAGTTGGATCATGGATGTTAATCATGTCCAACTTGGAGTCTTGACGATGTTGGGAGTTACTGCTGCGACAAGATTGAAGATGAAGGTCCCATAACTGCTTGAGTCTTCAAAAACAAGGCTTGTACTTCTTGAGTCTCAGAGGTCCATTTATTTTGTCTAGACTTGTACTTCTTTTTGAGTCTCAGAGGCCTACAAATTTTTGAAATGACAATTTGGTCCCTTAATTTGACAAATGATAGATTGGTCCTGCGAATTTCAGAAATGACAGTTTGATCCTCAAATTTCTGAAATATTTCTTAAATGGCAATTTTGGTCTTTTGCCAAAAAACTGCAAAACTGCAGCGTTTTGATTTTTTTTTAAGTAACCTTTTAGGTCAGATCCATGACTCATCCAACCTGAGTGCCGTGGACTACTTTCTCTTCTGAACCTTGTCACGATACTACTTCTCTCAGTCTGCGACTTTTGTCTCTCGTCATTAGTGGGTGCAGAACCCAGTCACGAACACTGATGATGGAGGTTCGGTGAGAGCTAGGAGGTTCGGTGCTACTGCGACAGAGTCGAACGAGCTCTGGAGTTGGCTCTTCGCTGGTCTATGTTGAATCTGTTGCACTCAAATGATGAAGCTGAGTCACCGAGGAAGACAACGATTTCTAGCGACTCTGAGTTTTATTGTGATCTCTTCCCTTTTTCTATGAAACTCGGAACAATCATGATGTCTCTCGGAATGAGGACGAAGCTCTGCTCTGTTTTTCTTGGTCCGCTAATGAAGCTCTGGTTCTAGGAGATGAAGCTCGCCGGTGAGGGAAAGATGTGAAGGGGAAGAACGACGGACTGGACGGAGTGACGTGAAGATGTGTGTCTCCCGGCGCTGGTGATTTGCAGTCTCTGACTCTGTCTCTCAATTCATAATGCTTGAAGCAATGACGGTGGAGCATGAAGAAGAAACAATTCTAGAGAGAACAGCGAGTCACCAGCGCCGGACGAACAAAACTGAACTCTTTTGTCTTCAAGATCAATCTAGCTTTGATACCATGTGGAAGAAATTGAGAGAGAAATATTATTCTTAATCTCTTAATCAGAAAGAGTACATAAAAGCCTTTATATAGGCAAACCTAGACCTAACCCTAGAATCTCATAAAATCTAATCAAATCAAAATCAATCAAACTGATTGAGATATAATAGGAAATATCCTAAGATATAATATACCTATATCTAATCATAAGATATGATATGATATAATATATCTATATCTAATATAATAATAAATGCATAATATTCCAACAATTTTTTATGTTATTTCTTCCATAACAAATTCTTATTATTGATATTTTTTACACTCCAAAATCCATTTGTTCTGATTTGATTGGACAAAAGTATATTAAGTATATAAGACTAAGTACCCGAGTCTTCTCCACTAAGTACCTAAGTACATTGTTGATTTGATATAATCGTGTAGTTTAATTCCACTTTGAATGCTTATAATTGCTTTTATATCCAAGTGAAGGACAAAATTTCAAATATTTGTGCTGATTTCAAGCTTTGTTTTGTTAATTTCTTTGTTGATAAGCATAATTTTCAGTGCATCAATGTAAATTTTATAAGCATCATGCTTCATAAATCAACTGTGATGTATGAAAAATAAGCGTCGATCTAGGGAACTAGGTTGTTCCAAATTATATGGAAGATCTTTTTTCTGCTCGCTTGTTGCATTTAATCACTTTATTACTTTTGGTTTGCAGCTAACAAGGGCTTACTTTGCATTCTTGGAGGTCTTGTTCAACAGCCATATTTCCTTCATATTGAACCTAGACACTAGCACATTTCTTCATATAGTTAAATCCCTTGAATCTGGTCTTAAAGGCTTGGATATGGGTATCTCGTCACAGGTTATGCCAAAGGCCTTTTATCTTATCCAGTTTGTATCTTACTGTTTCAGAATTGATCAGTATAAACATAATCTTTTGAGCTTCTTTGGTGTTATTATTGTGGGATTAAAATGCTGTCTATATCAAAGTTTTTCATTTACGACTGCGTTTATGTAATTCTTTGAATTTTGGATCACAGTGTGCATCTGCTGTTGATAATTTGGCTGCTTTCTACTTCAACAACATCGTTATGGGAGAGGCTCCAAATCTCCCAGGAGCAGTCAATCTTGCTTGTCACATTGCAGAGTGCCCCAATTTGTTTACAGAAGTATGTTGTGCTTTATTTTTGCCAGTTAAGAAAGTTCTTCTAGTCTAAGATCTCAAAATTTGGAACAAGTCTAAGCTAATACTTGTATAACTTAATTACAAAAATACTGCAATGGTTTAATCCAGGGCAAAAAGTAAAATCATGCAATAAAAGAGTATCATACTCCTTTAGAACAGTTTGAAAGATGTCTGATTTCTGTTTTGTTCTTTTACTATTTTGAGAGGAAAGGAAAACCATATTTCTGTTGTCTAATTGAGATGAGTATCTCTTTTACATGCTTAAGATTCTGAAGGATCTCTTTGAGATGATATTATTTGAAGATTGTGGCAATCAGTGGAGTCTGAGCAGGCCAATGTTGAGCATAATTGTTATTAGTGAGCAGGTAAGTAACCTTTGAAAATTCTTAATCCTTCCATGCTTGTTAGGTTGTTGTTTATGGTTCAGAATATAAATTAATGGTGAATATTCTTACCTACCTTTTCACTTCACATATCTGATAAGTTCTTTTGGTTTTTAGAAAAAAAATAAATTTATGGGGTGAGAAGAGTAATACATCAATGATGACAAGTAATCCTCCCAAAGCATAATGAAAACAACTAAATCCACTCTTCAGCTGGGATGCCCCTCTTGTTCACCCTAAGTCATAAATTAATAACTACTCCCTCTTGTCCTTATTATAAGACACCAACTATCAATTGTATTTAGTCCTTTTTATAAGACACTTTCTTGTTTTCAAAGCGCATTAATTATTTTGCCCATGTATGCCCATAATTATTAAGGGTAGTGGGAGAGAGTAAGAATTAATATAATATTAGAGTTTAGTGCCATTAGTAGGGGTAATATTGTAAGTTACTTAAATTGTAGGACAACTTTATTAACTTTAAATGTATTTATTAATTTGTGAGAATTGTTAGTTGGTGTCTTATAATAAGGACAAGAGGGAGCAGTGTTCACGCAACTCTAGAGTCTAGACATAATTAATGTTAGTACATGTGGACAATGTTCCCTCGAATATTGGTTACTTATATTAATGGGTAAAGGTGTGCCGGCACCTGAACTAAAGGAGCAATTGACACCCTAAAGTATAGAATTTCGGGTGCAATTTTACCCTTAATCTGTTTAAATGGGTGCAATCTCACCCCTTCACTAACTGAAACATAGATGACCAATTGACCATTTTCCTATTGCCATGTAAGTATTAAAAATGCCACTTGTGTCAAAAAGCACGTCATTCTGAATCAAAGCTTCAGGGCTTCTGAAATTGAACCATGTGCATGCGAAGACGGGTCGCTGGCAATTTCGTCTTAGACAGCGATTGGTGGAGCTCACTAGCTATCCTCGACCATGGATCTACAACGACGTCAAATTTAATGACCTTTGTGTTGATCCTCTGGTATCGGTTACCAATCTGTTATTGTCATGGGCCCACGAAGCTCACTGGTCCATGGGCGGTCTCAGCTTCAAGAGTTTATGTCTCTAGGGAAAGATCAAGGGTAACATCTACAAGCTCCATGCCGAACATGAAAAGCTCTTCAAGAAGCTGAATCGCAGTCCTGTTTCTGTTTCGATTCCTTTTGGATCCAAAGGCAAGAACATTATAGATGGTAAAATGGCGTCCTTGAATTCATGGCCACTGGCTCCCGTTGAGGCAAAGCGACAAAGATTCCTGGATTGAGGAGAGCAATGAGGAGGAGGAGGAAGAAAGTCCAGAGGAAGAGGAGGTTGAAACGGTGAATCATAAGGTTCATAGAAGGCTAGTGAAGAAGGTTGGCAATGATTCAGCAAATCGAGTTGCAGAAAGAATAATTGGTGTTTCGATAAGGTGGCCTTGGCAAGAGAGGAGTTCTGTCTGATTCTGGGAATAAAAGGGATAACAATGGTAGCCCGTCGAAGAGTTCTTTGGACAGATCGGATTCAATGGCATTGAGCACCCGTAGGCAGAGATTGGAAAAAGGAGGTGATGATGCTGATATTATCGCAGTGTAGGAGGTTGAAGGGGCAAACAAGACCAGTGAAACAAGGGTGATGCTCTTCTTTTATATAAAGAAATTACACAGGTGGCATTTTTTAATAATTATGCCGCATTTTTAATTCCTACATGTCAATGGGAAAACGTCCGTTCACTTCTCAGTTAGTAAAAGGGTGAAATTGCACCCCTTTAAATACATTAAGGGCATTAGGGCAAAATTGCACCCCTAAATACTTTAGAGTGCACCTTTAAAAATAATTCAGGGTGCTGGGCACAGCTTTACCCTATATTAGTTTATACATTTATTGTATGTGCCAGTGTAGAAATTGCCAAATTGGAATTCTCTTGCACAGAAGAAATCCTTAGGCCTTATAGGGTTAAAAATTAATTTTATCGTTCGGATAAAATTTTTCTTCACTTGAAATGTTTACTTATTCTTACATTGATTGAAAAAACTCCACACACATTATCAATGACCTTTGGGAGAACAACACCCAAGAGGTAAACCATGAGGATGCAACATGGTAGTCAAAATCGCCGATCCAACTCGTAAGATCGGCGATCTTACGTGTTTTTGGGAGGAAAACGTTCCGGCTCGCCGGCAGGATCGGACTGGAGCAGGATTGTTCAGGATCGCCGCGTTAACTTGTCGGATCGTACAATCGTGGGAGATCGTCGATCTTGCTTGTCGGATCTCAGTCTTAGGTTCCCCTTGTTTTCAGAAGCTTCACCGGCGGTAATGGAGGAGATGTCGCCGGCGACGGTGAAGGAAGCTAAGGTCGCCAGCGACGGTGAAGGAATGGAAGGTGGAGGAAGGAAGGAAGGATTGAAGGTCGAAGGTCCCCCCCCCCCCTTCTGTTCGCGGTGCTATCTAATATATATCCTCAGTCTGCGTTTTTCAATTCCCAGCTGACCTAAGAACCTGGTCAAAACATATGTGTAAACAAATGAAAGTTTTCAGAGGGACTAAACTGAAATGTTTTTGCAATTTGAGTTCAAACTTTTATTTTTAGAGGGACTAAATGTTATTTTATATGCATATATATTTTTTATTATTACTAAAATTTAAAAAGTAAGATCTTTACGATCCGTGCCGATCCCACGATTTACGATCTTGCTACCCCCTTCCAATCTTAAGTAAAATCGCGATCTTGACTACCTTGGGTTGCAAGACATTTTGATCTGCATTAAAACCCTATACTTGTGTGAGACTCAAATATCACACCTTGCAATGTTTTGGGTTGCTTTTCTGATTGGATTTTTGCCTTCCGATGTTCCAAAGGCTAAATTTGGGAGACAGCATTAATTTTACGTAAAAGTTATAAATGGATTTTCACGAGACATGCTTTGCTTTATGTATTTTGCCATTAAAAAACAAACCTAATCAACTACTATGGTAATGGTCCCAATTTATCTTGAGAGTATTATGCTAATATGCTTTTGTTACCATTGTTTCGAGTTATATAAATATCGAGGAGTGATAATGGTTGGTTAAGGGGATCAAACCATCACCTATCCGGTCCTGACTTTAAAACACTGCTATTTTTGGCTGATTATTCGGCCTTGTGAATTTTCAGTTTCTTCTCTAAGTTACCAAGTGTTTTTTTTTTTTTTTTTGCAGATATTTTCAGATTTAAAAACTCAGATCTTGGCGTCACAGGTATGCCCCCCCCCCCCCCAAACAAAAAAAAAAAACCCAAATTTCTGTGCTCGCCGAACATATTGAAAGCATCAAGCATAGTGATTATATTATGAAATGGAAAGTTTTAAAAGGGAAAAACAAGAGAAGATAGACGCAGTAATGGTTAAATTGAGAAAATTTTATGCCTGAATTTTTTTAATTTCACATTGCGTATGGTTTTTTTTTTTTTTTCAGAGCAAATATAAAAATATCAAGGATCTTAGTGCTAAAGAAATGACAATTGGCCTCTAAACAGCGAAATGTATGTCAAATGGGGTATTAGCCATGGCAATAACCCAAAAAAAGAAAAATGATTTGAATGTGACAGACTGTGAGTAAGCCTAACATGGTTCAATGTCATATACTTTGATTTTCTGTTAAGGTACTGATTAGAGTAATTTAATAAGATGGGAAAGCTATAAGCTAATCTGTGATAAAGAGTAGGCAGGATCTCACCTTTTCTTTAAAACAGCCCAGGAGTTTACTCTGAAATTTTAGATGCTTTATTGAGGAGGCAATATACCAATTTACAAGAGCAGATTACAGAGAGATTGACTCTAATTCAAAATTCAAACCCCATGATTCTTGGAACTAACTGTGGAATAATCCACTTATATCTCAACTTCCTAGGAAAATAATAATTACAAGATAATACTAATTAATAATTAGAACAACTAATTTACTCGAGCATGTTTCCCTTTTCGCGAGTAGATCAAACAAATTCTCTCATTTTCCTAACAATGTCTTACAAATCTAATGTTGGGTCTGGAAATAAGCCTAGCTCCATAACTGCGTGTATCTGGTTGATGGGAAGTGGTGGGTGCTGTGTTTTCGCAACATTTCCGCATTGTGTGACTGAGGAGGCTCTTTCCTTTTTTGCAGCCAATGGATCAACGTCAGCGGCTTTCACAATGTTTTGATAAACTAATGGCAGATGTTAGCCGAAGTCTAGATTCGAAAAACAGGGACAAGTTCACCCAAAACCTCAATGTATTCCGGCTTGAATTTCGTGCCAAGAATAATTGAGCTCTGTACAGACTCGAGGTAAATATGAAAACTCCATCTTGCTTGTACAGTCTGTCTGTAGAATCAGCGTCTCTATCTCGGAGGCATCTTGGAATCTTGTCGCGTTAAAATTACAAGAAACCGCATTATAGGTTCATTGTCATGATATGAAGATATGAAGAAATGAAGAAAATGTATTCCTTGTACTATGATAGGTTTCAAGTGTCACGTGTGAACTCAGCAGATTTACAGCATAGTTCTCATTGTACCCCCTATACCAGAATTGGGGGAATTTAGGCACACTGGGGAAAGATTTGAACATCAATGTGTGTACTTGAGGTCAGAACAGAGGAAAGATATGGGAATCAAGTGGGAGGGTGAGATGGGAACCACCCAATTATTTATTGTAGATTTGGTGATTCTCTAGTTATATAAGATCAATTCTTTTTAGAGAAGTTTAGTGTTGGTGATTTTTTTTTTTGAAAAAATGTTGATCATTATTTGATGTTATTTTGTTTGATAGTGTATATTTAATGTTGTTCTCTTAATTTGATTGTGTATATATGAAAAGTGGCCTGTGGATTGGGCAAAATGTAGCACTGGTGTGAATAGCTTGATTCAACTTTATTTTGATCAAAAACAGTCAATTGTATTGTTCCATAATTAATTAATTTCTTGTTTTCTATTTTACTTTTTATCTGCTTATTCTCTCTTACCATAAGATGATCTTTAGGATGAAATTATATATATTTTTTATTGATTATTTATTAACAATGAAGAATTTTTTAGGCTGTGACTGTTATATGAATTTTACTTCTTTACAAGCTAATTTGAATTCGCAAGCTTGATAATTTCGCTTACAACCCTATTAAGTACCACTGAGAGTCCTTATTATAAGTAGAGTCCTTATTATAAGTCCATGGTGTTATAAAACTGAAGAAAAGTAGAGAGAAGTTAGAGAGAAATTCTAGAGAGATAGAGGAATTCTCATTTTAAGTATATATTGAATGTTTACACAAACATTTATAGGCACCTTCAATAGCTTCTTATCGAAATTCGACATCCACATAATAATATATTTATAACACTCCCCTTGGATGTCTATTATGAATGTCTCATTAAAAACTTTAACTAGGAAAACCGAAATGAGACAAAAAACCTAGCCAAAGAAAAGAAAAGTACAACATCCATCGATACACTTTCTAACGCTTTGCCTCATTAAAAACCTTTCTAGAAAAAAACCCAGGTGGGATAAAACCTAGATAAGGAAAAAAGAAAGTACGATGTATCGACTCCCCCTCTTCATTACATTAGATTTTTCTCCCCCTGAAGACAACATTACATACAACAACTTTGTAAAGATGAAGAACTATATTTTGCTGATAATCAAGATACATTCGTGCTTTATGGTACTTCTGGACCATGTAGTTCTTCTTCATCTTCTTTTCAAGTTCTTTCTTTCAATAGTCGAATATTGTATTGTTCGCTATGGAACAATAAAAATATCCATTCTTATCATTCATTTGTCCATTGTGTACCTGCAAATTCTAAGTTTGCCAATAAAAGCATAATGGATAATAACATAAACACTAAATAATCACATAAATATCAGATACTTTGAGATCTTTTCATAAATATGCATTAATATCATTCTTTCAATAAATATTTAGGCTTCGAGTCATATATGAACTTATTCATAATGTTCTCGAGAACTTGAATTTGATGCTTTTAACATCTTGAATCCTTCATTGACTTGTGCTTCATGCACCCTAATTCCTTCGCGGGATATATGCTTCTAGCATTTAAATCCTTCAAGGACATGTGCTTCCAGCACCTTACGCCTCTTCCGGGACATGTCTTACCGGCACCTTCTCATTAATTTTGTCATATGATCATCATTATCATTCATTATATCATATGCTATATCATAAGCAAAGATATCGTCAACGTTGACTTTCTTTTGGTCCCATCGGATAACATTCACGCTTTATTGAGATCTCATTATTTTCACATTTTTCATGTATCTTGGTCTCTTCGGGTCTACAACATTCTCTTCTGGAGATAATAACTTTTCAGGAAATAGCTCTTCTGGAGCAACTAACATTTCTTAATTATCCTCATTTGATCACGTGATATCTTCATCAAAATTGTTGTCGACAACTTTATATTTTCGGTTCCATTTTTTCAATTTGACATAACTTATCAATATCAATATTATTCGTGCATCGAATCTCATGAGGTTTTTGGAATAAGTTATGTCTCAATACTCTTCCCGAGTATCTATTTCCTTTCGGCATGTTCATCTATACTCATATATTCAAGCTATACCCAAGAGTACAATCGTTTATTCTCCCCATATTTCGCGGATAGAGTTGTACGGTCAAAGTATAACTCTAAGACATAGTGTTAGATGACATCCTACTTTAATATGATCATCTAAATTATTGCTCCAATTTATTCATAATATTGGAACCAAATAGTTACTCATGCTTCAGGCATGTCACAAATTGGAGCATTTTTTATGCTGGAATATGAGATTTAATAAATCTCATTTAGGTCAGTAATTCTATCTGGAAAAAATAACATGAATGCATTACCTGATGAACTTCTGGTTCATACTTCTTTATTTGAGGATATATACTTTACTATAATAATGCATTCCATGTATTCACTTCTCCAGCTATTAAATTTCTCCCCCTTCATGTTGAGAAAACAATGTCTAATATAAGTCTCCTTAATCCATTTATTTCCTTTTGAAACATCATTTTGTTTCATATAGAGATAAACAAGAAGAAGAAAGTCCGTATACAACATTTATCTCAATTTTCTTTCTAATTTCATCTATGTGCATTGTGGTGAATTAATAATCATTGCACTTTCAACCCTTTTAAGGTGAAATTTGTCTGGTTCCTGACCTAAAGCCAATTATTTTGGGAGAATTTTGTTGGCTTATATAAATCTTTGCAATATATAATATCAAATATACCAACATAGTATTTTGTTCTCATAAGCATTAATCCAAATCTCTATGGATGCTTTAATATATGATTCCTGGATCATATCATCCTGGAAATTCTTGTGACTTAATTTATTCAAACATCAAACATTATTGCAAACTTCATGTTGCAATCATTTATGCAAACTTCGTTGCATTCTTACAAACTTCTGGTTGTAAGCTAATAATCTCACATGTAACCATCTTATAGATGCATCTTTCAAAATTTGTATGGTTTACATGTCATTTCAATGGGCCCATATAGATCTGTTTGATATATTTCCAGAGATCCATTACCAATCATGACCTATGATATTCACATAGTCATTTTTATTTGAGAACAAGCGAAGACATAATTATTCTTGAACAATATGTTGGTTATTTATGAAGAATCTTCCGGTTCTTGAATGACTTCGGATGATCAAACAAGTCATGCCAACAATAAAATTATTTGGATCAGTAAACTTCGGTTTCTCGTAACATATATCTCGAACAATCATAAATTTTTCAATTTCAATAACATATTGATCAAAATCGACATGCATTTTGGGAGATCAAACTTTATGTGAGAACTATATAACTTTTCAAATATTAGCTCACACTTGTATTCTAACTCACACTTGTTTTTCTGGCAATCTCCCCCTCAAGTGTGAGTTATATAAACATACTTTCTTTATATTTATATTTCAAAATCACTTTCAAATTCTTTAAACTTTGAAAGGAAAAATTTATGTTAATTCTCCAGGAATAAACATATAATATTGCATCACTAGATAATAACATTATTCATGACTAATATACTTCAATTGACTTATATATATGCAAAATATACACAGTCCACCACATATGAAAATATTCATAATCAAATTAACTTAGAATCATACTGATAACATACCTTTTGGGTTTAGTCTTTATCTTGAGCCTTGGCTTCAAAATAAATATGGTCATATTTCTCTACACTCATTGCTTCTTTGATATCACATTGTTAGTAAACTTCTAGTTTACATTGGCTTTTGGTTTTCATTAACAAACTTCGGTTTGTAATATTATATGTAAACTTCGGTTTACAAAAGCATGTATTTTCTATATCTATTTCTGTAGATATCTATGAAATTCAATAAATTTCTTTAATACTTGGTAGAGTAATTAATACATAATTTTGTTCCTTCGAGTAATAAAATATTAACTCTTCCAGAACCTTCTGTGTAATTTATACTACCATATAGATATATAGTCTAAACATTAGTTCCTCAAAATATGATAATTAATCTCCAGGACTATTAGCCTTTATACATATCATAACATAAATCTCTGCAATTTATTGTTTTCCGGACAATACTTTTCCAAAACTATTAAAATATGTATCATACAAAGATTTGAAAACATAAACCTTCAAGGCCTTAATATTAAGGAATAAATACTAATTTTGCCACGAAAGTTTTGGTTTTGAAGCACCTAGCACGGATAAAAAGTTTTCATAAAAATACTGTATTTATAAATAGTATCGTATCTGTGAATAGTACATACGATACCATTCATGAATAGTGCCCGTAATAGTAATAATAATATTATATTAAACACGTAGGGCCCACATGCAAATTTTTCAAAACAACCATGCGTTTTAAATCGTTTACGCACGCCGCGATTCTTGTGTAAATAGTAACCACATTATTTTATTTTTCTCTAAAACTCTAAACAATGATTTTATTCGTTCGTAATTTATAGCAAAAATTTCTCCACTTCTGGTGGGAACTAAGATCAATAATGATCACAACAATGACAATACCCAGTCATATTTACATACATGTCCATGACCATAATTAAATTCATTCACTTCTGGAAATGAAGTTAAGCCAGTACAATATTCATAATACTTATAACTCATTGTTTTGTTTGGCTACACTACATAATATTTCTTAAAACCACTTTCATAATATTGCTACTGCAGGAGCAAATTAGATACACCAATTTATAATAACTTTTTAGAAGAACAACCATCTTCATAGCATCCCTTCAATTTAATCAAGGAAGTCTTTTTAATGCCAAATAATGGTGTCATACAAAAATCATGGATCTGGCTCCACTCAAATTTGTCTCATGGCTTCAAGCCAATTTATAACTTTGCTTCAAGCAAATTTGTATCTCGTGCTCGTGGCTTCTGGCCATTCAATTCTCAATTCTCAATACTCAATTCTCATGTCTTCCAGACAAACAATAATTTCTAGTCATTATAAGATAAATAAAATTTAAATCAAAAAGTAAGGCACAAATAACAAGTATATGATACTAGACTTCTTGTTCCGTTTTCAACATGGTCACATAAGAATTATTAATTGGACCCACATGCATAAAAGTCAAGAAGTGATTAGGAATTTTCCTTTGTGCATCCGGTGGTCTCATTTCAACATGAAAACAAAAGTGATTAGGAAGCAAAATGTGCCGCCATGTGAAATGAGAGATAGTCAAATAATGCCTACTTTTGAAAAGAATCTTATCTTTATATAATATATAATATTATGAATTATATAATAATTGGTAGGACCCATATTTTTTTATCTTTTTCAAAATTTTCTTCGTAGAACCCCAAAAACTTCGGTGCATATGTGCAGCAACAATAATCAATTATTATTATTTTTTACATAAATATTTAAATATAGGACCCACAGATATTAAATTTCAACTTAAGCACCTACTCCACTCAAATAATCCACTAACGTTATTATATTATATAAAGACTCATGTCTCTCATATTCGTTCAAGCATGCGTAAGTGTGGGCGAATAATTCAAAGCAAACACAATAAATTCATATGTAAATCATATACCTACCCCATCACTTAAATACTAATTAAATAACATGGCAAACGAATTAATCAATATATCACCTCAAAAAAATGATCCATGCCAACATTCACACACAAGCAATCTAATAATGAATCCAATCTATTACTATAATATAATCATGTAGGGACCTCTTATTCAATAAAATGAGTCTTATTTTGTAAATTCTGAAAAGTAAGCATGGCAAAGCATGTGCGCATGGTCTTATCATTAAAATCTTATTTAAGTCAAATATTTTGGCTACTTTTGAATATGACTTCCATGTGCTGCCATTTTTTTTTAATTACAATGCAAATAATAATATTAATAATAAAATATATAAAACATGTAGGGACCATATGCATATTAATTTCAACACTTCTATCCTCTTACGCGTTTTCTACCTCTTTAATCATTCCATTATTTTTTATTTTTAAATTAACCAATTAAACTTGAAATTAATCAGTCAACCTTGTCGGCCACACAAAAGGAAAATAGAGTACCTGCTACTTCATCACTTTCGATTGGAATAATTCTTCTGCAGTAATCCAACCTTGTCGGCCACACAAAAGGAAAATAGAGTACCCGCCACTTCATCACTTTCGATTGGAATAATTCTTTTGCGGTAATCCTCTTTTCTCCTTCTTCATCCTCAAGCTCCATTAATCCTTCACCATCAAACCAAGAACGTCGCCCTTTCGATGTCTTGTTGAAAGCCATCGAACTTTCAAGAATAGTTATCTCATTTTGATTGTTTTGAAGAAGGGTACACACTGAGTTTGTGCTAGCAGAAGAGCACATGAATAAAAACAGAGTGAAGCCGCTGTTCGAACTTCAGGTGGGAGGAGGCGGACTTGTCGATCCGAAACAAAAATGAGGCGACCCACCGAAAAACACCGTTCATCGTCTTCCTCCTTTCGTCGCCGAACGGTGAAGACGCCGACTTCCCCGTTCCATCATCTTCATCGGCGTGTACGCAAAGAGAAGAGGCCGTCGGAGAAGACGGGAACTGAGGGAGGCCGACGGTGGAGGTTTGCTTTGCGAGGTTGAGATCTGGGAGAGCGAGGTCGAACGGGGTTAAGGCCGGTGATAGGAAGGTAGAAGGAAGATGCGATGCGAACGCTATACGGGTTGAGATCGAAAAATATAAGAGACTGGTGGTTTTTACGTTTGATGAGAACATAAACCCGGACTTGTTCTCGAAAATTTCCGATCTAACTCGGTAGTGATGATCAACGCGGAATGAGGCTCAGTTGATTAGAGCTCGTGCTGATAACGTGTTATAAAACTGAAGAAAAGTAGAGAGAAGTTAGAGAGAAATTCTAGAGAGATAGAGGAATTCTCATTTTAAGTATATATTGAATGTTTACACAAGGCCTCTATTTATAGACCTTCAATAGTTACTATGCAATGGACATCCACATAATAATATATTTATAACACATGGAAGAAATTTAGTCCTAAATATTAAATATTAAGGGTTTAATGTTTCTATTTTTGTTGTAAAAATATTTTTTCTGTCACACTAACATAAAAGTGAGTGGGTGCTATTAATTTTTTTTTTTCTATTCTTTTTACAATAGGACTCACTCACTTTTACGTGAGTGTGATGGAAAAAAAATTTCTGTAGTAAAAATAGAAATATTAAACCTACCCAGAGGGTAATTAATGAATGTTTTTAATTTTACTTTTATTTAATTATCGTGTGAAAGAGAGAAAGAAGAGAGACGTGAGAATGATTTTTGTAAAGAAACAGGAAATTTTAATAAGCACAAATGTGGAAAATTCTAATAAGATATATTTAATGACTTAACTGTCAGTTTTTGATATATGAGAATTAGTTGAAATTTATTTGTAAGGATTGGGATAGTCTTTCAATTTGGTTTTGTGATGTTAGAGAATGTAACGGTGTGTGTCGCCTTTTGTATCTAATTTAATGATTAGTATAATATATAGAAATAGTAAGGCAACGGAATTTAGTGTGTCTTAATGTATTACTTCTTCCGGTCTTAATTATAGAAACACTTTTGTAGTACAAATTACACTACAAAAGTGTTCATATAATTAGGACCTGAGGTAGTACTTTGTAATTGCTTTGTGTTTGTAAGCTAATACACTCGCATTTTCTTCCCAAAAAAATATTTTTCTACATAATAAATTTTTCCTAAGAATTTTTGGCAGGATTTTAATTGCAAGTTATAAACAATATAAAAGTTATCACTCAAGGCATGACCAAAATCTTAAAATTGCTTGATAATATTACTTGAAGTTCCTTGTGATTTTGGAAAGCATGTACAAATAAGTAATTTGTGCCTTATTAATCAACGTTTGATGATTGTGATTAGGGGTGAGCCACGGGCGGGCGGGGCTACCTCGGGGGTCAACCTGTGTCCCGCCCGTTTTTGTCAACATGGGTACGGGGCACCCCGTACCCGTGAGAAACCCCGTTTAACCTGTATAAAACGGGTGCGGGTTAAACATGTATTAATAAACGGGTTCAGGGAACCTGTTTATTAAATCTGGGCCTTTTAAAAAAAAAAAAAAAAAAACTGTTTTTTGGCCCAGAATAGGGTTCTTGCGTTTTTTGGCCAAGAACAGTTTTTGGGCCCAAATAGATTTGCTCTTGCTTTTTTTGGGGCCCCGAACAGTTTTTTTTTCTCATTTTTTTAGCTTTTGGCTATTGCCCAGAAAAAAAAAATTGTCATTTGAACATTTACAAACAGATTTGCTCTTACTTTTTTTGGGCCAGAACAGTTTTTTTTTAGCTATTGGCTATTGCCCAGAAAAAAAAATTTGTCATTTGAACTTTTACAAATCCATTATAGCTATTAATGTCTTGATGAAACCAATCCACTGTGCGTGCCCTCATTTGTACTTTTACAAAGCTATATTACAAATCCATTATAGCTATTAATGTCATTTGAAACCAATCCATTAGAAAAACAAACAAATTAAAGAAAAGGGATTACAGCATTCTGAAAAAAGAAGAAAACTCAAAATATGTGGTGGGAATGAAAACAAATATGCACATATAGCTATTAATGTCTTGATGACTTCAAACATAAAAAATTCACCAACAGATTAATATTCATCAATTCAAACTTCAAACACACAATAATGACAGATTTATTAAATCAAACTTCAATCATCACAAGTTCACAATTCAAATTCAAACATAAATATAGAACAATATTAATAATTGAAGTTCAAACTTGACGACTTCAAACATACAAAATTCACCAACAGAACAATATTAATATTCATTGCTCAGATTCGCCTCTTGCTGCTGTATCTTCCTCTACAAAATGAAAGAAGATAAATCATAATTAATAGGTATTAACTAATACGAAAATAGAAATGAAACATTAATAACTGAAAATAGAAAATGCAAATTAATATACCGATAACAATAGCTTCAGTCTCATCAAAATTATCACAATCAAAGTCATTGCAGTTGGGTGGTTTCACTGATAGCCAATTTTGTGCACATATGAATGCCTCAGCCATCTTTAAGGATAAAGAGCTCATGAATGCATCTAATACTCGACCCCCGGTGCTAAAAGCTGCTTCTGAAGAGACAGTAGAGACTGGAACGGCCAATATATCACGTGCAATCAAGCTTAACACTTTATACTTACAAGCATTGACTTTCCACCATGCCAAGAGGTCGAATTTTGAATCATGATAACCAACCAATTCAACTCGAAGGTATCCACCCACTTCTGAAATTTTCTCAACATTACTCTCTGCATCTGCCTGGGCCAAAAACTTTTGGAATGTAGCATCACCAGATGCCAAGGGCACTTCAAGTTCTAACTCAACATGATCCCCTTACTCCGATGTTGGTTGAGAAGAAGATTCACCAACATGAACAGTAGTTGAATAGTGGTCATATAAACGATACAATAATGTTGTAATCTTCCTCAACATAGCTTCACACTTTGTTGGTTCATGAAAAAGGTCAGCGAAAGTAACTTTGACATATGTCAATTTATATCTGGGGTCTAGTATCACAGCCACAACCAATAAAAGATTCATTTTCTCAGCTGACCCCAGTATTTGTTAAACTTTGATAGCATTCTTCTTGACATGTGACCCAACAAAGAGTAGGAGCTACTTGCATTTGATTCAAGGCTTGTCTGAATTGAAACTATGTGTTGGAAACAAGTGTTACTTGTAACATAGTTTGATCCAGAAAACTTCAATGTCATGTTGTAAAACAATTTTAAAAAGCCAAGAAACTCATTTGCAGTGCTCCAATTATATGCACTAGGAGGCAAAATTGTAGGTTCAACAATCCTTCTTGTAGTTGTATCATCCAATACATCGTCAACACCTTCACGAGCATCAATTAAGATAAAAGTGTCTCGACTGGAATCAACGTTCTTCTTCTTGAAGTATTGTTTGTATTCTTCATCCTCCTCCTTCATCTGAGTAAAGACTTTCACAAACTTAACAGCGCTCTCAAGCATAAGGTATGTTGAGTTCCACCTAATGACATGATAGAAATGAAAAACAATTAAACTACAATACATTATCATATCAAAGCTCATTCAAAAAAATTATTAAAAAAATTACCTCGTGGGACAATCCAAGGTAAGAAGGCTTTTTGATTCAACTCGTTCTCTTTCAGCCAACATTATGAACTTATGCTTCCTTGATGGAGAAGATTTAACATATTTTATTACATGTCAGATGAGCTCAATAGACTTGTTCATTTCTTTTAGACCTTCAGAAACAACCAAGTTTAATATGTGAGTAGCACACCACATTTGCAAAAATTCCCCATCACATACCATGTGCAGTCAAACACATGTAGTTGTAATTTTTCATAGATGTCCAACAATGGTTGTGAAAGACACACGGACTTTAGAAGTCTTGAAATATTTTGTCAAGATATTTGCTTGTTCTTTATATATGCCATAACAATCTTTAGCAGCTGTCCATCTTGATGACATTTGAAATTTAGGTTGAAACTCTTGACAAAGTTCTGTCAACCCCTCCTTTTCCACACATCGGAAAGGCACCTCATCCTTTATGATGTACCTAGCAACAGCCTTTCTACCTCGCTCTTGACTGAATAAGTGATGAGCCAGTGTTTGGTTTGTAGTAGCCGAGAATAAGCTTTGACCCTTGCTTGCTTTGTTGGGATTGTTTGGACACTTGTCAAAATGTCTCCATAATTGCTTAGTGCCGTCATTCAAAGGATGACTCGCATAATTTGCTGGACAATAGTTGCACTTTGACCTATGTTTCCCTTTAGTTTCTGCTAGTGGCAGCCTTGTAAAATGGTTCCATATACTAGATGACTCTTTCCTTTTTTTTTCTAGGTTGGGAATCATTATCTTGTCCCTCATTCGTCATCTCATTCTCAACATGGGCAGCACTACGTTGTACTGTTGGGACTACATCTTCGTTAGTAGCTTCCTCTGCAACACTTGGAGCTTGCCCTTGCACATTATCTTGTGGTATATGTGCATGCTAATTTCAAGATAAAAACATATAATCTGAATAAAAATTCTCATTAACAAATTAATTTCAACACTTGGGCAGCACTACTCTAATTTTTGCACATTCATAAAACTTTTAAACACATTTCTCAATTCCTAGTAAAAGAAAAAGTTAACATCTTCATTGAGTAAAAGAAAAATTCTCATTAACAAATTAATTTCAACACTTGGGCAGCACTACTCTAATTTTTGCACATTCATAAAACTTTTAAACACATTTCTCAATTCCTTAACAAGAGTAGAAGTGAAAAATTGAGACACACACACGAAGACCACTATTCAATGCAGGGAGCAGGAGGTGGTGTGTGTCATTTAATACTCATTTAAAGCAAAAGACAAACATAACAGGTCAAAAAAAAAAAGGAACAGGTCAAAAAACAGATAACACACGACACATGACCACTAATCCACTATTCAATGCAGAGGAATAAAAAAATGCAAGGAGACAGGTTGAGATGGTGGGGCCGAAAATGCACTTTGATTCATACACAATTATTTATACAGAGTTACAGACAGCCAGACAGGGACATACAAGTGCAGTGGGGCCGAGAGTGAGATGTGAAGGAGAATCTCACAATCAATTTCTATATATACAGACAGTTCAATACAGTGAGAGGGAGAGTGAGAAGTCGATGATGAGAGGGAGAGGGACGTACATACAGGAACATACAGATACAGTGAGAGGAAGCAAGATTCAAGACCATGGACGGTGCTCAAGCAAGATTCAAGAAAAAATAGGCATCGACTCAACACTCAAAACTTACAAAAGGCAGACGAAATTGGTGAGAGGGAGAGGGAAAGGCAGACGTGGCGGCGACAAACGTTTCGCGCGGCGACTGCGACGGCCGACGGTGCTCAGCTGCTGCGATGGTGCGACGGCATGCTAGCTAGGGTTTGAGATCAAAACTTTGTCTCTGGCTTTGCGACTTCGTGATCGGGTAGATGAGGGGAAAGTGGACTGTGGGCTGTGGGCGATGCGTGGCTCTCTGAATCTCTGATCTGATTCTCATTTCTCGTCAACGTCAAGCTGAGGTGAGGGCGTGAGGCCCTGAGGGGAAATCCAAAAAAATAATAAAATAAAACCAATTAAACGGGTACGGGCGGGCACGGGTAACCCGTGCCTCAACCCGTGACTCGCCCGTATAATGAAAACGAGTATAGGGCAGCCCCGTACCCATGATGGGCCCAATCTAGGCGGGCTTAATCCGGGAAAAATCCTACGGGGTGCGGGCGGTTGGGCGGGTTACGGGTCACTTGCTCACCCCTAATTGTGATGCAAGTAGATGTACAGTTATCTTTATTATTAAATAGTAATTAAATTACTTTGAAAAATAACGTGGGCTTAAGGGAGTGTAATATTATTTTTTATTTGTTTGCCCAAAAACATCAATTTTATTACCACCAAAATCAAGAATTATAAACACTAATAGCCGAAGCCAAAGAAACACTCGAAAAACACCTAGTATTACAACCTAACTCACAGCTAAACATAAAAGAAAGATGAAAAAAAAACAAGTATAGTAAAGCAGCAACTATATGCTGCATCTATAGACATGTTTATTGTTTATTGTATTCCTTCCCTGTCAGACATCACAAACAAATCTTTACAGCAATTCACAGCTAAATCAAAATCGTATATCAGTATATTGCATAAAGAAGATGGAACTGAATCCAGCCACTCGTGCTGGCACATCTTCTTTGCCGCATCGGCTACTAATTGATCAGCAGCTTTATTGCCTTGTCACACAAGGGAAACCGAGACATTTTCTAATGACTCAAGTAAGCTATGAATTTCCTGTACCAGATCCCTGCACTTCCACTCACATCCCACGACAGATTTCTTCTGTATCAGGTTATATAATACCTAACAATCAGTCTCAAGAATAATCTAAGGGAGTGTAATTGGAAGGGTCAATTTATCAATCATCTGTTGGCTCATTTGATGAGATCGAAATAATTATGTTCATTCCAGCACTGACACTATGGCCCGTTTGGTACAAGGAAAATTTAAAGAGAGAAAGGAAATAAAGGGAATTGAATGGAAATGAAGGAAAGATTGGAAGAAAATTTAAAGGATGTTATGTTGGGTAAACATGGAAATGGAAATGGCAAAATGATAATTTTTAAGAAATAAAAATAAAAATAAAAATAAAAGATTTAAAATGTCCAAAATACTCCTTAACATAAAAATAAAATAAAAAAACACCTCCCTCATCCATCCTAGATATCGCCAACACATCACAAATTTTTTAAAAAGTTTCAGATCGAGGAAATAGTTGCGGGTTCCGACGGTGGTGGTGGTCTGGTGGTGATGGTTGCAGATTTTGACGCTTTTCCCTCTCTCGCCGCTGTCAATGTTGCGGTATTTGACTGTTTTCCCCCTCTCACCGCTATTAATGTTTCAGTTTCTTCGACGATGGTGAAGATGGAAGTTTTCGCTAACAACGAAAAAGAGTCGAAGGTGAAGCTTGGTAAGAAAGGAGGAAGAAGATAAGGGACCCAATGAGAATTTTACAGGAGTGAAGTTCAAATCCCACCTATATGTGAGGGATCGAATCTTCCCTTAAACATGAGAACTTGAACAGCCGCTGAAACTTGCTTTCCCAGATCTTCCGTGTACCAAACGTCTTTTGCCATCAGAGCTATGGAATCTTCCATTTCCTTCCCAAATCTTCTTTGTACCAAACGGGTTGTCCTCACTAGACTTGTGCAATCCTAGACTATAGGACACACTCATCCAACAAGCAACACCGACAAGTGGCTAGACTTGAACCTCAGACTACGAATGTGACTTCTGTTGTAGAGGTTGATGGAGGATTCTCTCTAAAGATTCAAGAAGGCTGCATGTGGTTGAAGGTTTTTTGCTCAAATTGGAGAATGGAGATCACCTCACAGCTGAATTGTGGGGGTGTCTCATAATATGATTCTACCAAAGCCGTTCGATTAATCATAAACGAGATTGCAGAGACACATGAGGATTCGGAAGTGGTCTTAGAAATAAAGAATAGGGAAAATGACATCAATATCCCAATTAAAAAATAATAATATCAGAAAAGTCTATAGATTGTTAATAATAAATAATAAATCAATCATTGACAAATGAATGAACTACTATTAACAAATTTTAAAAAAAAAAATTGATAATATTTTTCTTAATTAGGACCTTAATGTCATTTTCCCTTAAAATTATCCTCAAGTGATGTTGGGAAATTGACTTCCAAGTTATATGCAGAGAAGATAATAGTGTGGAGGACTCACTCACAAAAGGAGGCTCCAAACAATGATGTCATATGGCAGACTCGCTCGTAAAGGAGGCTCTAAACAACGCCGTTGGCTAACAAATCCCAAATAAAGAGTCTTTGGTAGATTTTATAGTTGTTGTGTATGCTTTGTAGGATCTTCAGTTTAGTTTGATTTGTTTCTTATGTATCAAAAGATATTAATTAAATTAGCACCTCAAACTCATTAATAATCAATAAATCAATATTAATTAAACAATAAACTCATCAATAATCAATGGATTTATTAATCACGAGAATTAATATATATACAAAGAATTTATTAATCCATTAAAAATGTACAAGTAAAATGAATTTTGAATGACCTACCAGAATCTCCATAAAGGTCCTGTCTAATACATAGATCTTTTTTTTTTTTTTTTTTTTTTTTTTTTTTAATGAAGGTAAAATATAACTTGAAAATACAATTATTTTTACTGTTTATAAATTAAAATTTTATATAACGATAAAAAAAATAAATATAGATTGTGATTTCTTCATGATGAAACAGTAAAAAATAAATAAATAAAATTATAAATTATGATTTTTGCGTGATGGGTTTTCTTTGTAATGAACAAAGCCTAAATTTGTTGTTCTTTATAGTTTCAATCCTATGTCCCCCGATAAAAACGAATGAGAGAGTAAGTAAAGATGAAGACAAATAATAAGTCTAATAGAAGCCTCACAATATAATGGGATTGATGGAGTGAATATCATTATATTTGTATTAAGAGGGAAAACTTATGAGTTACACATTCATGTGTTGTATGCTTGTAAAGGAAGAGATTTGAAGTCATTTATATAGTGGGAATTAAGGAGGGCATATGAAACAAGTTGCAGCCTGAGAAGGATTTAATGACTACATTTGCAAGCAAATTTTAGTTTTTTCTTCTTCTTTTTTTTAAAAAAGAGAATATATGTATATGTGTAATTGTCCTTATAGTTTCATCAAATTTTGAATTGGGTATTTGTCGTTTTTTTCCCCATTTTTATGCAATTTTATTGTTTATACAGTTCGGACCAAACTTTTATTACACTAAAACAAAAGTAAATCAAACTTAAAATGAGATTGTCATGTTAGTACAACCGACGTTCATAAAAACATAAAACAAACAAACATTACATCACATTATGATAAACTAAAGAAGCCTATTATGATATTTTGGGTGAATTTCTTGTTGGCCTTATTATATCACATTATAATCCCTCTAGTCCAAGATACAAAAGCTAGATAAGTGATTTGCATATATTAAAAAAAAAAATCAGTTAAGTTAATTACTCTCTTCAATCCTTTTTATAAGTAACAACTACTCCAATTATACAAATCAAAATGTTAGTTAAAATTAATTAAATACAATAAATGTGTAAGAAATATATATATATATATATATATATATATATATATATATATATATATATATATATATATATATATATATATATATATATATAAAGAAATGAGTGAGAGAGTATGAACGTACGAAACTAGAGAGAATGAGTGGGAAAAAGATGTGGAAAATATATTATATATGTAATTAATTAGAGGTAAAAATGAAAAAAAGGTGTACTAAATTTGTGGACAAACACATGTATTGTTACTTATATTTTAGGACCAACCCTATGAGAGAGAATATTATTTATATGTATAAATAAGAGTGGAGGAAGTATTTGTTAAAAATGTGTGTTGGTGTTTCTAAAATACCTTCTTTAATTATTTATGTTGGAACTGTTGGAAATATAGCGATCTAATCATGCTAATTAACCAAATAAGCAATTAGATTAATGCAGAATTAATAATAAGGATCTGACATACCTCTAACCATTGATTTGTTCTCAGATGAAGAAGAAATTAACTCTGGGTTTTGGCTCTTCTAAGCCTTCTCTCTCACTCTGTAGATGGTGTAAGATCTGAACGTGTGAGCAAACTTAGGGGACCAAAACCATATACACATCTTAATTTAACCTCTGGCCATCACAAAGGTGAATCATAATCGTGCATACAAAGTGGGCAGTTACGGAAGGGTAGTGGGTTAGTGGGCCTGAACGTGGACCACATAAAATCCATACATGTGGACCACTTAATGGAATTTTCAGAATTAAAAATATCCAAATATTAATTCAAAATTCTAACGTCCTCCTACTTGGCCCACACACTTCATCATTTACCACAAGGAAAAACAAAATGCATGGATCATAGTGACAGGTCCTCTTAAAGCGAGTATTATCTTTCATGTATCACAGTGCATCATATCTCCTAAGCCCATGTGACTTAATGAATAAACCCCATGTTTATTCTAGGTCCAAACTTTAATGATATTTCTCAAAATGAATATGTGCACAAAACTGAATGAGAAAATATCGCAAATAGAGTTTCATAAATAACATCGTTCTTACAACGAAAATCATATGAAGGAACCAAGTCCCATTCTTTTTGCATCATCTTGAAATTTCAATGTAGGCATGCCTTTAGTTAAAGGATCAACAATGATCAATTTGAAAGAGTTGGCTATCACCCAAGAGGGGGGTGAATTGGGTGTCTGATAAAAACTTTGGAACTTTGAAAATCTTTTAGCTTCTTCTAAATCAACAGTTAGATATTCAAATAAACATGTACGAAAATATAAGAGATAAGGGAAGAGAGTATGCAACCGTGATTTATACTTGGTTCGGCCCAATCCTTGACCTACATCCAAATCCCCAAGCTCCACTTGAGATTTTCAATCCACTATCTCCTTGTTTAACCGGGCACAAGAGAAAGCCTTTACAACCTCACAAGTTTGGTCGGGCACTTGTGTAGCCTTTACAATCTCTCACCGAGATATCCTCTTACGCACTGTAAGAATACAATTACCGACTACGTAAACGAAGGATGATCCTCTCACTCTTGGACTCACTCCCCTTACAAGTTGTAATTGATACACCCACACTTAAGGTTCCACAACCTTAAGATTTTTACAACTAGAAGAATTAATCGGTGTTTAAGAACTCCTCACTGAGTAGATGAATGCTAATCACTGAAGTACATAATCGATCATCTCACTCTCTACTGTAAACTATATAAACATTGAGAAACAGAGAGTAAGAGTTAAGTGTATATTCATAATGTTGGCATTTCGGCAGTGCACGCTCGTATCTCTCTTTGTCCATTTTGAATCCTTCTCCTTTTATAGTTGATGGAAAGCATTCGACCGTTGAGAGGGATTAATGAGCCGTTGTGAGTAATCAATATGTCCGTTGCACAACACTTGCTCTGTTTCCTCGTATGCTTCGACATTTCGACATTCGACCGTTTATTCTTCGTTGACATTCCTTATTCAAATTGTCCGTTGAGACACATTCTGAATTTTGCATAAGGTATGGCCGGAATGCTTTTTGCTTGCTCAGAAGGTTTCTTGCCAAAATGGTGAATGTCTCTACTTTGCATTTAATGCTTCTGACAAACCAAAGTGCTTTATTCTAATCAGCGAGTAATTAGTGCCTTGATGATCTGAAACTCACTAATACACCGGTTAAAAGCATTTGGTAAACTTAATAAGCAATAATCATAAGTAATAAGATAAATGTCATCATCAGAGAATTTACGCAGACGAAGGTTTTTGAGAACAAGGATGACTTTGCTCGGGCAAGATTGTTGGCTTGCTCGGGCAGGCTCTCTGTATCTCAATGTAGAAGACTTTCTGTTTGCCAATGCTCGGGCAAACATTTTCCTTGCTTGCAGACGATGCTCGAGCATGGTGATATCTATGCTTGGGCAAGCTCTTCAAAATACTGGAAGTATTGTCTTCCAGACGATGTTGCTCGAGCAAGACTTCCTTCTTGCTCGGGCAAGGTTCAGGCAGAGTCAAAACTAGGAAGAGCTCCAAGGTTGCTCGGGCAAGCTTTTTCTTCTTGCTCGAGCATGTGCTCGGGCAAAGCACTTTCTTATGCTCGGGCAAGGACTATGACATTTGGATCCTCGCTTCGTTTCACTCTTGCTCGGGCAACCAAGAACCTTGCTCGGGCAAGGTATTGCTTTCTAGTGTTTCTGGAGGTTGCTCGGGCAGATGGCTAGTGCTTTCTCTTATCCTTCTTCAACATCCGATGTTGCTCGGGCAGACATATAACCTTGCTCGGGCAAGGTATGCTTTCAGGCCTTTTTCAAGGGATGCTCGGGCAGGTTGCTTGTGCTTTCCTTCTTTCTTCAGTGAGCTCGTTGTTGCTCGGGCAACATTCTGCTTTGCTCGAGCATGACTTTCCAAATTGCAAATCTTTACTCTGAACTCGTTGATGCTTGGGCATCATGTTCTTTGAAGCTTTTGATCATATGTGAATAAGCATAATACTCTCCAGTACAAAGCTTCACCTTCCAGAGTATAGAGACTTTCAAGAAGCAATCATATTGACAGCAATTTCGAGCGAGCATAACGTCTTCGGCAAAAATCCAAATTTAGCAAATCATCTCATCTCAGAAATATCTTCAAATATTCCTTTCATTTTAATAAGAATCAACTCCAAACTAGTTGTATTTCATCCATTAACATCAGATGAGTGGAGGTTGATCTTATCCAGCGTTTTTGCAGAATCCAGAACAGACTATCAACTTTAAAAACATCATAACTCCTTCAATTGATCTTATTTTTCTGTGTTCTTGATGTTTTTGGAAATATATTTGAGTCTAGTTTCCAATGGTACCGATTTCACCTCAATTGGATTTGTAGATTGTGAGATACACCCAAAACACCGAAGCTTGTTCCTGATTGTGACGGTGATATTTATGGCAACTTGTAAAATTCATAGATAATTCAGATGACATAATTTTGGCTTTGATCTTATATTAAAATGACGCATTGGGAGCCTAGTTTCATATGCCACTGGTTTCACATCAATCCGATTCCTGGTTTGGGAGATATCGTTGAATTACCGAAGGTCGCGTAAAACAGCCGAACAGTAGTAAGGCGAAGAAGAACCTTGCTCGAGCAAGCTTCTTCTTTGCTCGGGCAAGAGCGGATTTTGGGCTGAAAATTCACCTTGCTCGGGCAGACCTTTGTTGTTGCTCGAGCATGCCTTCGAAAACTCAATATGCTCGGGCAAGGAGTGATAGAAATAGCTGAAATTACATAAATGCCCCCAAACAAACCAATATTCATCCGAAGCTTGAACTTGCTTGTTTTAACTCCGAATTGAGTCGTTCCAACTTCTGTTTGATCACGGAGACTTGTATATTGATGTTCAAGAGTGGAAATGACATAAATGCCCTCCAACAAACCAGTATTCATCTGGAAGCTTGAACTTGGTTGTTTTAACTCCGAATTGAGTCTTCCAACTTCTATTTGATCACAGAGACTTGAATATTGATATTCTCATGATATTTAACAAGTTCTTATTTCTTCAAACTCCATTCTTGATCATTCTATATAATTTAATTTTGACTAACCTATAATACACAAAGTAGTTAGTCAATGTATATTATATAAACTTTTTGCTCTAGATAATGACATCAATATAAGACATCATCAAAACTAAGCATAACTAACACAATTCAGTGCTCATGTGCTCAATAACCACTGTTTTATTTTTAACACGCTCTTTTATAGCTAGACACTTAATGTCGATATGCTTGATTCGACTACCACCTTTATTGTTCTTAGCCATACAAACAACAACTGAATTGTCACAATATAACTTCATTGGCCTAGAAATTGGATCCATAATTCTAAGCCTAGAAATGAAATTCTTCATTCATACACCATGTGAGGTAGCCTCAAAACAAGATACAAACTCACTTACATAGTGGAAGAAACAATTAAAGACTTCTTTTTACTACTCCATGATACAGCTCCATCGGCTTAGCATGAAAATATATCCTGAAGTGGATTTTCTTAAGTCCATTCAACTAGCATATGAATCATAGTAACCAGTCACTTTCAAATTATCAATTCGTTTGTACTTAAGAATGTACTCTTTAGTCCCTTGAAGGTATCTAAATACTTTCTTTGCAGCTCTCCAGTGGTTTATACCTGGATCACTCTGACATCTCCCTAGCATTCCAACAGCAAATGCAATGTCGGTCTTGTGTAGACCTGAGCATACATAAGACTTCCTATTACTGAAGCATAAAGAATGTTTTTCATTTGTTCCTGCTCAAAGTCATTCTTTGGGCACTAGTCCAAATTGAACCTGTCACCTTTCACAATGGGAGCTACACTTGGTGAACAATACCTTATCCAAAATATTTCCAAAACTTTGTTGATATAGGTCTTTTGAAACAAACTTAGAATACTTGACGTCTGTCTCATGTATCTTAATGCCAGTGACATAAGATGCATCTCCCATATTCTTCATGTCAAAGTTTTTCAGAAAGGAATTATTTCACCTCATATAGTAAGCCATTATCATTGGTTGCAAGTAAAATATCATCCACATATAGAATAAAGAAACAAATCTTGCTCCTATTAACCTTCTGGTATATACACTCATCCACAATGTTCTCTACAAAACCAAATAAAAAGATAACATTATGAAATTTTAAATACCATTGATGGGAAGTCTGTTTCAATCCATATATGGATTTCTTGAGCTTGCATACCAAATGCTCACATCACTAGAGGAAAATCCTTCTGGTTGTTTTTATGTAAACCTCTTCCTCTAGATCTCTATTGAGAGAAGTCGTTTTCACATCCATTTGTTACAACTCTAAGTCGAAATGTGCAACCAATGCTAGAATGATTCGAAGAGAATCTTTCTTAGATACAACAGAAAAGGTCTCCTTGTATTCGATTCCTTCCTTTTAGTGAATCCTTTAGCAATGAGTCTTTCTTTATGTCTCTTAATGTTTCCTAATGAGCATCTCTTTGTTTTGAAGACCCATTTACATCCAATGGCTTTTACACCATCAGGCAACTTAACAAGATCCCAGACTCTATTAAATGCCTTAGTATTCATCTTAGCCTTCATAGCATCATACCATGAGTTTGATTCTCTATAGTTCATGGCTTGTGAAAACATTCCAGGATCATTTTCAGGTCTTACATTATAGTCAAATTCATGTAGATACACAATATATTCACTAGGTATTGCTAATCTTCTTGTTCTAGTAGATCTCTTTAATGTTGTTTCATTATCTTCTTAAGGAACTTGTTGTTCAACTAGTTGCTCAACAATTTCTTCTTGTTCCTCATCAACAACTTGATCTACTGGATCAATATCAGTAAGTTGTGTATCTTGAATGACTGATTGTACAACACTCGGTTGAGTTGAAGGAACATTGTTAACAACCAATCTTAAACTCAAAGTGGAAAGTTGACTATCTGAATGATCTTTATCAGAAACAATGTTTCTGAATTGATCGCTCCCACTAATCAAGTCATATTCAAGAAATTCTCCCATTTGCATTTTCAGCCTTCCCTGCTCCTAAACACACATGGTCAAAAGGTCATTGATTGACCATTTATCCTTATGTGCATTATAGGATATCTTGAAGGGTCCATACGGCTATGGAAGAACATTCAAAATATAGTGTACAAGGAAAAAATCAGACATGTCAACCTCAAGTAACTTCAGTTGAGCTGCAATGTCCCTTATATCTGCATGATGTGCTTGCACACACCTTTTACTACAGTGAGTCTCAGGGATGAAAACTTCATAATTAGGGTGTTAGCAAGTGCCTTATCTAAAGTTTGAAATTATTCATCAATAACCTTTAAAAGTGGCCTAATCTTGTCATGCTATTCGACAGAACCACGAATGCTAGCAGAGATTGAGGTCTTTATGAACATAACTAAGAGGCAATTAGATCGCTCCCACTTTTCATACAGATCAATCTCATCTAGAGTGTTGGTCTCAGTGATAGAAGGTGGTTCGTCTTTCCTAATAGCATAACCAATGTCCATCCACCTCAAAAGAATGATACTTTATAGTTATCACCCCTCAATTCGGGAATGTCACATTTCATATTAGAGAAATTTGTAGGTTGTATGACTACATAATATTGAACATACATGCTTATAACTAAAATTTGAGACTAATAAACCAAATCATGATTTACCAATGTAAATCATGCTTAAAAAACATGAATCTACTGATATAAAACTTGCCTGTGGGCTAAAATTATAATTCAATTAGATCCATATATAACTTTATGATGAAACTATCAAATTATTTCCTTATTCTTAATTCCTGCGGGTAAATTAAGAATATAATTTGATATTCTATCTCATTTTATCATGTTTTACAAATGTAAATCATGCTTAATAAATCATGAATCTATTGATATACAACTTGCCTGTGGGCTAAAGTTATAATTCAATTAGATTCATACATATAACTTTATGATAAAAATATCAAATTATTTCCTTATTCTTAATTCCTGTGGGTAAATCAAGAATATAATTTGATATTATATCCCAATTAATTATACAATTATAAATTCGTATAACTAAAGTCTACCTGTGGGCAAAGACATTAGTATAGCATGAATTTGTCTCGAATTGATGAAACTAGAATACAGTTATATCCCCTAATACCTGTGGGCTACTTAGAAAATATAATGCCTAGTGAGGATGTTTTGGCTACTCCTCGATTCTACATACTCATCACAAAGACATCACACCATTGTGTATACTAATTGTACATATGATCATAATTTTGATATGGTATAACCTTATGTGATCAAATATGCATACAACATGTGCATAAGGATATTGTAGCTATTCCTTAAGCAAAATATGTATGCTAATCACTAATATAAAATCAAAAGTGAAGCAAGGAGCTAACTTGTTGGTCTATAAGGAGTAAACAGATAGCATATAGTTGATTTGGTGAATCCTTGTGATAGCTTTTCCACCTCCTCAAGACATGTACAACTATCCTCCACATCTCAGTGCTGTCATTTAGATCTTTGATCATTGAGCACTGCCTACCAGCAATTGTGTTTAATATATTTGTTTGGCTATGAGAAGAAGATATAAGAAACGGATGAATGTTGAAAGAGCAACCAAGTGAGGTGACTTATATAGAAAAGTTCGTTGCAACATTGGTCTTCACTTGAGGGTCATTATACAAGTGCATTGGGAAATGTGAAATAATAAAAAAAGAAGCAACAGTAGGTAAGAAAAAAAAAGGAGGAGGAATCAGCAGACTATTGTTTGAAGAAGTGTGAAAAGTAACTATTCATACCTACTTAAGTTTGGTCACCTCTGGACAATGTACTTACACAACAATCAGTCTGAAAGCATATACTTAAGTGACTATGCATTGGGAAATGTAAAATATTTAAATAAAAGTAGGTAATAGACTACCTAATCATACCTAATGAAGTATGGTCATAACAGAAGAATGTACTTACATAACAATGAGGTTGAAATCACACGCATAAGTGTGTTTGCATTGGGAAATGTTTTAAAAAAAATATGAAAAAGCAGCAGTTAGGAGATTATTATTTTTTAAGAGGGAAAATAGTAACTATTCATACCTACCAAGGCATGGTCACCTCTGGGCAATGTACTTTTAAAGAATTAATGTAAGAAATGGAAAATAAAAATAACAAAAAAGTAAGCACTTAGCCATTAAGCAACCCCATCTACTTACATAGGAGTGAGGCTGAAAAAGTAAACTTAAGTGACTGTGCATTGGCAAACCACTAAGCCATCAAAAAAATATACTAGGGAAAGAAAATAGAATGAAAGAGCATTTCAATGAAAATCTATCTACAATAAAGGATACAAACATACCATGCCGATTTTACCCAACAACATAGATGATTAATATGAATCAATTTTTTTTAGGAAATTCTGAATCACTCATCAGTCATGCAAATGTGTAATTATAATGTGCATGCCAGAAGAGTATTACCTATTCATGTTCTTATATTCAGCAGAGGAAAAACATAATATGGCACAAAGAAGCAAGATTTGAATTTTCACAAATCTGTAATGGCATTGGGAATAGTAATGCTGATCAAAATGGAGCAAGAGTAAGGAAAAAAAAATGGCAAATAGAAATTGATATTAAAACCAAGGAGCATATTCCTAAAATAGACACACTTCAATGATATGCTTCACTCAAGAAGGAGATCACTCTTGCAATTGGATAAGCAAGACTAAAAGCTAAGTGAGTATTTAAAAACCTTTGTCTAAACTTAATTGATAGTAACCACCAGTAATTACATTTACCTGGAAGAAATCATTTTCCATATTTATGATAAAATTCTATGATTGAGACTTTATTCTTTCCCTTTGAAATGATGAACCAACATATGCTTCTTGTTTGACAGCAAGAAAGAATCATTGTCCATTAAGAGTCTAAGACATGTTAAAAAAGAAACATAATCGGGTAACAGACTAGATAACAACACAAATAGACAAAATTTTACTTTTCAAATTGGAATTATTAGACTGTTCTACCACTACATTAAATTGTATATATGCTCAATTGAACTGTAACAGTGATGTAGAATTCTAGTTTTAGAGTAAGTGCAAAATGCATAGACTAACATATTTATATGAAGACATGAAAATAAATGGAGCAGAGATGCGTAATAGGAAAAATACATCTCTAGTAGCATATCTTGGTGTGTGGCCTTTAATAGTTGTTCAATAGCTGAAACCCATTTAAAGGTTACTAAGTAGAGTAGTTTGGTCTTGGAAAACACAAAAAGAGATTATTTAAAATTGGAGGCAAATAAAGACTAATTTACTCTAATGATTGAACTATTGGGACGACAATACAGAATTGCTACAAGTCATATTGAATAGAATGAAGATACCTATAAAAACAATCCATTTTAGCTATTCTACTTAGCCTTAATCCCTCATTATTACTACCTTGCTTGGTAAGATTAAAACAACAAATATACTTATAGAATGGCGAAACTTGACGGCTCATCAATTGGTAGTGCACAACAATGATCCGACAAACTATTTGTTACATCTACTTCCCTAGACTAGCTTATGTTAGTTAAACACTAAATACTTTAATTGTGCCATTTAAATTGCATCTCGATAATCTATACTAAAGAAGCTACAAAAGAATTCTTTAGGCTGGTCAATAAGAGGATATTAGCACATTTGAGAACTCTCTTATTGCAAAATTGGTTGTCAGCTGTAAAAATCAGAGTAAAATATTATGATACAGAACCAAATGTAAAACTTGACTCAGTAGGAACAGTCGAAAGCTAAATGCAGTAACAAACCTCCATACTATTGGGTAACCTAGAAAGATCATAGTAGAAAATCCTCCCAAAAAGAAACAGAAAAGTAAAAAAAAAAAAAAAAAAAAGTAACCTTAGAAATTGGAAGACCAAATGTAAATCCAGAAAGTGCTGCTTCAATGGTCTTACTTGCACCAAGAAGGGAAGCTCCTGAAACAAAACCAAGCAAAAATGTCAAAGTAGTAGATGCAATTGATTATCACCATATGCAACACCATAAGAGGTATCAAATTCGCATGAGTCAATCATCGCAACAGCGAAATAGGCATGAATATGTTGATCGAACCATTCAATATTGTGGTACTCATTTGTATTTCATTACTTTCTTATTATTATTGACCAATTCTAATTATTTTTGAATGCTAAAGTTCCTATAAGCACACTTGACTAAAGTTATCATGTAACCAATTAGTATCAGTATGAGAGTGTGTTAGAAAGGGACACAATGATAAATAAGAGATGCCAAGTAAAGAAATAAGTCGGTTTTTTTTTAGAAAAATATCTCATGGAAGCAAGACAATTGCTAATGATGAATTAGACTGCAAACTTTCACATTTTAAATTACTGTTGTGAAATTGTAAACTTGTAGCAAAGGCCCTTTATAAGAAATATTTGAGATCCTAGCCCGAGATTCTTTTTCAAGATTCAGTTTAACTATGCACCTGAATACACAGGCAATGATATTGTCAACTTGTACACAAGAGCTAGATAGTTTCTTCTTTTACCTCTCTGGTAATTTCTCTTTAGCCATGCAATTGGTACTGAACATTTTGGAGAATTCCATACTCAGATAAAAGTACTAGTAACTACAAATATGCATACCAACGCCAATGCAAACTTTCTGAGAAAAATGTTATAGGCTGCTCCTTCAGGCTGCAAGAGGTTAAAGCCAATTAAATATCTTATCAAGGGAAAGAAGTTCAGCATGCGGAAACCAAATCTCAATATTGAGGGATTTGACAACAAATTTTGAGTATGAAAATAGTAAATATCAATTTTTCCTTTCAATTTTACCTTATATTGTGCCGATAATAATTGTTCCAACATAGACTTAAGTGCCACATCTTAATTTGTTGCCTTGAAGTGCTAAGGAGGCTCATGTTTGGTGGGATAGAAGGAGGACCCAACTTAAATTATGAAATGATATAATGCCTATAGTTATAGTGGTTAGTTATTATGGATAAGTAATCATTTGCAGCCAAAAAAAAAAACCAGATTATATAATCATTTTGTTCCTATTTGACTGATTAAATCTTTATCATTTGCAGCCTTTAGATCTTTATCACACCTAAAGTTCATTGACTGCTCTAATTACATATTAAGCAAGAAGCAAAGAAACAAATTTTAGAAAGAAGCAAACAAACACAAACCTAAATTTCATGATGATTCCATTGATGTTTTTACTTATCTCTAAAACAAACCTTTGAATAACAATTGACAACCCAAAAGAAAGTTGTACCTATAACAATTGTTTTAATAGTATCTAAAATCTTGAAAGTAAAGAAAGTCATTATGACAGGCATGCATTTTAATTTAAGGTTGTATAGTATAACTGTATAAGTATATATATATACACACACACATTCACAGAGATGTGAACTCCATGGGAGGCAAAAAATTGTTGGAGTTGGGGTTGCTGCCACAGAGGGTCGCATTCTATTTGATTGACTGCAGGAGTAATGTGTGCATATTGTCAAATGTAACATGAATGAAATGCCAAATTTAACTACCAAAGGCACGATACAATCACAAGCGAAAGTAAGAAATGATAGGTGAATATTAAATATTTCTTAAGCAATGAGTGTAAGACTGAAGATCAGAGGTTAAGCAGCTCATAGATCCATTATCAAAGGGAAATAGCAGTGACTTTATGACGAAAATGCATGAGTTACAACATAATACCTTCAATGGAGTGAAGAAACATATCTAAGATGCAAGCGTGAATGAATGAACAAACAAAAGGAGCTTCCGGCATGAATGAACAAAACCTTAATAAAGCAGCTCATAGTGCAGATCCATTTTCGGTGAGTGGTCACAAAGAACAAACAGATATTAAGACACAAGTAGAAGAATAGGGGAAAAGAAATACACAGATATAATAAAGACAACAACACTTCCTTCTAAGTAATGAGTGTATGACTGAAGATAAGAGGTTAAGCAGCTCATAGACCCATTTTGGGTGAGAAATAGTGTAATACCCTAAAAATCGTATTTATGATAAGTATCATATTTCGGTAAATAATACCTATTGAAAATAGGTGAATATGTGGTTTCAAATAATAAGTAATAATTATCTTATTTTCTAAGGTAATTACTATGGGAATTAGGAGAGATAAAGAGCTAAAATCCTTGAAAAATGTATTTTATAAGGCGAAAAATGGCACGAAAATATTATGATAAATCCCATATGATCGCAAATATTGACAAAAACTTAGGAAGTATGTTGTCTCTAATTTTAGGAATTTTTGGGATTATTTCTTTGAAAAATATAGAAGCATAAATATAATAATATTAAAAACTCTTTATGGCCCCATGATTTTTAATATTTTACATGGGACATAAAATACCAATGTCGGTGCAAAAGTTGTGAGATAATAATTAATCCTAATTATGAAAATTATCAACAATTAGTAAGTGGCTAATTAAGTAATTAGTGGCTAATTGTTTAGATTAAGATATAAGTAAATTAATTAGTAAATAATTAATTTAAAAGGAGAAATTCGAAATAAATAATAAAATATTTTATGCTTAGAAAAATAAATAAAAAATAAAAGAAAAATAAATAAATATCTAGATATTTTGAATAAAATAATAATATATATGGTAAAGAGCCAACGGGACATTTGAGAATGGATAGAAATAAAATCCTACACCAAAATATAGGGATATAGCCTAAGTCATCTGGACTTTTTATAAACCAAATGGGATTTTATCCGGAGTGACTGTCTCCGAGGTCGGTTCAAACCAACGGGGTATTTAAGACACGGGGTAGGAGAGAGAAAATGCAGATAGGGGAAAAAGAGGCAATACGAAAACAAGTAGTTGCCGCGAATTAGGAATCTAGTGTCTTGAGTCGAACGTATTTCAAACCGGTGGATTTTTGTCTAGACGCGGTGCTTTCGAATTTAATTCCGTAACGGAGGGCGTCTGTCCTAAAATGTTCAGCAGATAACGGAATACCCTTAATGGAATCATAAATTTCATTAATCCACATATTTTTAAGGAGGAAGTATAGACCTTCAGAACTCTGCTGTCGGATTTTTGAGATTCAGCAAAATTACGCGATTCGGACACCGATCGGGGAAACGCTATCGGTAAGTCAGCACATGTGATGTCATGCATGACATCATCTTCTTCTAGAAGGATGATGTCAGCCAAATAGGTGTAAGGCCAAGATGAAGCCACGTGGCGAAGTGCGATCCGACGGTCGAAATCCGATCTGAAGACTTTTGTTGAAATTCCAACCCTGTCCCTCCCTTCTTCTATAAATAGCAAGCCTTCCTCCTCTCATTCTTCACACCAAATTCGAAACATAGAGAGAGTTTTAGAGAGAGAAGCTCGGAGAAAGTCTCGAGCAAAGTCTCGGGTAAGTTCTTCGGTCCCTGGTCTTTAGTTTCGGTAGTTCTTTCGGTAGATATAGTAGGAATGCTAGATTTATCTTTAAATTTTCAAGATAGTCTAGATATCATATTTAGGGGTAAATATGATATATATTTCGAAAATATGATGAGGGGAAATATCTGTCAAAATTCTGGAGAGATAGAGCGAAAACAGCGAAGCTTTGGCGAAATTCCGCCGATTAGGGGTTCAGGGGCAAAATGGTAATTTGTACCTAAAATGCCTGTTATGCTGCTAGATATTGATAAATACTATCCTTATAGGATATCTGAGATAATTGAACCGTTGTCGAGCCGCTGTTGTGCCGTCGTTATACCGCTGTGAGGCCGCTGTCAGAAATTATCGTTTTTCCGTAAAAGTACCGTTTACCATCAGCGAAGGTACGTTCGCGTACTGTAACACTAACTCGATATTTACTTGTATACTTATATGTGATAGACGACTATACGAGTGAATTGTATAGATAACTTTACATGAGATGTGTCTTGTTAACATAGATAACTTTACATGCGAAATGTCTTGTTAGCATAGATAACTTTACACGTGAAGTGTCTTGTTGTTAGATTGATCTTGCATCTGCTATATACTTATGTTTTGATTAATACTGTGATTGTCTTCCATATGCTGTTATTATAAATATGAGGTTAACCGTTACCTGAGGTCCGATATGCATTTGGACCTCAGCTTCTCAAATAGCTTCAGGGTCAGGAGGACTGAGAGCCGAAGATATGGGCAAGCAGCACGCTTAGGGTCTCGGCCGTAGAATTTCTGTTGTTGACACGGCATGGTTGTTGCCGGGAAGACACTTCTGTTGTTTTTACGTTGAAAACTCTCGATCACTGTACCGCTTTTGTAATCAGCCAGACTTACGGCATTTTGAATACAAGTATCAGTTACTCAATCGCTCCAATGCTCTACTCTGATGAAAAAAAAATTATACTGCTTTTGAAAATGGGATGTTACAAATAACAGTGACTCTATGACGGAAATGCATGAGTTACAACAGAATACCTTGAGTGGATGCCGGTAAAAGAAGGAACAAATCTGAAACACAACGGTGAATAAGAGCAGGCATGGATCTGCCGAAAGAACAAACAGACAGAGCTTCCATCGATCTAGTTGTCGAAGCTCCTAGAAGAGGGAAATGGCTGCCGGTGAAGAGTGGAGGATTTCATTAGGAATGCGATAATGAAGAAGGAAAAAGCATTCTCTGAGCTAAGCTAAGGGTTTGGCATAGTGTATGATAGCTAGCAGAGCTGAGGGGCGATTTCGTAAAGATAGAGTAAATGACTGTCGGCAACAATGAAGATGGAGTAAATGAAGAGGGGCAATTTCAGCAATAAATGAGTGTTACGGTTGTTGGGAAGTGCAAAAAGAATTCAGACTTTTTAGTCAACAATTAATGGCTCTGCTTTTTCAAATATGATTTTCTATTTGTGTGAAACATGTCTACAAGTAGTCGGATACATCATATATGGATTAATATAAGCAACAATCACGTGATTCATTCTTCCTTCTACCTCCACCTCCTCAGGCACAGAGCCCCAAAAATTGAATGGCTTGGCAGATGTAGCTGGCACTGTTGAAATAAACAATGATTTGTGAGTGCAGCAACAATTCATGGCTTAGTTTGCTATTACTATTAAGTTTATATTGATACTTCCTACTTCCTTTATATCAACGTTAATTTTGCTGACATGGTTAGATGACTGAACAAGATGACATGTAAATAAGGCATTCATATGGGTTAATGAGCTACATAAATGATTTAAAAATTAAAAAGAAACAGATCTTGAACCCAAATCGCAGAACCATACGAGCTTTGAAAATATTCTACCGAGATATTTTCTACTAATCTACCCAATATCACCTCCTCAGCCGTAGGCCAATTTATGGAAAAGGACGACGAAGGTGATGGAGAGAGTGCCTCACTCTTTCATCTTGTTTTTATGACGGCAACAAAAACCTTCTTTATCTTCTCCTTTGATCTACAACGGCAAAGCAAAACGGTAACGATGGCAAAATCTGAGATGATGAGATGGACAGCAGAACACAACAATAACGACAGTGAAACCTATGACGATGAGTGATAACTTCTAAATGCCACTCCTCCATGATTTTTATCTTCAATGGATGATGTGATTCTCCGCGATGGTTGATTTAGATGTAGTTTGATTTGTTTTCTATTTGGTTAATGATGTCTGACAAAAAAAAAAGAGTTAATGTTGAATGATTTAACCTCCATTGCCCCTCCTCTTCAATATCTTCAATCGCTCCTTTCTCTTCAATCTCCTTTGTCGATGGCTTCATGGGGACGGTGTGGCATGGTTTATTGGCACATCATCATTGTTCCCATGTCCTTTTGTCTATCATCAAGCCATGTGAACAAAATTAATAGTCAATGACACATTAGCAACATTAGCAAAGTTAACTAATTTTGTAAATTGATCAACAAAAAAAGATATTGAAGAATTAAATTATCAAATATGGGGAGATGAAGTCAAGAAAAGAAATAAATTATTGAGTTGGACTTTGAAAATGATTAAAAGGAAGATGAAGAAGAAAGAGATTGAAGATATTAGTCATGAAAAGCAAGAAGTTATAAAAAAAAGGATTATGGAGATTAATCAAGAACAAGGAGAAGGAGAAGAGATTGAAGAAAGAAGAACTTGCAAGATATATAGAGAATATCAAGATCCAAGTTCTTAGATGTGATATTAGATGTTTCTAGACCAATGGATGTTGAAATGACCATTTCAAAGTTAAAATGCCTTATATGAAAGTTATTCCAACTTCACTGACACCTCCGGAGATAAATTTTTTATGATCACTGGAGTGACCATTCGAGTGATCATAACCACTCTATTCTACTCTGTTTTCATTTAGTATGACAAAGGCTCAATATTTTACACATATCTATCAAACCATATATCCAATTGAAGTGAAACTTGTTGCGTATGAAACTGTACTCAATTGGAGCATATGCAATTTTAGATAGTAATCTGGACATAGCTCCCATACCACAACTCCGATTGAGATGAAACTTGTTGAATATGAAACTAGACTTAAAAGGTGATTCAATGACATCAGGATCAAAGCTCAAAGAGGTTTGGATGAAAGAGATGTGAATTTCAGAATTTGACACTCGAAATTCAAACACTATTCAAACTAGTAGTCACTATTTTGATCATAGCTTTAGTATACAACGAATTTTGAACTGGTTCTTATTGCATTGGAAAGTAGAGTTAAAGACTATTTTGGGATAAGTCATTTGCTAGTTTTGGACTTAAAATGTGTCTATCACTAGCAAGGATCACTTTAGTGATATGAAAGTGATCAGAATTTTTTTACAAGATCACTCGAGTGAGCATTTGAGTGATAAATCAATTTGTCATCACTTTCAAGGCACTCAAGTGATTCAAGAAGTGATAAGCATTTTCGCAGCCAAATCACTCAAGTGACCAATTAATATTGACATGACCTCCACATCACTGCAGTGAGCCAAAAAGTGATACACTGTGAACTTTTGAGCATCAAGGAAGATCACTCGAGTGATGACCTATCACTGGCAAAAATCACTCCAGTGATATGAAAGTGATGAGTCTTCACAGTTTTAATCACCATCTCGGATTTCACGATTCTCTTCCAAACTCATTTAAACCTTGATTATATCATTCCTAAACATCACCAATCAAGTTTATATGAAGGTTATATGTGATCAAACTTGGGTTAGAACTCAACGGTCATAAGTTGCTTTTATGTCAGAGACTCCAACGATCATATTTCGTAAGCCTCCATGGAAAGAAGAGAAACTCAATGGGAAGAATTTCCTCAACCATCAAATGATCTTCATCAACTATAAATAGAAGATTATTCAAAATCGAAGAAAAAGAGAACAAGTGCATATACCGTCAAAATGTCGAAACTCTTAGTATCAACATTCCAGCTCTTATACTCTCTGTTTCTCAAAGCTTGTATCATTTACTTTAGAGAGAGTTTACTTATATTGTACGTTAGTGTTTATCTTAATTCACTTCTAAGAAAGAAGATCGATTGTAATCTTTATCATTAATGCTATATCCTTATGATGTGTAAGGGGGAGTGACTTGGTGAAAGAGTAGTAGTGGCTTCACAAGGGCCCGAATCAAATTTGTGAGACTTTAGTGGTTCTCAAGTACCCAGTTTAAACTTGTGAGATTTCTTTAGTCCTCTCTATTCTTCTCTCTTGCTTTCTTCTCTCTAATCCTATGCTCCATCTTCTCTATTCTATCTCTTTCCCTCTTTCTCTCTCATAGAATTCCAATTCTATAACAGTGGTATCAGAGTGGTCTTTCCTTGGCCCTCTCATTGCGATTCCAAAAGAAAATAAAAAGAAGTTAAAGAAAAAGAAGAAAAATCCTCCCAACATATATGAAGCACCGATTTCGACACAATGTTTCCGATACGAGACGATGATATGTTACTTCAAAAATACTAATATTCTGGTTGTTTTGATACATCTTAGTATTAAATAATATTTTTAATATAAAGAATATAGTTCACATTAACAAAATATAATAATTGAGAGCAACATGTTAATAGGTGAACAATCAACCTAACAATTCAACACCACATGACATTATAATATATGTTTTCGGTAAAAATAACATTATATGGCATTACCATAATTTTGTATATATTTTAAATTAATATTTTAGCATTTTAGATAAATAAAATAATAAAGGAAAAATATTTCATTTTGTTATGGAAGGTGCAAACTACAAAGCCCATAGCAATTTTTTTTTTTAAAAAAAAAAAAAGTGATTCATGCCCTCTCTCAATTTTTTCATCAGTTTATTTTTTAATGATTTTTTATTTGTTAAAAAAACTTTTCACTCTTTTTTTTGTATAACTTTTCACTCTTTTGACTGATGGACAATGCTCTCCTTGCATGTCACTTTCTCTCTCCCTTTGTCTTCCCTACTTCTTTATTTTTTCGAAAATATCTCCTCTCCTTCTCTTTGCAAATCACATTTTTTCTTGAGGATAAAAATGGAGGAAGGAAACACACAGCATGGCAGCAATGCCCGGCTCTCCCTCTGCGTCTCCCTTCTTTGTCTTCTCATCAATATGATCTGTAACATCCCAGACGCTCGCTTGTGGATATTGTCCGCTTTGGCACACAAGGCCTCACAGCTTTGTTTTTGACTGGGCCTAGCCCATCAAAATGCGTCCACAAGGGAAAGGTATCCACACCCTTATAAGGCATGCTTCGTTCGCCTTTCCAGTCGATGTGGGACTTCACACTCCACCCCCTTGGGGCCCAGCGTCCTCGCAGGCACAACGACTCGAGCCCTGGCTCTGATACAATCTGTAACATCCCAGGCGCTCGCTTGTGGATATTGTCCGCTTCGGCACACAAGGCCTCACGGTTTTGTTTTTGATTGGGCCTAACCCATTAAAACGCGTCCATAAGGGAAAGGTCTCCACACCCTTATAAGGCATGCTTCGTTCGCCTTCCCAGTCGATGTGGGACTTCACACAATCCATCCCCCCTTGGGGCCAGCGTCCTCGCTGGCACAACGACTCGAGCCCTCACTCTGATACCATCTGTAACATCCCAGACACTCGCTTGTGGATATTGTCCGCTTCAGCACACAAGGCCTCACGGTTTTGTTTTTGATTGGGCCTAGCCCATCAAAACGCGTCCACAAGGGAAAGGTCTCCGCACCTTTATAAGGCATGCTTCGTTTGCCTTTCCAGTCGATGTGGGACTTCACAATGATTGTGTGAATCCATGGAGCAAAATGAAGACGAGAAGACATGGGTAATCACTGACTTCTACAACCATGGGATGTCCACAACCATGGATACGATGTTGAATGAAGTTGGGTTGTTATCAATAGGCTTCTCTTCTACTTGCCTAGAAGACGACAAAATTCTTGAACACCCTATTTCAGAGCACGAAGTTGAGAGTGATGATAAGGCCAAAACCCTTCAACTAAGTTCTTTGGGGTCCACGCAAGCACTCTTGCAGGTGACAGAGAGAAATACAAAACAGGACAGTAGGGAGGTGACAAAATAGTGCTTAGAGTAGGTATTAGAGTATATTGTAATTAGTTTCCTATTTTCTTGTCTTACTTACTTTGTAATTAGTTTCCTATTTTCAGGAATTAGTTAGAGATAGTGGTTATCAATTTATTTATAAATAGCTTGTACTCTTTATTCAAACTTTTGGTGAAGTTGTTGGATTGTTTCTTTTGAATGTCCTCAATGTGACATTTGGTTGAACTATTCTTAGATGTGGCCGAACTTGTTGGTGGATTCAAGACCTGGTAATTTACCAGTTTTTCTTCATTTTCTCGAGACCTATTCTCTCGATTGCTCCGTCCATTGTGATCGATTTTGCTTCCGCTCACCCCTGATTGCCACATCATTCGTGAGAAACTCAAGACTGGTTTGATACATCTTCTTCCCATTAAGTCTCAAGATCAGTTGGCGGATATTTTTACCCAAGTTCTTGCTTTCATAATAGTAGGTGAGACATCACCTCGTGACTTGCTTGGGCATTTTCTAGGTGTGTCGCATAACCCAACTTCAATCTCACCACCATTGTTATCTTTCTCCTCATTCCTATCCCCGTTGTCAACTATTTTTGTTTGTTATCTGCTCTGCCACACAATTGAAACAGAGCCACTGAAGGGAAAATAGAAGTGGCTATTTTCCCTTCAGTGGCTCTGTTTCAATTGTGTGGCAGAAAGAGTTTGCAAAGAATCAATTTTTTTTTTTCTTTTGATACATTGCAAAGAATCAATTTAGAGTGTATGTGGATGAAAGAGGATGAACAAATGGGCTTTGAAAAATGTAGCAACGACAAGAGCCCAATAGAGTTACAATTGGGTCTCATACATTCTATGGGCATTTTCAGTAAAAGGCTGTTGCAAGGAGTTCCATTACAAAGTAGGTCCCACTTGATAAGAGTCACCATTACCTTCCAAAAGAAAGGATATGGTGCTCTTATCAAAAAAAAAAAAAAAGATATGGTGCTGATGTATATTTGGGAAAAGTTCTTACATATTTTTGTTCCTTATATATATATATAATCTAACAAATCATGAACCCAAAGCAAGTCATATTATTTTTGTATAAAGACAATTTTATTTTAAAAAATAAAATGATACATAAACTATTGAGTCCTTTTAATGATAGAAAGCCACACTTGGCTTCTTAGATAACTTTTATGGTAAAAAAGTGTGGCCGTGTTTGGTGAAATTCCATATTTTATATATATATATATATATATATATATATTCCAATATTCCAACACACACACACACACATATATATATATATATATATATATATTTAAATCGGAATTGGTTGCTTTTTTTCTACTTGGCGTCTTTTAGCCTTTCGCCATAGTCAAAAGCTAAGGCCAAGGCATTTCACTATATCAATTCTTATCGTCATCGTCGTCGTCGTCGTCGTTCTCATCCTCCTCCTCTGCTTCTTCGCTTTTCTTTCTCGCTGGTCGCTACAGTTAGAAGCTAAATGGCTGCTTCAGCCATCACCGGAGCTGGCCTCACCTTCGGGCTGTCGCGCCCTACGACCCGTTCTCGAGCTCATTCAGTCACAATGGCGGTTTCCGTCGATGAGAAAACCAAGAAGAACCTCACCCTTCGTAAGTCCGAAGAAGCCTTCGCCGCTGCTAAGGTACTGTGGACCTAATTCCTACTATCCTTTACTTTTTCTTTGTGATTGATTGATTGAATCCTTGCAATGAGCTTTTTTTTCCCTTTGAATTTTTGGGAGTTTTGAGATTCTCTTTTTCGCTGGGGATTTTTATGTAATACTCAATTGATCAGCCAAAAGCTTTGTAGTTCTTCCCTAATATTTAGCATATCGGTCATTGTCTTGTGGACCTTTTTCTAAATATGTTTGCTTAAACTTACGTTTATCCGTAATTAGAGATGCTGTATAGCTTTTTCCCCCGTTTCAAATTGCAGTGACATGATTTGTTTACTTTGTCTGAAATGTGAACAAATGAAACGGATAAGATATAGAATTTCACAACTTTAAATTGATATCTAGTGAGTAATACAATGATGGCCTGTGGTAACTGATTAATTCAAATCCTCTTTTTTGGTTGTTATAGGAATTAATGCCTGGAGGTGTCAATTCTCCTGTTCGAGCCTTTAAATCTGTTGGTGGACAGCCAATTGTGATTGATTCTGTCAAGGGATCTCGCATGTGGGACATAGATGGCAATGAGTACATTGACTATGTGGGTTCTTGGGGGCCTGCAATAATTGGTCATGCTGATGACGAGGTTCTGTTCTTTCCCGATATAGTTCTGCTGTTACTCTGATATGTTTTACGCAGCTGACTTTGTTTTTTAGTCCTGTAAAATCATACAATTTATTGGTGATTTTGTTTTGTCCTATGGGTACACCTAGCTTGAGAAATTTTTTATTTGGTATCTTAATAATGATTGCGTAGAATACTAAGAAACGAAACCATTGCCAGTTCACTATGTCTGAGATTACTCTGAGATATCTTGACATTGCTAGGTAATATGTTCTGAACTTTGCTTCATGGCAAGATTTTATGATGTATACATTTCAGGTGCTTGCAGCTCTAGCTGAGACAATGAAAAAGGGAACCAGCTTTGGCGCTCCTTGTCTGCTGGAAAACATTTTGGCGGAGATGGTTATTGATGCAGTGCCAAGCATTGAAATGGTTCGATTTGTTAACTCAGGCACTGAAGCATGTATGGGGGTCCTCCGCCTGGTCCGTGCTTATACTGGCAGGGAGAAGATCATCAAGTTTGAGGGTTGTTACCATGGTCATGCCGATCCTTTCCTTGTTAAGGCCGGTAGTGGAGTCGCCACCTTAGGACTTCCTGACTCCCCTGGTGTTCCAAGAGCAGCCACTTATGAAACCCTTACAGCACCATTCAATGACTTCTCAGCTGTTGAGAAGCTCTTTGAGTCAAACAAAGGAGAGTTAGCAGCAGTCATCCTTGAACCTGTGGTTGGAAACTCTGGTTTTGTTGCTCCCAAACCTGACTTCCTTAATTTCTTACGCAAAATCACCAAGGAAAACGGTAGCCTCCTAGTCTTCGATGAAGTTATGACTGGATTCCGTTTGTCTTATGGTGGAGCTCAAGAATATTTTGGCATCACTCCTGACTTAACTACTCTTGGAAAAATCATTGGTGGGGGTCTACCAGTTGGTGCATATGGAGGGAGGAAAGATATTATGGAGACGGTGGCACCTGCCGGACCTATGTACCAGGCTGGAACCTTGAGCGGCAATCCTTTGGCCATGACTGCGGGCATACAAACTTTGAAGCGCATTAAGGAGCCAGGAACTTATGAGTATTTGGATAAAATAACCGGCGAGCTAATTCAAGGCATCATTGAAGCCGGGAAGAGAGCTGGTCATGCAATATGTGGTGGCCATATTAGGGGCATGTTTGGTTTCTTCTTCACTGAAGGGCCAGTCTACAATTTCGACGATGCCAAGAAGAGTGACACAGCTAAGTTTGCTAGGTTCTATTGGGGAATGTTGGAAGAAGGTGTATACTTGGCACCATCACAATTTGAGGCCGGATTCACCAGCTTGGCACATACTCCTGATGACATAAAAAAGACTATAGCAGCTGCTGAGAAAGTTTTCAAGCGGATTTGAGTATTGAATTCTGCAACTTTTCTGAGTTTCTTGGAGGTCAGATTCCTCTTTCCTGAAGTCTTGTTTAGGAAGTTAATGTAGAGTGTATCATCTGATGGTTTTGATGAAGCCTGTAATAGTTTTTGCTCTATGTAGCTTGTCAGTGTATTATTCTAAATAGTAACTTTATGCTTCTTCAGTTCGTAGTTAATAATGAGAGTTAGAAATCTTTCACTAAAGTCTCATTTCTTCCCTGATTCTTCTCCGTTTTGGGCCAAGTTGGGGATCCTTTTCTGAGTCTTCTATTATTTCTATACTAACCAGTACGCAATAATAACACTTGTAACTATAATTGAATTTCATTCAGCTCAAAATATAGACAAGAATTATTTATTTTTTAAAATGTTATATTGTTATAATAGTTGAGTCTCAGATAAGTTACTTGTGTTGGGAAGGGCATCCATGGTTGAACCAGATACCAAATGAAAATATCAAAAGAAAAAGGAAATAGCCACACTAATAGAGATAAATAATTTGTATAATTTGCACTACTTGGCTCACTACATTTGCAGCTGATGCGAAAGAAAGTACCATGCCCATGAGATAATTTTTAATAGAAATGGGATTCAAAGAAATTGTGAAAAGTCAATCTAATTTCATAGAACGATGATAAAACTATTTTCGAAACTAAGATTTGAGCTGGACATAGTTTGTTATAAAGTGAAAAAGTGTTGGACATGTCATACGACATATAGTTAATAAAGGTAAAAGAAAAAGGGAAAAATTTATATCTTCAGTCATATATTTAAGGCACTTGTTTCTAAACAAATTGAGGCATGTTGATTTTGTATATATATTATTTATTTTACAACAATTTCTTGTTATTAATATTATATTTATAAACACTTTAAAATCTACTTGTTCTGATTATTTGATTGGATAAAAGTATATTAACTATATAGGACTAAATACCTAAGTTTTCTCCAAATAAAAATTAGTGAGAATTTATTTTTATAATAAGAATAAAAGATTGTACCACCTCCAATCCTAAATATAGAACAGTTTTCAATGTAATTTGCACTGCAAACTCTATCCTATATTTAAGGTCTGAGAGAGTATTAATTTTTTAATTTAATAAATTTTCTACTACCTCCGGTCCTAATTATAGGAACATTTTTGTAGTGCAAATTGAACTACAAAAGTGTTCCTATAATTAGGACCGGATGGAGTATTTGGCAAGAAATTAATGAAAGAATTCGGAATATATATTGTAACAATAAAAGTGCTAGTAACATATGAATAGAATTTGAAGAAAGATTCCTAGTGGGAAGAGCTTCGGTGGTTTAAATACGAGATCTCGAGCTATCAGAGATCTTGAGTTTAAGTATATGAGAATTCAGGAAAAAAATTGAGACTTACCCCTGATTTCTGGCCAAAAAACAAAAGACTTATCCCCTTTTTTGTCTAAGTATAGGTATCCTCCTATAGGAGTTAAATCTTATCTAAGACACTATCAGACACTAAATACGGACACCTCTTCAAACAAAAATTCGAACCTTAATTCGTCATATTATGAGGGACTAGCACATTTTACTAAATCCCAATACCCCTAAATAAAGTGCCTATTCTAAAACTTCTCACCCCAACCTTGGATTTGAAGTGGTAGGCCCAGGATCATAAGCCCATTCAGAACCCAGGATTAAGGTTTAACGTTGAGTATTTACGGGAAAACCCCATCTAATAATTTGTTATGATATAATATTACGTGTATAAACAGAAAACAAACAGTAAATTTTCATATAGCAATACATGATACTCACTGCAAACATTGTGATAGTCCCATTCAATACAGGTTGTTATGATTACTCATTTTAATTTTAAAAAAGCCAACCACAACTATAAACTACCTTCACATTAGAACTTAAAACTACTTTTAAACACGAGGGAAATCGGGATGCTTCTGGGAGATAGAAATTGGAAGAACTAAATCATTGAGGTAAACAAAAAAATACCACTTCTTTACACCAACCCAAATTATGTACAAATGTAAACCTCAACAACAATTTTAAATTACCACTTCAAATGTGTCACAGCCTTCACATGAAATATATAATGCTGTTAAATTAAATATTGTCTTGAGACAAAATTTGGGCTTCAATCTGCAGCCGTTGTCAAGATGCTCAGTATGAGCTTCAGCTAATCGGTCTCGCAGGAAGTCCAGAGTGAGCTGAAATATTATTAATTGTATCATCATAACTACATATATATACACTTTTTTTTTGGCAGTAAAGGAAGAAGTATACTAAGTGAGAGGAAAAGATATTGGTAATCAACCATTATATTATAAAGATGAAGCATAAGAGAATATTAAGGTCAATTTAATTGCTATCCTTTTCCTACAATATATAACCTTATAATTGTTTTATACTTGTTAGTTTCTATTGGCTTTTTTTACATTTCAAAAGTTGAAACACGGGCCATTTTTTATAGGGTTATGGTGCAAATTTACGTTAGAAGTCGTTGAGGAGCAATGTTGACCTTAAAGTTTTTTTAAGTTCAATGTTACTCCGAAAGTATTAAAATAGAGTAATATTGCTCTTTACCATTAAAAAGGTAACGATCAATATAAATTCTGTAATAGTCAATTTTAGTTTTTTAACGATATGGGGCAAGACTGCTACGTTTAGAAGCTTCTAGAGTAACATTGAATCTGAAAAAAACTTCTAGGGCAACATTGCTCCTCAATAAATACTTCCATGGAAAATTTACACCTTAACCCTTTTTTATATAATGTTATAATTGTTCTAAAACCTTACACGGAGGCCAGTTTTTAAATAACCCTATAATTGTTCTATACTTTTTAATATCTATTGGCTTTTTTCACATTTCAAAAGTTGAAACACAGGCCATTTTTTAATCTTTGAAATCCCTTTTTTCCAATTTATTTTTCTCTATCTTCAAAATAACCTTATTCATGAAGAACCCATAACATCTGTCCATTGTGTCATCTGGATTAGAAAAAAGCTCATGGAAGATGAGAATTCCAGTTTAGTAACTAATATATTCAGTGTGTTTGGGTAACACACTGAAAGCACTGGGGGAAGTAAGTTTTTCCCATCAATTAAACGTGGGTTTAGATGTCTGTTCCAAACCCATTGTTTGGTTCAACAAAGGGGAGGGGAGTGAAGAATTTTTTGGAGGAGAAATGGGGGAGGGAAAGGATTTTAATAATTCTTTCAAATCTTCCAATCTCTGGACATGAGGGATTTTGATGTTCTCTTCAAATCTCCCCAAATTTGGAGGAGAGGGAAGAGAAAATTCATAAAGATTTTTCATTTTCTTTTAACCGAAAAAATCCCTCCAACCAAATAGACCATAAACTTATGAAATCCATGATACTAATGAAAAGAGTGAATCAGTGAGAGAGACGTGGACTTCATAATTCTAAAACCACATCCTAAACGTCGTTAGAAGTTGACAACTACATAATGAAATCAGTTCTTAAATGGTAGAGTATAACAGTCTTGATGAAGCAAGGAAAAGTGAGTACCTCATTGGCTTTACTCAGACGAAGTTCACAACGGGTGCAGTATATAAGATCACGACTCTCTTTAAGCTCTCCTTGTTTGCAAATAGGGCACCAAATCTCTTGTCTATAGGTCTATCATCATTATCAAATTTTAATCATCAAAATGAGAGTCTTCATGCAAGTTAATTTGGGAAAGGGGGAAAAATATGCTTGAACGAGAACAGAGTATGAAAAGGCTACAAATAAATGGACAAGTTTTGCAACATAACATAAACACAAAATCCAGGTTCCAAGGAAGTTTATTTAGTGGTGCCAATGCATATACTGATTAAAAGGTGATGTGGATAATTAAACTAAAGAATGGAAAAAGGAGATATCAGGAAGCCATGTTCTTAATAAAGCAACTATATTAGTATCACGCCTGAACCAAACAAATAATACATGCAGACACTGGTCACATAATGAATTGAAAGAGGACCACCTATACAAAAGGCGCCAGATATAACTATATGGAATTAGGTCCTAGCAAGCAGTGTTGCTCAAATAATCTTTGTAGAAATCAGATAAAGATAGAGAAAATATACTCTCAAATGGATGTGTTTATTCATATGCTTAATAGGGTATTTAAGCAGAAGAGAGTAATGACTCATTATGATGATCGATTCCCTAATCACTCATAATTCCTATAATCTCTGATTATGTGCGATACTAATTAATTATAATATATTTGCACTGATATATTTTATTTCCTAACAATCTTGATAGAGACTGATTTTATTTTAGGAAAGGTAAAGGAATAAGAGGATAAAAATTTAAAAGATAAACCTTTATCAGATTATGAAATCAAAATCTAACATCATAACATGAGAAAGAATAGAGTAAATCTATAATAGAAAGATGAGTCAGAATTTGTAACTCATCAGACTATTAAAACCTAAGGAGCATCTTCCATAATCAAAGAAGTAATTCTCTAATAATTTTCCATATATATTTCATACTTTATTGAATAGGCGAAAAGCCAATTTATAGAAATAGCTTACAGAGGGAGACTCTAATTCAAAATTCAAATAGCGGACAACCCATGATTCTAGCAACTAACTCCTACTTTGTGGATAGTCCACTCTCAACTACTAAAAAGAACAATTAATAATTAATTCCTAAAATCTCTAACTTTCCGCAACTTCCATTATCTCACGCAAATCTGGTACTCTATCAATACTTCCCCCTTGAGATTCACCTTGTCCTCCAGGCGAGACAAAAGTGACAGCCTTCTAATTTATCTTGAAGCTTCATAGTGGTCATCTTTGCCTCTACCCTGATTGTATTAAAAGAGATTACTACATCTTCTGGCTTCACCACAATAGTGGCAACGTCTTCCAAAGGAGAAATGAGCCTTTCACCTTCTTTTGAAATTGCCAACAGTGAGAACAATGATGTGTAGTGATGCCAAGTTTTATTGGATTTTCATCATGAAAGCAGAGACCTTTAGGATGACGCTGGTATTCAAGCTTTGCAACAAAATGGTGCGAGGCTGGAAAGGGGTTGAATTCTGAGATAGTGGGGGAGAATGAAGGTTTAGAAGAAGTTAGTATGTGGAAGGAACCTATTGTGGATCGTTAGGCTCTGATACCAAATGATAAAGACCGATTTTATTTTAAGAAAGGTAAAAGAATAAGAGGATAAAAATTAAAAGGATAAATCTTCATCAGATTATGAAATCAGAATCTAACATCATAATATGATAAAGAATAGAGTAAATCTTTAATAGAAAGATGAGCCAACATCTGTAACTCATCGAACTATTAAAGCCCAAGGAGAATCTTCTATAATTAGAGAAGTAATTCTCTAATAATTTTCCATACATATTTCATACTTTATTGAATAGGCAAAAAGCCAATTTATAGAAATAGCTTACAAAGAGAGACTCTAATTCAAAATTCAAATAGCTAACAAGCCATGATTCTAACAACTAACTCCTACTTTGTGGATATTCCACTTATTTCTCAACTACTTAAAAGAACAATTAATAATTAATTCCTAAAATCTCTAACTTTCCGCAACTTCCATTATCTCATGCTAATTCGGTACTCTATCAAATCTCCATAGAAAATTGAAAGGTTTATGGTATTTTCTGGAAGATGTTGAGGGGAAGTGATGGAAAGGTGGGTTATAGGAGATGTAAATAACCTGGACGAAGAGGATCGGGAGGATGATAGAGAAGCAAACCTTTAGTAAGGGTATCTAGAGGGAGTAAGGAAAGGGTCCATAAAACAAATATCAAACACTAAGACTGCTAAAGGTCATGGAAAATTAAATTAAGGTTTGAATAAAAGATAGCTGGCATCTTAAAGCCCTAGCAGTTTACCGCTGAGCTCATGTATAATTCTAGAGTGTTTGGGTTCAATCAAAACCTTTCATGATCCAATTATTCCTCCATGCCCCACTAACTGGAATAGAGGAGAGAAATATAACAAAGGGGCATAAAGGAAAGTCATGATTAAATGAAACACACAGGCGATAGGCCCCTTCAAATTATTGAAAAACTTTAAAAGGAAGTCTCTAGGTTGCAAAAACAAATTGCATTGGCTCAACAGAGCAATCCAAAATCGAAGAGGACAAACACAGAATAGGGAAAAAAAAAACACATTAGCTCAATAGAGCCCTCCAAACCTTCAGCATATCAAACAAGGGAAAAGCCTAAAGGAAAGGTTAGAGAAACACGTATTGCTTTTCTCAGAAAAGAGAGGACAAGTATTGAGTAAAGTTAACAAAATTTCAAGTTCACCCAAAGAATATGCCCACTAAGGCCATAGTGACCTCCAATATGCATCCTGCTATTGTTAGATATCCAGTATTTCCCATTCATTACAAAGACAGCAGACCTAATAATAGAGAACACAGAAGAAAACAAGAAAATATTCCCAGAAATTTGAAGTACTAGGGACTCACAATGGAATGCCCAAATTACTTATTTCTTCCTCTTCCCTCGCCCACTATTTATCTCTAGTTGCTTAACCAATCATCTAGAAGTGCTCCTGTTCTCTCTACAAACAACTCACCCAGTTCTTGCATATGCAAGTGTAAAAGAAACCCATGAGTCATCACATTATCAATTAAATTACATTTAAGTAAAAAGCTGTTAATGATGGAGACTTTATAGGCAATCCACAACTCAAGCAAACTGATTAGGTCGGAGATCACGAAGTCCAAACAAATCCCACATTGGAAACTCATACTTCTACTATAGGATTCAAGTTCCATGCTTTGCAACCAGGTCCTAGTATTTGGCCACCATACTTTGTATCCTCATTGCCCATGCAAGCTGTCTTTGTGCTACCTTTCTAGCCCTAGGCAAAGAACAATTTATGATGGCAACTAGGAAGAAACATGCCTCAAAGCTAGAAGGTTGGAGAACCCAAGATCAATATAAGCCCCATATCAAAATCCCATACTTCCAATATTGTACAACCAGAAAACTTATCATTATGTAGATGACGTGGAATATAAATTCATATATATAATCTATGCTCATGCTTCACATTTATACATAAAAATGCAATGCTTGTGAAAATTTCACCTCATCTGCATTTAGCTGCATATGCTCAAAAAGTACATGAGCCAAGAACTCATCTTCTTCATCTTCACATGTTTTGCGTGTGCAATCAATAGCTGCAAGGAGACATGTAATATCTTTAAACAATAAAGTGAATTACGACAACTACAACAGCATAGTCAAACTGGCAAGAAGAGAATGGAATTTAGATTACAAAATATTTCCAAATGTTTTCTGTTATCTGTAAAATCACTGAGGGTGAAGCATATTAAAGAGATATTGAATGTTAAGATAAAAAAACACATAGGTCCATAACACATGCAGGGGGGAACTCTAGACAGATTAATTAAAGTCAGAAAACCAAATATTTATTAGAAGATATCAAGAATAGGCAAAGAAAAATAATAAAGAACCCACTAATAGGTTCTTCAGAAACAGTTGTGCCTTTATACTTTGTATCACAAGCCCCTAATATAGTAGTTTATTACAGCCATAATACAGTTTGCGAAGAGCTCCAAATTGTTTGAAACAAGTAACGTAATTTACCTTCTATGTTTGGTTCAGCTTTTAGATCTTCATAAAATATTCTTTGCATTTCTAGCAGTATGTCTTCACATTCACCCTGGCAAGTATGAACACCATCGTACTCCCATAATAAATCATCAAACTCAGAATCAGAAGTTGGATCCTTGATTGCGTTATATACTGATGATTCCTTCATTTTCTTCAGTTCATCATATACAATATCCTGGAATGCAGATCTGACCATATCCTGCCACCAGGTAGATATTCATGATTTGCCAAATGCAATCACATCTATGATATTAAAACACAGCAATGTAACCAGAATCCCTCAAAATTTTGTAAATTGATCAATTAAAGGTCTGAATAACAAAGCAATTACATTTTCAAAATGCATCAACATATATTCACATTATTAACAAATGCTTCAGCATGGGATGTTCACAAGTTGGTCTATGTTGCCTTTGCTAAGGCTCCATCCATTGCTGAAACAAGCTACTTCAGTTATATGCAGACACATTGTCATAAAATTGCTCTATCTTCCAGTTATTCTAAATATGGTTTTGATCTATGTAAACATTGTTTCAGCAAGCTACGGAGCATTCTTACATGCCTAGAATCAATACTTAAGCTTAAAATCCACTTCTGCGTCTTCTAGTCTTAAAGAAGTCTCAATTAAATTCCCCCAGTCCCCATGTTTCCACTTAGTTTTTGAATACGTGCAGCCAAGGCCCATCATTAATGTAAAGTTCAATTGTGAACAGCAAAAATTTGTTGCCAATGGTCCAATTGTTCTGATGATGTGTCACCAAAGTTGACTGCCACATTAATTTATATGTGATATAGAATCACATCAATCCATGTCAACTTCAGGAATCAAAATGTGAACATATAGTTAAATGGCACTAATTTATGTTAATAATTGAATGCTCCATTAACAATGATTTGATATTTACCTATTTGAGTAAATGCAGGAATTGGAGGTGGAGCCAATTGAATTGAAAATTTCATTTAACTATAGAAGTTACGCACTTATGCTATAGAAGTGAAGTGCATGATTTGCGAATTTGAAAAGAATGCATCTAACCATCTAGAATGTTTGACTCCTGAATGGAATTTCATCCTTACACATGGTTGGCAATCTAAAACCAAGCTCTGCAGGATGCAGCGTTTGAATCAGAACCAGCTCAAGATTTATGCTTGATAGCACTTTGGTTTATCATAGCATAGGTCATTTTAATAGTTCAGACATGAGACCATACCCTAGTTAAACCAAAAATAATGGCTATTTCTTTAGAAATATACAGATTAGATAGAATATTAGTTATAGCACAATGTGGAGTCCAGTGAATCGCCTAATCAGCTACAATAGCTCCATAAAAATAAAGATATCCAAAAAGAAAGATTTTGTTTGCACAATCATATAATCCAACTCACAAGGGAAGCAACTAGGGGAAAAGTGAAAGATGAGAAATCAAGCTAATGTCCACAAAATTATAGACACATCATTTCCAAATTTTTAAAAGATACAAGACATTGTTAAGTGACAAAGATAAACCTCTTGATTTCTTTTGCATGGCTGAGAAGTGGGCAGCCTCATTTTCCAGAGCAAGCGGGTTCTATCCTCTCGGACCCTTTTATGGCAACTTTCCCTCAACTATAAATTGGCAACAATTCACTGTTATATCTGCTTCCGGATATGTTGCATAACAAACAAACTACCAAACAAGACCGCAACAACTTAAGGAACGCGAATTAAGCATAAGATGAAATTGCGTCAATTAACTAACGAAGTGATATTAGCGATGATCTATTGATCTTCGCATAAAAGAGGGGATATAAGGAATACAACCTTATCTTTCCAGATGCTATATTTGTTGAAATGAGAACCGGATTTCAGAGATGGTCGCTTTGACGGGGAAGACACCGCATCTTGCCGGTGCTCCATTGTTTTCCCTCGCGCGAAGGCGAAAGAGTGGTCTTGAAATTCTATTTCCTTTGGCGCTGGGTTGGCCCTCCCTGCAGCGCGGAGTATATATATTACTGCATATATTCAAAAAAAAAAAAAAAAAAAATTCTTACAATGTAAAATTTATTTTTAAAAATAAAATAATTAGTTTATTACCATTTACCACTATATGGTGGTAATACAATTAAGTAGTACCCTTATTTGGGTATAATGAAGAATTTAATACTTTACTACTGCCTCTGGTCCTAATTATATGAACTCTTTTATAGTGTAATAATTATAGGAACATTTTTGTAGTGCAAATTATACTACAAAAGTGTTCCGATAATTAGGACCGGAGGTAGTACTTAGTACCTCTCATTCTTCTTATAAGATCTTCTTACTTACATAGTTTAGGTAGATTAAAAAAATTAGTTGTTTGTTAAAAAAGTATATTGATTTTCCTTAATCACCCTTCTAAATTATTTGCAGTGAAGTTACCCGTGATGCAAACTCTCATAACATGTGTAATTAATATGGATGATATATATATATATATATATATATATATGAAAAATGGATTAAAGTATTATATTTATGCGCAAATCCAATTCTCAACAAGCTCTTATATTAACGAATTGATATTGTATATTTTTTAAAGGGAGAATCCTAATTAAATCTAACTGAAATACTAAAATATAAATTAAAACCTACATTTTTAACAAATTTTTAATTAGGCTGTGGAGATTTTTTAATGTTGTTAAAAGACTACAATACCCTCTGTAGTAAAAACATTGAAAGTGGTTTAAGGCCTAATTTCTTCGGTTGAAATTAATTAAAATTTCCTCATTTCTTTATATATATAAAAATTATTTATAATATACACATTTCACAAACATTCTATACATAATATCTAAATATACCTTTTTCGTGATCACACTCGTACATTTTAATTTTTAAGGGAAAATATCAGTGAGGTCCTAAAGTAGGTAAAAAATATCAAAAAAGTCTTAATCCCAAATCCCCTCACAAAAAAGTTCATGGGGACTTTTTTTTAATATTAATTACGAAATTCCTCTCGTAAAAAAATCTCGTTGTCAAAATGGATAGCTTTATTAGTTGTTAAAATATCCCTATAAAAATCTCGTTATCAAAAATGACTTTTCACGTTGTTAGAATAACTTTTTATGTTGCCAAAAAATTTTCCAAGTTTCTAAAATTATACACGCGAGAGGAAAAGCTTGGAGAATTTTTGACAACATGAAAAGTCATTTTGACAACATTAAAAGCCATTTTGACAATATGAAAAAGTCATTTTACAAACGAGACTTTTTTACGAGGGAATTTAGGGTTAAGACTTTTTTGATATTTTTTATCTACCTTGGGACCTCACTGATATTTTCCCAATTTTTAATATTCTCTTCAGGGCTTGTAGAAAACATCTAGCTAATCACTGATGATTTCATATAAAATTAACTAATTAATTAACAGTAGATTTCATAATTTCAGTACAAACAAAATAAAGGTGTGCACGCTGTGGTTGGATTAATTAAATAAAATTCCCAACATATAATCAAGAGGGGAACTTAAAATTTATAAACAGGTGGCAGTGGGTGGTTGATTGAAGCATAGAGGGTATGGATTGGTTGATTAAAACTTATAGCATGGTGTATATTGTCATTTAACAACATTCAAAAAATGCCTAATCAGACCTTTGGGGTTGATTAGAAATTTGCTAAAAGTATATGTCTAAAATAAGATTTTAATATTTCAGCTAGATTTAATTAGGATTCTCCCTTTTTTAAACCGCAAACAACATTTAATACCTAGGAGCTAATCTAAATACATAATATAATTATTCATTCTTGTACTCACCAACCAATTCTACTCTAACATTTTATCTTAATACTATCTCTAATCTTTATTATAAAATCATGTTGATTAATTTAAACTATATGCTAAAACATTTTGTTATAAGTTGTTAATCCCACATATCTTTATCTGTGGGATTAACAACTTCTTGGAACTTTTTTGATATATAATTTTTCTTAAAGATTTGTTTGAGATTTTGTTGGTCCTTTGGGTCGTGAGAGGGATTTTCCCTTTTAAATTCTCAACTTTCTTTCTCCAATATTTCTTATCAATTTGGACTAATAATCCTTCCGGTACATATTCAGTTAATGATGTGTTTTTTCAACTACAAGTGTCTACAATCTTCATTTAGGTGGATTGTGAACTCCTTCTTTTTCTCATCTTACACACATCCTTCGAAAATTATGTTCTTTGTAAGACTGGTGGCCTAGCTTACAAGCATATCATTTGCATCAGTAGACAACTTCAGAGAAGATAGCTTACACCTGTCTTCTCAAACTAACGTAATGTTGAAGTTATAAACTCTTTTCCTTCATTTTTTTTCTAATTTATTTTCTTGTTGTCCTTTTATAATTAAAACTTTGTAATGTTTATCTTTTATTAATATAATTTTCCTTTCTATTAAAAAATCATTTTACTCCAAAAAAAAAAAAAAAAAAAAAACCGCAGTGAAATATAAGATTTTTTTGGGTCTGATTAGAAGCTACGTTGATTATGTGGTCCAAAGAATGACATTCTCCCATCTTTTTTTTGGGAGCACATAAGGTGCTTCTCCCTTATGACCTTATGTGCTCTTACATGCATCCCTCTAGAGGATGTTGCATTTTTTTTTAATTTTTTTTTTATATATATTATTTATTTAGATTTAAATTATATGCGAACTTTTTCAAATGTTTTTTTTTTTCTCGATTATCTCAAATTAATTAGTTTACGGATATCTTGGTGGTATAGGATAAATATTTCGTATGCGGACTTAAACTAATTAATATGAGATACTTGATCAAAAAACATTCCGTTAAAAAGATCATATAATTTAAATCTAAATAAATAATATATATATATATATATATATATATATATATATATATAAATGTGCTCATCCCTCTATAAGAGGGGCAAACACATAAGGTGCACATAAGAGAAGTGCACCTGAAACCTTTTTTTTCCTCCTTATTTTGTCGAAGTGTCACTTTCGAATTTTCCAGAATCAAATTTCCAAATCCTTCGAGCGCCAGTGCCCTTTCATGATTCGCGCTCAAAGTTCTTCTTGGCTCAGCCTCCATCCTCAAGCCCTCAAACTCCGTTCAGCTACGTATCCTCTGTCACGCTAATCCTTCCTCCCTGCCGCCCTCTTGCTTGATCGTCCGTCGTCGGTTTTCGGCTACTACCTCGGCAAGTTAGTTTACTATTTTGTGTTACTCGTCTCTCATCGTCTGTAATTCCATATACCTTTTGCTTGTTTGATTCCTGTGTGACCTCTACCTCCACGAATCCTTCTGATTACTAACTGAAAAATTTGTCACCTGTCAAGATCGGACAATTTCTTCACCATTACATATTCTTCACGCTGTTCCATATTGAAAATTGAAAATATTTAAATATACACACACACATAATGAAATCTCTATGTTATGGTATTCATTTGTTCATCAATTTGCATTACCACGATTGACAAGAATTAAAGAGTTGCAGATTGTATGTGCAAGTTGGCTTAGATTATTAGCATTGTGGTTCTGTTTCTGATTTCTCCTACTCAACATAACTGCAAGTTATTTAGGTCTGTTTCGGATGAGAGATTTGGTAGGAGGGAAGAGATTTTACTTCCCTAGCCTTGTTTAGCTTTATAAAATTTGTTGGAGTGTAGGGAAAATTTTCTCTCATCTACCCCCAAAATTTGGGGATTTGAAGGGGGCGCACGACCATAGTTTCATGGCTTCTTTCTAGTGCATTTTATTCAGCTGACTATGAGTCAAATGATAAATTTGTGTGGGATATATAGTTATGGAGTATGTAACAGTAAGCTGTGTAATTTTTAACTTCATTCTGCTGTGTTAACTCACCCTTATTGTTATGGGTTGAATTGTGTCTTGATTGTGACTTTTATATATTGATAGCTTGGTGTACGTTTATGGGGTAACTTGGCACTTGTTTAGGTGTTTAACTTAAGGTAATTTTTTCTTGAACTGTTAGATGGATTCTGAAGAGGAATATTTTGTACAATGGTTGAAAATGCGTGGGGAACTTGTTGCCCAACTTGTCTGTCTTGTTGTCCAATATGTTGTGACCATGTATAAAGAGCCTTCACAAATATCCCAAATTATGAAGAAGATGGATGTCATTGCAGCAGTTCTTAGTGAAGCAAATCAATTATTTAGAGAGAGATATGTCCCACAAATTTCAGGGAAAGAAACTTTGAAGCTTATTCAAGATTGTGGATGTGATGAAGAGAAGATCCCTAAAATTTATTGTTTTCTCATGAATGATGTGACCAAACTCAAGACAGTTATTCAATGTCCCTCTCGATTTCGCAAGCAAGTGATTATGAAGATGGTTTTTGATTCTTAGATTAGTATGTTGTTGCCTGGGAGGAAAACTATATTTTTTTGTTAGCACTCAGCACTCTTACATTGGCGTGGTGTCTCCTTTTGATCATGACATTTGTTTAATGACATGCTTGATGATATTTTGTTGATGACATTCTAAGATTAGGATGATTATCACCTTTTTTTTAATACTTGCTTGATAATATTATATTCAATACCAGCGGGTTCATATAAGTTTACTAAGTTAGTATGATTATAAAGTTAAAAAAGTTTGCCTAATCCCATCACATGGGGTTTGGAGACTGGGGAGGGACATAAATACTTATCTTGCAAATATAAATGTTGTTTTGATGGTTATAATATAATTAACAACAACACCATATAATAATTACTACTACCTTCGGTCCTAATTATAGGAACACTTTTGTAGTGCAAGTCTAATGATTATATATTGTAAGACCGGAGAGGGACATAAAAACTTATGCCTTCGAAGGCCTCTTGAAATCAATTTCAAGTTTTCAGGCCCCTTTATTTTTGAATTTGATCAGTTCTATGAAGTTTTATTACTGTTTATATTTTAGTTGGGATTGGGATTCTGGAAGTTTCATGGCTTCAACATTTTTGGTTCTAACTAGTAGTTTCTGATCAAGTTTCTTCTAGGTTCTATTCTGTATCTCTTCTAGTGGGGTTTTTGTGAAATTTTCATCTTTGTTTATGAATTTTCTGACAAGGTAACTAAATCTTGAGTCTCCTTTTCTTATTTGTGTTTGTGCACTTGTTGATTTCCATCTTTGTTGATAGTTCATGAAGAAATGGTTTTTTTCATGATGAATTTTGTAGTAAGAAGAAGAGATGAATGAGAGGTTGGGGGGAGAGGGTAATTTTTGTTTAGCTGGGGCAATCTGGTACTTTCACATGGCGTGAACACTACCGTGGCGCAAGCTAACGGAGGTTTGGTGACATTAAGGTCCCGTTTGGTTGACAGAATTTTTAAAGAGGGAAAGGAACTCATAGGAGGGAAAGGAATGGAAGGGAAGATTGAGAGGGAACTTAAAAAGAAAAACTGTTTGGTAGACATAGGAATGGAACTGAAGTTGAGGGAAAATAATTTGTTTGGTTTGAGGAATTTGTGATTGGTTAAGTGGGAAAAACGAAGGAAAAAAAACTGGAATCAACATTTGAAATTTCCCATCGGACGAAAACGAACCCTAATCGCGCCGTCGTTGAGATGGAAATTGCGATGCGACGTCGACGGTAAATAAACGGCGATGAGCATAACGATGAAGTGATGTTGGAAGACGACAAGCAAGGAACAAATTGGAAAGCACCTGAGTATGAAATATGTTCGGGAATTGAAGATTACAAGATGTTTGGGGAAGTAAATCGTGGAACATAACCCAGACGCGGAATTGAGAAGCAAACCAATATAAATGGGGATAAGAAGCAGTGGCAAACCGTTGGTAGTATGCAGTTGATTAAATAAAATCAAGTATGTGTGTAAGAAAAAACAAAGTTGTCAACTGAAATTGATGAACAACAGTGAATTGCTTTACTGTATGTTAAAAAAGGTCAGTGCAAGTGAAGCAATCTGATGCACAATACAGTGAAAGCAATTTAAATTGTTAAATTTGGCCTTTTCAAATGCCGTATAACATTGAAGACAAACATTGTAATAATTGTTGAGGGAAAAAAAAGAAGCTGATAAACTTGAGAACAAGAGAGGTTGACAATTTCACCAAACAATTGACAAGATGCTGTTATGCAAAATGAAGTGGTGTTTCAGGACAGGCTAAATAAATGCAGCAATTCAAAACAAGGCATGAATGACAGAGCAAATCCATAACAATTGAAACCTTTGGCACACAAGGTCGAGTCTGAACATGTTTAATGAAGAACAAAAAAAAAAAGTGGGGTAAAACATACCAGAATAGGCAAAGCCTGAGCACAAACGTAACCAAGGTCTTGCATGCAGAACAATTATGGCTAAACATGACATTAACTAGAGTGAAGCGTTTTAAACTGTTCACTGAATAAAAATTTGCAAGTTACATCTAGGAAGTAGTAGGCACAACGATGTCATATCTGTAGAGAACCTGACAAATGTATGATTATAGCTTATATTAGGAAGTTAGTAAACACTGTCGAAGTTAACTACCAGTGAGGAAAAAAATGTGCATATCAGTATGATGGTTTTAGAAAAGGTCAGCAAAATTTTCAAAGTTTATAGAAATTTGCAATTTGGCCTTCTCAAATGCTGTAGAATAATGAAGACAAAGTTGAATGGAAGGACAAAAAACAATGACAAAGTGATAAAATGCAGCTACCATTCACTAAACCAATATGTAGCAGACCCAACCATATGCATGTACAACTCAATGTACAAAATGCAGCTTCAAGTGCACCAGAAATATACATGACATAATACAGACGTAAGAGCTGCCAAAAAATCCCCCCACTAATCTACCAAAAAATCCCTTTACTAATCACTGAACCACAGTGATAAAATGCAACAGCAAGATTAAACATATGTGCATCTTCGAACTTAACATGGAAGTTCGAACTTAACAGGGAAGTTCGAACTCTACACCTATTGTCAACCACTACACAAAACAAGTCAGCAGGAGTAATGAGTTATAGAGGTGGGCTACCATGTCTCCCGATTCGGTACAAAAAACATGGAAACATAATAAATAAACTTAAATATGCCTAATTCTTCTTCTTCCTCTTCGTTGGGGACTTCCTAGTACTGGCCCGACTTGGCGATGAAGTGCTTGAACCAGGGAGGTTCACGGGGATGAAAATGGGGGTTGCAGGCCTTGCAGATGGAGGAGGAGTAGGTGGTTCAATTGAGAAGATGTGTGGCGGTTGTGAGCCGCCAAGCCCCTTCTGAAAGTAGAGGCAGGTATGAACCTCAACGGAACAGCCTCTAATATTGTCGTCGATGGGGCAGGAGGTGTGTTGACAGGTTCAGGGAGAGGCACAATGGGGAGTTGGGTTATTGGGTCCAATTCCCCAACGACGTGCGCGGAGACATTGCGGGACCTTGCGCTTTTCACCGTTGTGTTTTTACCGCAATTGTCACCACCAAAGATCCCCCCTTTATTTCTTCATCGCAATGGGCCCTTCTACCGACGTAACGAGCGGCGGCGGATGGATCCTCCATTTGTTCTTCATCCATGGGACCTTCAACTTTCTCACCACCAGCATGTTCTTCCTCTATTAGTTTTTCAGTTGTGGGACCTTGGTTGACATTATAACCACCAGCATGCCCTTCATCACTTCCCTTTTGCTGTGTTGGGCTTTCGGTGACATTCTCACCATCACCCTCTTCCTCCACCTTTTTGCCATTTCTGTCCCCTTCACTGTGATTACCTTCACCACTGACACCGTCATCACCCTCTTCGTCAACCTTTTTGTCACCCCTCTCCCTTTGACTGTCATCACCATCATCACTGTCTTCATCAACCTTACACTCTTCCTCAACCATTTTTTCATCCTTATCCCTTTTACCCTCATCGGTGTCACCACTATCAGCCTCTTCCTCCACCCTTGTGTCCTGTGACTCCCCTTCACTCTCATCCCCCTCACTACCATCACCATCACCATCTTCCTCACCCTCAACAGTATCACCATCACCCTCACCCTCACCCTCACTGTCATCCCCCTCACCACCATCAGTTTCCTCACCACCTTCACCCTCTTCCCCAACCCTTATATCGTCACTCTCCCTATCACCCTCACCCTCATCCTCATCAGTATCATCATCACCATCACACTCACACTCACCCTCACTGTGATCACCCTCACCCTCACCCTCACTGTGATTACCCTCACCCTCACCACCTTCACCCTCTTCCTCCACCCTTGTATCGTCACTCTCCCCCTCACCCTCACCACCCTCACCACCACCATCATCCTCTTCCTCCACTTCTGTTGAATCTGCCTCCCCTCCACTCTCACTGTCACCATCCACATCAATGTATTCCCGTCGTCCTTCAGTTGAGGACTCCTCATTGTCATCATCATGTTCAACACTGCCGTGTGCAGGCTTCGTTGAAGGACCAGCCCCATCAGCTTGACTTGCCTTGAATGAGGCAAATTCCCTGAACTCTGTGCCATATAGGTGGATAAACTCTTGAAGTCCCTTGAACTCAAGCACCATCTGTGACAACCGTGAGTCTAATCTTCCAACCTGCGCTTCAATCAGTGCGTGCAGCTCAGATTTCATTAAACCAAGTTTGTCATCCAGAACTTCCGCAAACAGAGCAGCCAGATCCCTCCCTACATCTTCAGTATCATGTGAATGTCCACGGGGGTCAGAAGATGGTGCACGTGGCTCACTCTTGGTCCTTACAAACTCTTCTTCCTCAGAGTCTGACTTACTGGATGGATCTTTCACTGATAGTGGAATTCGCATACGATGCAACGCCTCATCATCAAATTTTGGAGTCCAAATTGGATCCTCACCCTCATTGAGATACCATATCTTGTTCTTCTCTAAAATGAGAGACACAAGTGAGGGGTAAGGGAGTTCAGTGTTCTTTCTTGACAGGGCAGCTGCTTTGAGCATCGTATCCACTATTCTCTTGCCCATATTAAATGGCTTCTTCTGTATCAAGCAGGTGAGGATTTGTTTGTCGTCAATGCTCAAGGTGGTGTAGTGCTTGCCCTTGTTGACAAAGTTCCGACTATACAAGTAGTGGAGGACCCTATACTTAGGAGGCAAATTGTTTGGGTGCATGTACGGAGGACCATCATCCTCAATTGTACTACCTTCAAGGAGGATGTTGTCCGTTTCATCTCCAGTGAAGCTTGTGTCCCTTAATTGTGTACCCTTGACTCCCAACCATTCAAGCAACTTCTTCTCATTAACTTCCACAATTTGACCCCTGACATACGTGGTTACCACACCACCTCTGGACATTTTGAGGTTGGAGTAGAAAACCTTAACAACTGAATCTGAATATGGGAGAGACAGTTCAAGCAACCCTCTAAAAGGTCTCAGAATTTGATGTATGCCGAAGGGAAAATCATTCTCAAACGTATCCATGTTAATTCTACTCATCTTACAGAGACGACGGCCTACTAACTTGATATCATAATCTTCAAGTTTAGTATGGTTGAACTTAGGCTCTGCTTCAGGCGCCACATTTGCCCTCTGTTTCAGTTTCAGTTTCTTTTACAATTTGGCCCTGGTCTCATCAACTCCCACATTTTCCTCATCGTCAATGTTTGTATCCGAGGATCCATTGCCTGAGTCTGTCGGCTTCCATCCCTTGTCGTCATCGCTTGAACTTGCGCTTGCGACAATCTTTTCTTTCCCACGTTTAATTTCCTCTGCCTTCTGCCTCTTCTGTTTACTAGCTGATTGTGTCGACGACGGAGGGCCCTTTCTCTTCTGATTCACATTGGTGTCACCCGTCTTCTTCACAGCCTTTTGTTGCTTCTTGGCGTCCCTTGCTTCAATGGCACGCTTCCACTTGGCTGCTTCTTCATAATCGTCGTAGGAATTTGGGTCTTTGCTCTTGTACTTCAACCCTACATCCCTCCCACACCTTCTTAGCTTAGCCCTTTGCTGCCTGTAGTTTTGTACGTCCTCCATTGTTATCCCCATCTGCTTCAATCGATCGTTCGTCATTTTAACTCTGGCCATTCGCGAAGGTTACAGGAACACGTCTGAAAATTTTGCCGATGTTCAATAGGGAATGGTTTTGTTTTGGGATTGAAGACAAGGGATAGGGGTTTGAGCCTCCGATGAAGAAATCTGGGTGAATGCGGTGTATTAGGTGGTTGTGACCTTCCTAGGTTGAGATGAAGGATAAACACAGAGTGGGTTGCGCGTCAGTATTGATGATTCGTCAAGTTTGAACTCACTACCCAAATGCGACCACGCTTGTAACTGCTTTTTTGATTTTAAAAATAAACACATTCTTGGAGGGAACGGTTCGCCTCCCTTGTATAATGAATATGGGAAAACAATGAGTAAAAACATTTTTGGAGGGAACGGTTCGCCTCCACTGTATAATGTACAAGAAAAAAAATTGCGTAAAAAAACCAAACACTGCGTTTTGTTGGGGACTAACCACATGAGAGGTTACGTTCGAACCAGATCGGCCAGTTCGAACTTTGAGTCTTCATATTCCAACATAACAAGGCGTAAAAATATGTGAGTTTACGTTCAAACTTTGAGATTACGTTCGAACGTAAAAATTTGACATTCCATTGCAGTTCGAACGGATTACATGACATCAACACTTAATAAGACACATGCACCTAATGTGACAGCATCAAAACATCATGAACATCAGAACAAGGCATGAATTGGAATAAATTGATACATAGTGAGACAATGCCAACAAAACACCATTCAGGTACATTGCACATACGGCGAAATATCACAACAACAAAGTTTGCATACATGACATTGCACCAATAAAAATACATACACCCTCACTAGACCTTTTATCACAAGGCCATAATACAGATGGGAGGGACGCATTCATCAGAGCAGCTAGTGTATTACATTTACATGTACAGAGGGTCATGCAAACTTTCTCCCATGTTCACTGTACCATGTTTTCTCAGATGAACATGGTCCAAAGTTTGCTATCCTATACAAAAGGCATACTTGCTGTCATATACGAAAGGGTAACTTGCTGTCCTATACAAAAGGCATACTTGCTGTCCTATACAAAAGGCATACTTGCTGTGCTATTCTGCTTCACATACGTGCTGACCTATACAAAAGGCAAACTTGCTTACACAATATGGTCACGCAACAAAATATGACCCTCCCATCCCAAAAAATAATATAGCTAACATTAACCCAAGGTCTACTGTTGCAGCAGGCTACGAATCCACGTTGGCTTAAACGCAGCAGGCACAGTTGCAAAGGCTTTCAAGAGCTTCTCACACCCCATGATCTTAATGTGAGCAGCTGTTCTCTCATTCCATGTCAAATCTTCTACATCCAAAGAACTCCATGAAAAGATTATCACCCTTTGCATCAAGATCAGCTTGCCTTTGTTGCCTTTCCTGCGTGGACATCTGATTACAAAGTTTGTCAAACACACTGACTATTGTCTTGTCCAAAGAGCTAACAGTGTCCCTCAATGCATCAACCATGATTTCAGAGTGGTTCAAACGTCTCTTCTTCCTTCGACTGGTAGATGGATCAGCTCCATTCAATGCAGTTTGTGGGGTTTCATTGATTTCATGTGTGAATTCAGATTCAGCAATAACAATCGGAGGTGTTTCGGGAAGATCGTCGTCCTCTTGATTAACCTGATCCTCCATTCCGACAGGGGAGTTAACCTCCTCACTGACAGCCCTGTCCTTACCCCAAACCATGGTGAGAGACTCAAAGAATGGGAAGGACTTTGTGCGAAATTGTGCCGCCCTTGAATGAGCCTGTGAAGTAAACATATATGGGAGATGAAGGTGGCCAAGTTCAATGACATTTAACTAAATTGGCTGATAAAGGAGCGAGGAATGCAACAACATACCTTTATATACTCATCCCACACCTCTTTGTCAGCTGTGACACATTTTGTTTTAGGGTCCCAGCCAAAACCTGAAGTGTTGGTCCCGTATACCATGTCGTAAGCGGTTTGCCACAACTTCTTCAGTGTCTTAATTCTGGATGTTATATGCGGACATGCCTTGATCCCACATCCTGGCAGCTTCTCTTCCATCATCAACTGCAGGGTATTTGCAAATCCCGACTTGAAGCCGTTATCAGCGATGAAGTGTTGATCAACCTTCATACTCACAAGGCAGTCAACCAAAACCTTGTCCTCCTCAGACGACCACATTTTTTGTTTTCCCTTTGCTACTTGGTCACTCTGCTCCATCTAAAAAACTCACATGTGAAAGAGAAACATATATAGAATTAATTTGCATTAGGTGCGACATAAACATATCATAATTTGCACACATTGCACTAATTGTAACACAAATTGTTTCATTCAAGTCACACCCGAAATTGTTGTTCATACTAATATAAGACAACCAAAGGAAGATCCACATAGTCTAATGCTTAACAATATTGTACAGCATCATCAATTATTAGTACGTGCCACAAATGCAGCAAACATCTCATTCGCAACATTTTCCCTAAAATTATTCCACGAGTCACTTGTTTCCATCGGAATCATAGGGGTGTTATCCATAGTGGGATCACCAACGTCAAATGACTCAAGCTGCTCATCAAGAGGATCTTGGATTGATTCACGACGAATCAGATTATGGATAAGACAACATGCGAGGATGTATCTGTTTTGGATCTTGACAGGGTAATAGGATGCGCTCCGGAGGATTGCCCAATGTAACTTAAGTATGCCAAAGCACCTTTCAATCACATTACGGGCAGCCGAATGTCGCATATTGAAGCACTCATGCGAATTTTGCGGTTGCCTTCCTTGTCTCCACTCATTAAGGTGGTATCTTTGTCCTCTATACGGAGCCAAAAAACCCTGGCAATTTGTGTACCTTGCATCAACCAAGTAGTAGTTCCCTATCGAAACAAACAACACCACGTGATTCAGTTTCTTCATCACCTTAACAGAGGAATATACATGCATATTTCTTGCACCAACTATAACATGTATACCTTGTGGTACTCGTAGGCCATGTTGTCTTCTAATTGCATCTCGCAACACCTTCCCATCTGCAGCTGACCCTTCCCATCCAGGCAAGACGTATATAAATTGACCATCCGGTGAGCATACACCCAGAACATTGGTAGTTACCTCTCCCGGTGAGCATACACCCATCTAATGCACCAAGGCAACCCTGCAACCATAAGCAATTATTCATGCCTCTAGTAAAACCATAATTTGTTGAATCATCATGAATCTAAACATGTCACACAAAATACACATGGTACATACCTTGAACTACTTCCATCGATTATCATTGGACTCCTCTGGAATAGGCTCCGGTTTCTTCGGAAGCAATGATTGCAGATGGTTGCATTCAACACAAGTTTAAAGTATCTACTAATTGTTTCGCCCGACCTTCCAAACTCAAATTGGATTACTCTGTTCTTGACATGATGGCCTAGGATGTGAAGGAACATTGTCACTTGCTCATCAACTAGCATATGGTTAGTTGGTTTCAATCCACCAATCGTGTCTAACATGTGACACAACTTATCAAACGTTCCCCGATACATCTTAATTGTGTTGAAGCAGGTGGAATCACTACTGTATATCATTGCCCTCAAATTCGCTCTCTTGGCATGAAAGTCTAATCTATACGACCTATCCGGTAAGTGCCTCGGTCTACTTGCTCCCATTGCAACTATCATAGTGACAATCAATGTCCTCACCGCTAGAAGCAAAGCTAAGCACCCAGCCAACATTGCAACCATTTCCTCCGCCTCTGGATCCATACCTACAAAAATTTTTCCGACACCGATTTGGTTTTCAATATCATCTACTACTCCTCTTTACATACTATTATGTCTACTTCTTACATTGACACATATGTTCTTTTTCTCCTAACTCAAGACTAATCACATTTCCAAATTTTTATCCATACTCCAGTGGTTCCCATACCTGGTTTAAATGTAGCTATACACAAATAACCCAAAACTTGTCATCACACATTGTTCACATCAACACAAAGCACAGTCTACATGCAAAGGAAACAATGGAAAAACACATAAACGCAAACAATATTCCACAATACATGTTTCAAACGAATATCTAAATTTAGCGTATCAAAAACTTAACACAACATTTCCAGCAAATATTCATGTCGATTTACACAGCTACACCTCCTACATAGAAGAAGAACAAGAAGAATTTTCAGCCACTGTGCACACATGGTTTCGTCACTTCCCTTCCTCACGAATACGCAACCCACACCCTACCTACTACGCATGAATGCGAAGAAAAAGTACTCAAAATTTGTTCCCAACACTGTCCCAAGATGGCACAACCAAGAGGACAAGCAATTTGTTTTCACCGCACAGCGCACAAACCAACAAAAGCCATTGTCTTACCTCCAATCGATCTTCGTTGCCTACTCTTTCGATTCAACGTTGCTGTTGACGAAGCTTCTTCGGTCTATTCCTTCTTGCGAGTGAATCTCACCGCTACGCAGGGCTTTTCGATCACAATAAATCACTCTCCGGCTCTTTTTTCACGATCCCGCGAAATAGAGGGAGCTCAAATTCCTAGCCTTGTGGGAGCTTCGAAACTGGCGGGAATCTGGGTTCCATGGAGCTGAGCGAACCAAATGGGTGTTTTGCGTGGGAACTTAATTAAGTTCCCTTTCCCTCCTCCCAATTCTTCAACCAAACGGGCCCTAAGGAAGTTGTTATTTTTGCCCTGTTTTTTAAACTTTATGGTTACTTGTGCACTTAAGAAGAGTTTATGATTTTTGGCGCACATGAGGTATAAATTGATTGTTATTTTTTACCTTAACCCTTAAATATATTTTAAATTCAAACAATTGAAATTAAATCCATCAACATTTATATCTTATCATACTCAGCAAATGATTTTTTTTAAATAAAATTTATATATAAAACTATTGAGCATGATCAAATAGAAAAAGTTAGTACGAGTTTCAGAGCGAGCTAACACGATTTTGTAAGCTAGAAATGTAAAAATGGTAAATTTGGTGTGTGGACTCATGTATTTGACTGAGTTTGCAACTATTACAAGTTTAAGAGTGACTCAACATGATTTTTAAGGTAAAAACGATAAAATCATAGAGTCGATTTGCGAGTTTGATAATAAAATATAGTCTTGGTTTGGCAACCTCAAAAAACATTTTTTATAAAGCACTTTTTTACATGTCTAAACAAAACTCTTCAAACATACTTATCTTGAAAATCATAAAAGTACTTCTAAAAGTTAAAACAAACATGCACTATATGGTTGTTTAGTGTGTTTGGATTAGCTTTTGGAGAAAAAGTGATAAAGTGATTTTAGAGAAATTCTAAGCAAAATATATTCTAAAAAAACAAGTGATTTTGATAAAATGATAGTGTATGAATGATTGTTACTAGAATCACTTTTTTTTTTCATGTTCAAATTATCAAAGAAGACATTATCTTTTGTGATAATTGCGTATAAAGGATAAGATTTCATTTCAAAGATTTTTAACATTGAATTTTATAGTTACCAAAATTTAAGTAAATTTATCTACAAAATTAAAATTATAACAGTCAATTTTATAAGAAAAAATAGCTCAAACATATATGTATTAATAAATTGTATAGACTAAATATGGGGTTGAAGAAAAGATGTCAAAAGATAATTGAAGCAAAAAAATCCACTGAAAGCGGATATGCAGAAGTTGGGAGAGTCATGCAATGGCTTAGAAGAGAAGAACAAACAATGGTTTTTTCTGAAGTTGAATACGATAGAAAGACTGTTGATGAAGCCATTATTGAGAGGGATATTATCAAGAAGGGATTTGACAAGGAGAGTAAGCTTATATGTAGAGTAATAAATTGTATAGAGTAAATTGTAAGCATGTCATCATGAAATGAGAGAAATGGGAACAGGGAGAATGACAAAAGGAAGAAGAAAGAAGAAGGAAAGAGAAAAGTTTGGTCAATTATGATACAATAATGATGCCTCAACTACTGGGGGAAAATGAGCTTTTTAAAAACCATAATTTTAATGTCCAAAACATGATTTTTGAGAGAAAAAAAGTGATTCTGGAATTTTTTAAGTGATTGGGTAATTTTCTACTAAACCATGGTTTTCATCCTAAAAAGTGTCTTTTTAAGTATTTTCTCAAAAGCCGAGACAAAATTCCTCACATACTTATCCCAAACACTGTAAAATCACTTTTAGAAGGCTAAAACAAATTGGCACTGTGTGTTGGTTGAGCTTATTTTGATCTTTCGGTGCATTTTCGTGGTTGTATGGAGACCCAATCAGTTTTCTTGATGAATGATACTTACTGGCAAAGAAAAAAAAAGGAGAAAGAAAGAAAAAGACATTAATTCATTTATTAATTTATATAAGGGATAAAGATATATAAAGACTAATACAGTATAGTAAAGGACAGATAGGTGCTTCCAATTTTAAGAAGGGTTAAGGTACAGATTTGCCAACGAACTATTATCCAAGGAGCACCTAGCACAAAAAACAATTGTGGGTACCAAATTGGCCAACGAACTATTAAAAAGTGAAAAAAAATACCAAATAATTATTTAAAAAAACAACTATCACAATTACGTTAAAATATGAGGCACTGGCGTAGGACGGTGGCGGAGACGCTGGAGAAAAGAGCGGTTAAGCCTTCTTGTTGGATAAGGCAAACACCAACAGAGATGGGACCCATGCGAGCGAAGCGCCGTGGCGATGGCGATTCTTTGCTTGTGGCATCGGAGGGATGCAACCAGGGTGCAAGGCGAGTGCCGGTCGAAAGCTATGGACTGCTGGATGAGTTCAAAAGGGTGAGTGGAACACCCAGCAATAATGGAAGCTTTGGAGACGCTGACGTCGCCGACACTGTGACAGTCAATTAAAGACAAAAACACCAAGACAGTGATGGGGTAATAGTTCGTTGGCGAATCTGCACCAAATTGTGTGTGTGTGTGTGTTTTGTTTTTCACTTTTTAATAGTTCGTTGGCCAATTTGGTACCCTCAATTGTTTTTTGTGCCAGATGCTCCTCGGGTAATAGTTCGTTGGCAAATCTGCACCTTAACCCTTTTAAGAACCTTATAACATGCTAGTGTTCTATTTGTCTTTTGTGAAATTAAAAGGAAATGACACAAATGCCTTTTATACAATTTTTTTTTTTAAAAGTCACCGGTGAGAATAATTGATCATTTTTAAATGGATGGTTGTCATTTCTAAATCCAAACTGGTTATTTTTAAATCCAAACTTGGTAAACCAATATTGAGTCTAGGAGTTAATCCATGCATACTTTCTCATTTTCACAAATGATCATTTTTAATTGGATAGTTGTCATTTCCATATTTGAAGTTGATATTTTCAAATCCAAACTTGGTAAACCCACATCCATTCTAGGAATCAATTCATGCATGCATGCCTTCTCACTTTCACAAGTGGTCATTTTTAAATGGATAGTTGTCATTTCTATATACAAAGTTGTTATTTTCAAATCCAAACCTGATAAACTCATATCAATTCTAAGAATTAATTTATGCTTGTCTTCTCATTTTCACAAGTGATTACAGTTATCATTTCCATAGTCTGAGTTGCTATTTTAAAATTCATCACCGGAGCCCCAACGTTGATGGAGTATGTCGTCTTCTTCAGGGTTCACCTCCAGATTCTTCTACCATGAAACCAAATCAAATTCAAAAAATTTGAAGTCATAACTCAGCATTTCTTTGTCAAAAATAAACAAAAAAACTATGTGCTTCCTTTGCATACTCATCCATCACACACCTTGACCTCCGCCACAAAACCATAAACCATCCACCCAAACCTCCAACAACCCACTCATGAACCAAAAACAAGAAGAAAACCACAAGTTTAGAAAAATAAAACAAATCACAAATCAAAAACATCAAAATTGAAAAATTAAAAACCAATATGAAAAATAGACACCAATCAAAGCTGTGCATACCTAATCACCACCATCGCTAAAGAAACAGCGAAACTCCACTACAGGTCAATTGAACCCATACATCTCACATGACAATGAAGCAATGTCGGAGGAGGAGGAGTACTGAACGCCGTCACACATTTGATCTTTTTGATTCATCATTAATTTATTGTAGTGGGAAGGTATTGCACTCAGAATCAAGAACAAAGATGAGAAAGGGAGGCGTCACATACCAGAAGGGGTGCCAGTAGAGGAGACGTTGCTGTTGCAGATTGGAGAGGGGCACCAGAGGGGAAGGCCATAGGGTTTGAGGGAGAAGAGGTTTGAAAAATAATTATAATTCTGATAGGAATTTGTATTATTTCTTTTTAATTTGACAAAAGACAAATAGAATAATAACATGTTTCTAGATTCCATGTTCTAATTATAACAAATCTTTGAAAGGTTTTGCAAAGGATTTGAAAGATAAACAAAGTGTTTTAAACAAGCAAAAGATCATTCTCAGCAAAAAAAATTAGACCACTCGAGCGATGTGTGTTCATCACTGGAACTAGAAAAACAGATTACTCGAGTGACCACTCGAGTGATCTGATAAAACTTAGCTAAATCATCATGGTGACCTTTTTGGTGAAATCTTTTTACAAAAGAAGATCACTCGAGTGATGTGTTCAAAAATTTATCACCATCAAATCACCACAGTGAATAATCCAGTGATTAATGTTATGGAAAATTTTCAAAGGGAAAATTGTAAGACCCGACTAAACCCAAGAAGGGGGGTGAATTGGGTGAATGATTAAAAACTTGGAACTTTAAAAATCTTTTTACGTTTTCTAAGTCAACAGTTAGATATTCAAATAAACATATAAGCTGGGAATATAAGAGTTCAGGGAAGAGAATATGCAAACTGTGATTTATACTGGTTCGGCCCAATCCTTGACCTACATCCAGTCCCCAAGCTCCACTTGAGATTTTCAATCCACTATCCTCTTGTTTAATCCGGGCACAAGAGAAGCCTTTACAATCCCACAAGTTCACCCAGGCACTTGTGAAGTCAAATCTCTCACCGAGATACTCCCCCTTACACACTGTAAGGATATAATCGGTTTCCCACTCAAGATCATCCAATCTTGAGTAACTCTCAGATAAAATGATTACAATGAATCTTCTCTCTCAGAAGTGAATGAATAAACACTGAAGTACAATACAAATAATTTCACTCTCTATGATGAACTATATAAGCATTGAGAACATAGTGTGTATGAGATAAATGTTGGATTCAGAATGTTGGCATTTTGATAGTGCAAGCTCTTGTCATCGTTTTTCTCTGTCTTGAATGTGTCTCTACTTATATATGAGGATCATTTGACCGTTGAGAATATGACCGTTTAATAGTAGCCGTTGGAGATCAGTTGGAACTAGCCGTTAGAGCTTCTGCAGTGCATTTAATGTTCTGACATCACTTTTTACTTTATGCTTAAACCTTACTTTAATGCATGTTTGATCATCTGAAAATCACTAGCAAATTGATTAAACATAGTTAGGAATAGTAGTAACAGATGATATGAAGTATATAGATCATTCATGAAGATTTCACAAATTCGGACAAGATGATTTCAAAACAGAGACGACTTAAACTGGAGTTTGTTCAAGCAAACTGGAGTTTGCAATATTTTCTCAAAAGCAAAACTCGAGTTTGGTTCTTTCTCAGGTAAGCATCACGATTGAGCTTTGAAGAACACTTTGAAATAGGAGCAAACTCGAGTCATTAAGTGACAAACTTGAGTTTGAGACTTTTTGAAATGAAAATAAAGTTAAGTCCACAAAGCTCAAACTGGAGTTTCCAAATTCAAACTTTAGTTTTCTTAAGTTCAAAATAGTGAGAAGCTATCGGCCTGCCACAAGCTGGAGTTTAATAAAACAAACTCGAGTTTTCATAAGAGAGTAAAATCTTTGAAAACTCTCGGCCTAGCGCAAACTGGAGTTTGACATATCAAACTTGAGTTTACTTAAAGGATGAAAACTTTAAAAGCTCTTGGCCAAGCATTAAGTCGATTGCTTCCAAATTCTGTGAAACACTTGATGAGTCTAGATTTATATGGAGTTGGTTTCACTTCATTTGGTAGTGTATAATGAGAGCTATATCTAGAAAACCGAGCATATGCTGAAATGGTTCAAGAATTTCTAGAGTCAACTTTTGAGGGCCATATCTCCATTTTGGTTGGTTCAAATCTTGATGGAACTAATTTTGAGTCTACTTTCATATGCCACCAATTTTAGCTCAATTGGATTTGTAGTTTGTGAGATACACTCAAAACATCAAAGCTTGGTCTGCTGTGTGGCGTGAATTTCACTATCAACTTCCACAATTCGTAGCTCTTTGATCTGAACTCTTTTGGGCTTGAATTTTATATCAAAATGACTCATTGAGAGTCTAGTTTCATACAAAATTGGTTTCACCTCAATCCGATTTCTGGTTTAGGAGATATCATCGAATTACCACACCTTACTCAGGTGAAACGTGAAACAGAGTAGAACAGAGGTGCTGAAAAGAATGAAAAACTCGAGTTTACAGATGCAAACTTGAGTTTAACTAATCCAGAGAAGCTTGAGGTGCTGAAGAAACTTATTTTTTTATATAAGAAAAGGCAAGCCGAAGCTTGAAGGAATAAGAAGGGACTAGATAAAAGTCTAACCCTAAATACACAAATCAGAAAAAACTAATAACGGCAAGCTAGTTGGTCCTTCAAGACCATGTCCAGGCATCCTGCTGAAGAAACTTATTGACTCGAGTTAATAGTGGCTAACTCGAGTTTTGATTCCTAAACTTGAGTTTGGAGTCCTTAACTCGAGTTTGCTCGTATCCAAGAAGCAAATCACTGCAGCAAGGTAGTAAACTCGAGTTAAAACTTCGTGACTCGAGTTTGCTCATTCTGAACCATATATTTGCTTGTTTTAACTCTGAATTGAGCCATTTCAACTTCCATTTGATTGTGGAGACTTCTAGTATCAATCTAAGAACTTGAATAATGATATTCTCATTCCATTCAGCAAGTTCTTCCTTCTTTAATCTCCCATCTTGATCATTCTTCATAATTCAACTCTTTCTTTCTTCTCTTCTCTTGTTCATTCTCTACTATTCAACTTGGACTCATCATTCTCATTAAGTTATACCTTCTTCAATATCTCCTCTTCTTCTTGATTATTCCCAAAATACTTTGATAGCTTCTTGTTTCCTTGACATTCTCTACAATTTCTTCTTTCTGTAATCTCTTATCTCCTTCTTGATTAATCTCTATAATTCAACTTGGACTAATCTACATTAAATATATTAGTTAGTCAATGTAGAAGATAAATATATTATACAAGCTTTTTGCTCTTAATAATGGTATCTATATAAGACATCATCAAAACTAATCATATCCAACAAAAATTTCTCGAGTAACCACTCAAAATGATGTTCCAAGCTCACTCGAGTGATGTGTTAAATCTCATCACTAGCACACCACTCAAGTGATATGTCCCAGTGATGTTGTTCTAAAATATTTTGAAGAAAAACATCACTCGAGTGATGACTTGAGATTACTCGAATGATAAGTCAAAGAGCATTGCACAACACTACAGTGATCTTGGAAGTGTTATGGATTCTGAAAAATTTCCTAAGTGTAAGATCACTCAAGTGATGTTTTAAAACAACATAACTGGCATAACACTCTAATGATGTGATCAAGTGATATGTTTTTCTCAAAATCGAAGGAAGCAAGATCACTCGAGTGAACACTTAAGTGACCATATAATCTTTCATCACTAGCTGATCAATCAAGCGATCTATCAAGTGATTTCAAACAAGATTACTCAAGTGACCACTCGAGTGATCCTATTTTATGCATCACTAGCACATCACTCCAGTGATCAATCTAGTGCTCTGTAAGGTTTTCAAAATTCTTAGAGAAGATGACTCGAGTAATCACTTAAGTGATGCTTTCGTAGAAAACAGAGCATCGATTTGAAACTTTTAAAATCATTTGAATGATTGTGTAACTTGTTATTCTTGTTTCTAATCACTCTACCTCTTCTTTATGTTAGTGCCTAAGTGTTTTCTAGGTGATCAAACAAGGATTATCACACAAATTGAAAAAAGAACTTTTGTGTTAGAAACATTAAATGCAAAGGACATTCAAACGATGGGCATTCTCTCAGCTCCAACGGCTAATTCCTTAGACACAAAGAATGTTCAGAGACTTCAATGACTATAACAATGACCAAGGACACGACAACAGATACATTCAATAAGACAACAATCATCAATTCACTATACCTATAAATACCTAGAGCATTGAAGATGAAGTAAGGAACTTCTATGAAAAACGTACTGTTACATTCATTGCAAAGTCTTAAGATCTTAAATTCAAGTCTGTACTTCAGTTATCATATATCTACTCTTGTGAAAGACATTTATTGATTAATTTATTATCTGAGAGACTCAAGATTGTTGAATGTTGAGTAGGCATTAAATTGTAACGTGTAAGCGGGAGCAATTGTTCTTTGAAAAAGAACTAGCTTGTATTGAAGCAACAAGAGCTCGACGAATCTTTGAGAATAGTGGAAATCTCAAAAGGCTTCTGAGGACTGGATGTTGGTCAAGTGGTTTAGACCAAACCAGTTTGGTAACATCTCTTCAACTCTATTTTATTTCTTTACAGTTTGCATTAAATTTTGAGTTTTTAATTATCACCTAATTCTCCCCCTCTTGGTTGAAAGTCTTGTCCTAACATATGATATCAGAGCCAAGTCTTCTTGTTTCAGGCTTAACAACATAAGAAGGATCCAATTCTTTTGGAAGGCCAAATTCAAAGTGTTCGTGACTTCAAACGTATATTGTACCTAGCAAGTTATTCAAGAAGGAGATTATGTTCCTATGAAGAGAGTAGAAGAAAGAATGGTTTTAAAGATACCTGCGAAATTTGATGACAATCACAAGAAGCTAGTGACCCTTAATAGCAAAACCATTTTGATGATTCAAAGTGCTTTGAGTCGCAAGGAGTATTTCAGAATATGCACTCTTCCTTCAGCCAAAGATATGTGGGAAGCCTTGGAGATTGCTCATGAAAGAACTTCTAGAATAAAAAGAAAATAGAGTCAATACTCTTGTCACCAAGTATGATCTATTTCATATGAAGTCTGGAGAAAGTATAGCTGAGTTTGAACTTATATATACACATATAGTCAACCAACTCGCTACATTAGGAAAGACCTATGATCAAAATTCCCAAGTGAGAAAAATCCTCATTCTTATTAAGGAATGAGAAGCCAAGGTCACATTAATAGAAGAAGCCAAAGGAGAATCAATGAGGTATGTTGTAGCTCTATTTGGAAGCCTTTCTGAATATGAAGGAAAGTTAAATTCAAAAGAGAGCTAAAAGAGATAGATAACAAGAAAAAGGAAGGAGTAGCTCTTAATGGATCAAAGAAAAGGAGCCAAAGGAAACAAAGGAGGAAGAAGAACCCTGAAGATGATAAACTTGGAATGATCGTGAGAAGATTAAAAAGTTCTACAAAAAGGATCAAGGGTTCAAGAAGTTCTACAAAAGAGGCCTTAGTAGCAAAAAGGAAGGAAAAGACCAAATCATATGCTTCAAATGTGATAAACCGGGACACATCAAATATGAATGCCCTATTTATCTAAAGAACAAAGAGAAGAAGAAGAAAATGTACTTCAAAAAGAAGGCATATGTCTCATCCATCTAGGGAGACAACTTATCTGATAAAGAAAGTGATGATGAGGAAATCATCAACATATGTTTAGTGGCTCATGAAGAGTCTGATGGTGAGGAGGTAAACAATTTTGAACCTACCTATGATGAATTACTTTATGAGTATAATGCATTACATTCTAAATTCAGTAAAGTAGTTAAAGAATTGGTAAGTTCTAAAAAGAAAGTCAAGTTACTTGAGGAACAACTCAAGGAAACTTATGTGAGTGCTTGTGAAATTTGTCATGTTTTAGAAAAGAAAAACTCTAATCTTACCAAGACACTTGAAAAATTCATTAAGGGAAGTGAAATGCTCAAGGTCATCTTGAAGGATTAAAGGTTTACTAATGACAAGTGTGGCATTGGATATAATCTAGACTTAGATAAAAAGAAAGGCAAGAAAAAAGAGAGTGGTAAAACATACCTAAACTATTTTCGGCATTCTATACACTTTTGAAAGTGGAGCTAAATACCCAAGAGGGGGGTGAATTGGGTATGTTTAAAAATTTTCGAAACTTGCTCTGTTTTTGTAACTCAAAAACAGAGGGAAGAGTAGAAGAGAAAAACACAAGAAATTATACTGGTTCGGTCCAATCTTCTGACCTACGTCCAGTCCCCAGACTCTCTGGGTTTTTCACTATTAGTATTGATTACACACTCTGCACTCAAGAGTAATTCTCTCACTAGAACTTACTCCCCCTTACAAGTTGTAATCAATGAACCCAATCACCAAGTCCCCTGACTTGTGATTCTTTACAATGAATGATATTTGATAAGAAAACTCTCTCTAAGAGTAGATAGAAATAAACACTGAAGCTCTAGTGTATCAACAGATACTTAGTACAGAAAAAGCTCAAGAGTAGTTGGAACTTTAATGATTTTTGCTTTCGTGGACTTAGTTGTTGAGAGGAATTGAATGCAGCTCTATTTATCTTTGAGAGTGCATTAATTGACCGTTGTAATCCTTCATATAACCGTTGGAGACTTTAACCAAGGATTAGGAAGTGTCTTGGTCATCTTCTCTCACTAATCTTCACTTAATCCAAATTGGGCGAAATTCGAGTTGACTTCTTGTAAATAAATCCGTTGGAGTCGTGTTTGCTGGAAGTGGTAATCATTCTTTTCTGCTTTGCAAGTGTGTGCAGATGGATTACCCAAAAGTATGCAACTTTTCTTGGTTCAGCATTTAATGTTCTGACACCCTTTTTGCTTTAGCTTTAACACTTCGTTAATCATCCTCTAATTCATCTGAAACTTATTAACAAAGTGGTTAAACATAGCTAGGAATATAGAGAATTGATAATCGGAAGTATTAAGATCAAACATGAATGTTTCACAAATTCGTCAGATTTGAGTTTCAAATTCTACGACTCATACTTGAGTATGTTCTTCTACACTCGAGTTTGTCACTGTGCACTAATGTCTATACTTGAGTATCAAGAATGATGATTGAGTATAATCTTTTCAGAGAGGAACATCGTGACTTAAGCTTTGGACCATGTCTTTGAAGTAGGAGTCATACTCGAGTTTGTCATACCATACTCGAGTGTGAGCCCTTTAATATGAAAATAAGTTTAAGTCCAAAATCTCAATACTTGAGTATGAAGATCAATACTTGAGTAAGTAAGTTTTTCAAAAAGAAAGAACTTTCGTATGTCCTATACTCGAGTGTGTACAGCCATACTCGAGTATGCAATAATGTTGAAAGGCTTTGTGAAATCTGTTTCAAGTCCATACTTGAGTTTACAGAGTCATACTTGAGTTCACAAGGTATTTGGGAAAGAAAGAAAGATATCTTTCTGTTTGTCTCATACTTGAGTTTGTGACTACATACTTGAGTATGCTTATGTTCAAAACTTTTGAATCTTTACGTATGGCGGACACTTGAGTATACACATGTACACTTGAGTATGTTTCACTCAAAGGAAACGTTAGGTAGCTTCTGCAAGATCTATACTTGAGTGTACATTTGGATACTTGAGTTTAGAAGACTTAAGCAAGTATTCAAGTAGTCTATGTATGATCCATACTTGAGTATACAAATTCATACTCGAGTTTAGCTTGGTGTAAAACTTAGAGTGCTCTCTTTGAGGACTATACTTGAGTTTACCCATGGATACTTGAGTATAGTTCAGTTTAATCAAATTTGTGCAACTCTCTGGTAAGTCCATACTCAAGTATAGATACCCATACTTGAGTTTGGCTTTGACAGCATGTTTTAATATTACCAAAAACAATCTTTAAATTGTGTTCACAATCGTCAGTTATCATCAAAAACATATAGAGAACTAACATTCTCCCCCTTTTTGATGATTACAACACTTGTAAATCAAAATTTCAAAATTTTAAGAGAGTTTTGCATTGTGAAATGAGAATGTGAAAATTTGGACAGATTTTACAGAGTACGGAAGCATGTAAAGATGCACTACTTGAAAGCTAAATTTGCACTTGATATATCAGAGATGAACAGTAGGAACTAGTCACTAAGTACACTATCTCAGTTTTATATCAGAGAATCAAAACATGAAATACATAAGCTGAGAGTAAAGCAAGGTGCAAAAATATTAAATTAGACTAGACTAAGACTAGACTAAATGCGACTTTAAAGACAATCTTTGCCTTAAACTACTCTTTGCCTTTCTTTCCCCCTTTGTCATCGTCAAAAGATGGAGCTGAGATTGAGGGTTCTTGGAGAGGGTCAATAATAGGGGTAGGTGGAGGAGATTGGGGTAGGGTATCAAGTATAGGAGTAGGCAGAACTACGGTGGCAGGAGTGATGGGAGAGGATAAGACCAGGATTTCAGTTGTGGGAGTAGAGGTAGTATGGAGGGGACTAGTGAAGGTGAATGATGGTGATGAAGAAGAGTGTTCTGGATCAGTCTTAGGCATGGAAGGGGAGGAACCAAAAGCAAAGTCAGATGGACTCTGACCACTCAAGTGAAGGTGCTTCAGTATTTTCTCAACTTTGTCATCGAGACTCACTTGGGAAACCAGCAGGGTAGATAACTTGGCGTCGTGATCCATGATCTGATCAGATAACTCAAGATGAGTTCGCTCAAGTTGCTCTTGTAGTTTCTTGTTCTGAATCAGGAGACTGTCAACATCTTCCTTTAATGCATCATGTGCATCTACTATCAGATCATTTCCTCGTTTGAGTTCTGCTACTAGCTTTCCCATCTCAAAGTCAATTCTAATGGATAGCTTGGCGATTGCAGCATCTACCATCCCTTGAATTCTTGTCTCCGGATCGGAAGGAGCATTGAGTTTCTTCATATGCCCGAGACTTCTCTCGGAACTTCGATCTTGGAGCTGTGATACTTGAGGCCGAGATCTCGAAGGAGCTCTTGATTGGCCAGAGCCTTCTTCCTCAAATCTTATCCGCATTAAGTTCAGTTGAGCTCTTCCAAAGGTGGGAGGCAATTTCATTGACTCAGGAGGGCCTACATACCAAATTTTATGATAGAATAGGATAACAGAAATCAAGGATGGAAAAGGAATGTGGGAAGACTTTCTAGAGGTGAATCTAAATTTAGACATTTCCTGGAAGATCCATTCTCCTAGATTGATAGGTACCTTCTTCACAAAAAAAGCGAGTAAAGGTAGAGTAGTCCTTTTGTGCAAAATGAGTGAAACTTCCTCCCTTCGGAGAAAATTCCTTGAGAAAATGTACCAAATTGTTCGATTGATAGGAGACATTGAACCGGAGGTTTGAAGGAAAGTGTGCGATGCTGATTTTCGAAATGGCTCATTTGGTCTAAGTGTAGAAAAGATCTCTTGGTTGCTATAGGTGGGTGAAGATTCAGAAGGAGGGTTAGAAATCTTCAGAATGGTGTTCAGGATTGCTGCAGAGAGGGTGAATTTAATACTCTTGACAGTGGTTGAAATTCGCTCTTCAACTAACTCATCATCGGAGTTGAGAATGTTGTCTGATTCCACATTGAAATAAAAGATTTTGATTAAATTGGGAAAATATGGAGCAGAGATAGAAACAAGAGTTTCATAGGGTTTGAACCAAGGTGATAGGTCGAGATTGCACTCATCCTTTAACTTACTCAAATTAAGAGTGACAACGGGACGAAATTCTTTGGAAGCAAAGGTTTCCTTGAATTTAGCATTCTGTTCAGATGAAAAGTAAGTAGGTGAGACAGTGAAACCTTATGGAGCATCCATATGTAGGTGAATGTCCTCAATTGCATTGGTCATGACAGATGGCACTTGAGGTTGCTGAGGTTCATGGGATGTCTGAGCTTTCTGAGAGACTGAAGGTTGAGATTTGGTTGAGCTTTGCCCTTGCTCATGAGTGGAAGGAAGCTTCGACCTCTTAGCTTTGGGAGGCTTAGGAGCCTCAGACTTTTTCTGCTTCCGTTTGGCCTTAGGCTCAGGGTCCTCAACTAGCTTTGAGGCTGGTTCCTTGAAGGTGACCCCTTTGGATTTGGGTTTCGCAGCCTTCTGAGATTTTGAGGTTTCCTTCTAACTCATAGAAGCTTCTGGGATATTTTCGCTCACCCCTCTAATCGAACGATCAACGCCATAGTGAAAGCGATTGGGAACAGTTTTTATCCTTCTAGGTCGTGGAGGAGGAGGAGGAGGAGACCACGACTCGGAGTTTTCCCGATCGCGGAGATCTCTTGGGGTTTTGATTTGGAAGACATTTTAGGGTTTAGGCAAGAAATTTGAGCGGCAGATGAGAGAATCAAAGACGAGACGAGAGAGCGTTTTAGGGCAAACTGGAGTATGAAGTCGAGTTTGGAAGAACATGAACAGGGTCATATATATATTCATACCTAGCCATACTCGAGTATATACTGACACACTCGAGTATAGAAAATTTTACTAACCTGGACTTCAAAGGTGTAAGGTGAACCTTTGAAATTCCACCACCCATACTCAAGTATAGACTTACATACTTGAGTATGTATCTTCCTCAAGACATGGTTGCTCTCTGTCTTGTGTATACTTGAGTATATAATTTACACACTTGAGTATGGATCTTCCATAGAGAACAAGATTGCTTTCTGACCCCAACATACTCAAGTATAGTCTCCTACACTCGAGTTTACTTCTTTTGACAACAAATATCAGTATTTTAAGTATCCTGTATAAGATATAACTAGACACTCTGATGCTTAAGTTAGTTTCTAACAATTATCAAAATCATAACTAACATTGAGATATGAAGAAATACTCACAACTCATTGGGATTTACCATTCCCAATTCTCTTCGTATGAAATTAAATTGTTCTTTTGCTAGAGGTTTGGTGAAGATGTCACCAAGTTGGAGATGTGTTGGGATGAACATGACTTTGAGATCTTTCTTCTGAACATGATCCCTTATGAAATGATGTCTCACATCAATGTGCTTGGTCCGGGTATGTTGAACTGGATTCTTGGCCAAGCTTATTGTGCTTGTGTTGTCACACAATATTGGGATCTCCTTCGATTGATTCCCAAGTCGATAGTTGTTGCACGAGCCATAAGACTTGAGCACAACAACTAGAGGCAGCTACATATTCAGCTTTAGTGGATGAGACAGCTACACTTGTTTGCTTCTTGCTAAACCAAGAAACAAGTGAGCCACCAAAAAATTCACATTGGCCACTTATGCTCTTCCTATCTCGTCTTATAGCCGCATGGTCGAATCGAATATGCCACCAAATGTTCGGGTTGACCTTTGGGAAACCATAGTCCAAGAGTCTTTGTGTCAGCAAGGTATCTGAATATCCTCTTCACATTCTCAGCATGAGACTCCTTGGGAGCTGATTGAAACCTTGCACACATACCCACACTAAATTGGATGTCCGGATGACTTGCTGTGAGTTAGAGCAATGATCCTATCATTCCTCTATATTTCGTTATGTTGAAATCCTTGCCCTCTTCATCAGCATCCAGTGAGGCAGTAGAACTCATTAGAGTGTCAGCTCCATTGCATTGATCCATTCCAAACTTCTTCAGCAGATCATTGAGGTACTTGGTCCGAGATATGAAGATTCCATCTTTTCTTTGCTTGATTTGCGAGACCAAGGAAATAATTGAGTTCTCCCATCATGGACATCTCAAACTCTCCCTGCATTTTCTTAGCAAAATCTTCACACAAAGCATCATTAGAAGCTCCAAATATAATGTCATCAACATAAATTTGCACAATTAAGATTTCACCAAGCTTATTACTCTTAATGAAGAGAGTCGTATCTGCTTTTCCTATAATAAATCCTTGATCAAGAAGGAATTTGCTTAATCGCTCATACTAAGCTCTAGGAGCTTGTTTAAGGCCATATAGGGCCTTTCTGAGATGATATACATGATCTGGATGATGATCATTTTCAAAACCAGGAGGTTGTTCTACATATACTTCCTCTTGAATAAAACCATTTAGAAAAGCACTTTTTACATCCATTTGATAGAGCTTGAACCCTTTGACACAAGGAAAGGCTAGAAGAACTCTTATGGCTTCCAATCTTGCCACTGGAGCATAAGTTTCTTCATAATCAATTCCTTCTTCTTGATTATAGCCTTTAGCAACCAATCTTGCCTTGTTACGGACAATGATTACTGACTCATCTCGTTTGTTCTTGAATACCCATTTAGTGCCAATGACCGGATGGTCCTTAGGCCTAGGTACCAAATCCCAAACTTGATTTCTATCAAATTGATGTAACTTATCTTGCATAGCTATCACCCAATCATTGTCTGAAAGGGCTTCATCTATTTTTGAGGGTTCTATATGAGATATAAAAGCGAGAAAAGTAACTTCATTCAAAGTGCTATTCCTAGTTCTTACTCCTTGATGTACATCTCCTATCACTTGGTCCAAAGGATGATTCCTTATGAACTTCCAAGCTCTAGGCCGAGACCGATCGGGATTTTCAATATCGTTTTGGGGATCAGCCTCAAAAACATCTTTAGGATTTTCAATAGATGCAGGAGTAGTTCTTGAAAAGAACTGATTTTTGAAAACATTTTCTTCATCATCATCTAAGGATTTATCAGTTTTGGATTCGCAGAAAACGATATGCATAGACTCTTCAATAATTCGAGTACGAGTATTGAAAACTCTATAAGCCTTACTTCTATTTGAATAACCCAAAAATATACCTTCATCTGCCTTGGGATCAAACTTTCCCAAGTTATCCTTACCATTGTTGTGGATGAAGCACTTGCATCCAAAAATATGCAGATGAGCCAGATTTGGTTTTCTTCCCTTATACAGCTCATAGGGAGTCTTGTCCAACTTCTTTCGGAGGTAAGCCCGATTAGAGATGTAGCAAACTGTACTCATTGCATCAGCCCAGAACACTTGTGAAGTGTTGTTTTCATTTAGCATAGCTCTTGCCATCTCGGTGAGGATACGGTTCTTTCTCTCAACAACTCCATTTTGTTGAGGAGTCCTCGGGGCTGAGAAGTTGTGATCAATTCCCGTGTTGTCACAGAATTCAGCAAATGCATGATTTTCGAATTCTCCTCCATGATCAGTTCGAATCCCTGAAATTGAGAACCCTTTCTTGTTTTGGACCTTCTTGGCAAAACAAACAAATTGATCAAATGTTTCATCTTTAGAAGATAAGAAAATGGTCCAAGCAAATCTAGAGAAATCATCAACTATGACCAAGGTATAAAGATTGCCACCAAGGCTTTTTACTCTAGCTGGTCCAACTAGATCCATATGAAGTAGTTGAAGAGGTCTACTAGTTGAAATTTCATTTTTAGATTTGAAAGAGAATTTAGTCTGTTTCCCTTTTTGACAAGCATCACAAATCATGTCATTTTTAAATCGAAGTTTTGGAACACCAATAACTAAATCCTTTTTAAGTAATCTGTCAAGTTGGATCATATTGACATGAGCTAGTCGCTTGTGCCATAACCAACTGTCATCTAGATTACTAACAAAACACTTTTCAGAAGCAGAGTCATTTCTAGAGAGATTAAGCGTATAACAGTTTCCATCTCTAGGAGCTCTGAATAAAGCTTTTGATTTAATATTTTTCAAAGGAAGATCATTTTTACGTACAATCAAGCATTCCTCAGAATCAAAGATAACTAAATTACCTTTGTTAGTGCTTTGACTTACACTGAGAAGATTGTGGCAAAGTCCTTCTACAAGGTAGACATCTTTGATTTGGGGTCCTTCATTGTTGCCAATTTCACCAATTCCAGCAATCTTTCCAAATTGATTCCCACCAAAGGTCACCTTGCCACCATCTTTGGGCTTGATTAAGGTAAACTTGGATTGGTCTCCCGTCATGTGTCTTGAGCATCCACTATCAATGTACCATTTGTTGGGATTTGATGCTCTTAGACAAACCTGCAAGACCCAGTGAATCAAGTCTTAGGTACCCATCTTTTCTTGGGTCCTTTGAGGTTAGTATGTGTCTTAGGAATCTTGTAAGATCCCTTAGGCACCCATTGATAGTTCCCCACGGGTTTACTCTTTCTTTCCTTTTTATGAAAACAGGAAGAAGTAGTATGACCCTTTCGATTACAATAATTGCAATGTGCAAAAGGATTTGAAGAATGAACTGATTTTCTAAAATAGTTCATATAGTTCTTTTCTCCAAACCTCTTCTTGCCTTTTCTTTTATCAAAATTTGGTCTGTAACCGATTCTTGATCTATCATTTGTAAATCTTTGTTCTTTTAAAATAACATTGAGCATTTCACTACCTCTAGTGAATTTCTCAAGTGCCTTTGTGAGATGTAAATTCTTTTTCGTAGATCGAATGCGGTCTTCACAAACAGAATTTTCAATGAAAGAAGATTTTTCAACTTGCATTTCAAGAGTTATGTTTTTCCTTTTAAAACAAGATATTTTTCAGCAAGTTTTTCAAATTCTTCTTGAACAACAATGTATTCAGCGAACAACTCATCATAAGGTGGTTTTGAATCGTATACCTCATCATTGTTGTCACGTTGCTCTACTTCCTCAGCAACTAAACAAATATTTGCTTTGTCTTCCTCATCAGCTTCATCTTCGTCAGATGAGCTATCACCCCAAATAGCTGAGACATAGGCTTTCTTTTTGAAACGGTTGAACTTTTTCTTTTCTTTGTCCTTGTTGTTCAGCTGGGGCACTCAGACTTGATATGGCCAGGCTTCTCACATTCATAGCAGATGATCGGCTTCTTTGCCTCAGTGCTGGAGCCACCTTTGTGAAATTTTTTGTATCCTTGATCCTTTCGATAAAACCGTTTGAATCTTCGAACGATCATGCCAAGCTCTTTTTCTTCATCTTCTTCTTCATCATCATCATCGGTCTCTTCAGCTTCTTTGGTGCTTTTGAAGGCTATTCCTTTGCTCTTGCTATTGATTTCATCAAGACCCTTTCTGAACTTCATTTTTCCTTCATATTCAGCTAAGCTACCAAATAAAGCTGCTACCGATGCCATTGATGCACCATGAGCTTCTTCGATGGCGGTGACTTTGGCTTCCCATTCCTTGCTGAGAATGTTCAAGATTTTTCTGACTTGAACTGGTTGATCATATACTTTTCCCAATGCAGCAAGCTGATTAATCAGATGGGTGAATCTAAGCCGAAACTCGCCAATGGATTCTCCTGGCTTCATAGGAAGAAGATCATATTCAGTCATGAGAGTGTTGACTCTATTTTCCTTGACTCCGGTGGTTCCTTCGTGTGCTAGCTCCAAAGCATCCCACATAGCCTTTGCAGATGTTAAAGTGCATACTTGAAAATATTCACTTTGACTTAAAGCACTCTGAAGCATGAGGATAGCCTTCTTTGCTGAGGACGACCAGCTTCTTGTCATTTTCATCATATTCCTCTTCAAGCTTTGGAGTCCTTACTCCATCTTCAGTAGTTGATGGTACATAGTCTCCTCTTTCGAATACTCTCCAGAGACCAAATTCAGAAGCCATTATAAAGACTTTGAATTTGCCCTTCCAGAATGAGTAATGCTCTCCGGTGAATCCCGGTGGTCGGTTGATCGAAGCTCCATCAAGTAAAATACCTTCCATAGTGATCCTTCTCGAGATGTTAATCTCTTTTAGAGAAAACCTGGCTTTGATACAAAATGAAAGTGGAGCTAAATACCCAAGAGGGGGGTGAATTGGGTATGTTTAAAAATTTTCGAAACTTGCTCTGTTTTTGTAACTCAAAAAAGAGATAAACAGAGGGAAGAGTAGAAGATCAAAACACAAGAAATTATACTGGTTCGGTCCAATCTCCTGACCTACGTCCAGTCCCCAGACTCTCTGGGTTTTTCACTATTAGTATTGATTACACACTCTGCACTCAAGAGTAATTCTCTCACTAGAACTTACTCCCCCTTACAAGTTGTAATCAATGAACCCAATCACCAAGTCCCCTGACTTGTGATTCTTTACAATGAATGATATTTGATAAGAAAACTCTCTCTAAGAGTAGATAGAAATAAATACGAAGCTCTAGTGTATCAACATACTTAGTACGAAAAAAGTTCAAGAGTAGTTGGAACTTTAATGATTTTTGCTTTCGTGGACTTAGTTGTTGAGAGGAATTGAATGCAGCTCTATTTATGCTTTGAGAGTGCATTAATTGACCGTTGTAATCCTTCATATAACCGTTGGAGACTTTAACCAAGGATTAGGAAGTGTCTTGGTCATCTTCTCTCACTAATCTTCACTTAATCCAGTGGGCGAAGTTCGAGTTGACTTCTTGTAAATAAATCCGTTGGAGTCGTGTTTGCTGGAAGTGGTAATCATTCTTTTATGCTTTGCAAGTGTGTGCAGATGGATTACCCAAAAGTATGCAACTTTTCTTGGTTCAGAGCATTTAATGTTCTGACAGCCCTTTTTGCTTTAGCTTTAACACTTCGTTAATCATCCTCTAATTCATCTGAAACTTATTAACAAAGTGGTTAAACATAGCTAGGAATATAGAGAATTGATAATCGGAAGTATTAAGATCAAACATGAATGTTTCACAAATTCGTCAGATTTGAGTTTCAAATTCTACGACTCATACTTGAGTATGTTCTTCTATACTCGAGTTTGTCACTGTGCACTAATGTCTATACTTGAGTATCAAGAATGATGATTGAGTATAATCTTTTCAGAGAGGAACATCGTGACTTAAGCTTTGGACCATGTCTTTGAAGTAGGAGTCATACTCGAGTTTGTCATACCATACTCGAGTGTGAGCCCTTTAATATGAAAATAAGTTTAAGTCCAAAATCTCAATACTTGAGTATGAAGATCAATACTTGAGTAAGTAAGTTTTTCAAAAAGAAAGAACTTTCTGTATGTCCTATACTCGAGTGTGTACAGCCATACTCGAGTATGCAATAATGTTGAAAGGCTTTGTGAAATCTGTTTCAAGTCCATACTTGAGTTTACAGAGTCATACTTGAGTTCACAAGGTATTTGGGAAAGAAAGATATCTTTCTGTTTGTCTCATACTTGAGTTTGTGACTACATACTTGAGTATGCTTATGTTCAAAACTTTTGAATCTTTCTGTATGGCGGACACTTGAGTATACACATGTACACTTGAGTATGTTTCACTCAAAGGAAACGTTAGGTAGCTTCTGCAAGATCTATACTTGAGTGTACATTTGGATACTTGAGTTTAGAAGACTTAAGCAAGTATTCAAGTAGTCTATGTATGATCCATACTTGAGTATACAAATTCATACTCGAGTTTAGCTTGGTGTAAAACTTAGAGTGCTCTCTGTGAGGACTATACTTGAGTTTACCCATGGATACTTGAGTATAGTTCAGTTTAATCAAATTTGTGAAACTCTCTGGTAAGTCCATACTCGAGTATAGATACCCATACTTGAGTTTGGCTTTGACAGCAAGTTTTTAATATTACCAAAAACAATCTTTAAATTGTGTTCACAATCGTCAGTTATCATAAAAAACATATAGAGAACTAACAACTTTTGTAACCCCTTTGCATATTGTAATTATTGTAATAGAAAGGTACATTATACTTCCTCTTGTTTTCGTAAAAATGAGGGAATGATAGGCACCTACAAATGGGTACCTACAGGATCACATGTACCTACAGTGAACAACACTAACCACAAAGGACCTAAGAAAGTGTAGGTACCTAAAACTTGATTATCCTTGATTGTGGGTATGTCTCAAAGCATCAAAAGCAAGCAAATGTTATATTGATAGTTGATGCTCGAGATACATGACCGGAGATAGAAAAAAATTTGTCAACATGAGACCAAAAGATGGAGACGAAGTGAGCTTTGGAGGAAGCCAATCCAGAAAAATTATTGGAATCAGTGAAGTTGGCAAGCAAGATGAAGTGTAAGTGAAGGATGTCTACTATCTAGAAGAACTTTGCCACAACCTCCTCAGCATTAGCCAAAGCACAGACAAAGACAACTGGGTCATCTTTGACTCAGAGGAATGCCTTATTGTAATAAAAAAGGATTTCCAACTCAACAAGGAAGATCTCAAAGTCAAAATAAGAGCCTAAAGGGATGGTAACTATTATACTTTTGATATTAATACCAATAATGTAGAAAAGTGTTTTCTTCGAAATGCCAATGAAAGTTGGTTATGGTATAAGAGACCTACTCATGTCAATATGAACTAACTATGCAAACTAATAAAGAAAAATTTAGTCACTGGCTTACCTAAACTCCATTTAAAAATGACATAGTTTGTGACTTTTGTCAAAAAGGGAAACAAATAAAGTACTCTTTCAAATCTAAGAAGGAAGTCTCAACTGAAAAACCACTTCAATTACTCCATATAGATCTAATTGGACCAGCAAGAGTGAAAAGTCTTAGTGGAAACTTATATACTTTAGTTATAGTTTATGACTATTCTAGATTTACTTGGACTACATTTCTTTCTTCAAAAGTTAAAAATTTTGATGATCTGTTATTTTTGCCAAGAAGGTCCAAAATGAGAAAGTTATGCCTATTTTATCTAACAGAACTAATCATGGAGGAGAATTTAAGAATCAAACATTTGGAAAATTTTGTGATACCAATGGAATTGATCACAAATTCTCATCCCTAAACACTCCTCAACAAAATGGTGTAGTTGAAATGAAGAATATGGTTTTGACTGACATAGCGAAAGCAATGCTTAATGAGAAGCAAGTGTCTCAAGTCTTCTAAGCATATGCTAGAAGCACAACATGTTACATATCAAATAGAGCCTACATAAGAACAATACTTAAAAAGACACCCTACGAGCTCTGCAAAGAAAGGAAACCAAACCTTACTCATCTACACATATTCATGTGCAAGTTCTTCATCTACAACAATGGTAAAGATAACCTTGGTAAATTCAATCCTGAAACCGATGAAGGTTTATTTCTTGGCTATTCTAATAGAAGTTTATCATGTAAAGTCTTTAATAAATGCACTTGTGTTGTTGAAGAGTCTATACATGTTGTTTTTGCTAAAAATGAGCCTCTATCCAAACCTAGTGAAAGAAGAACCTGAAATAGTTCATAAAGAAAGTGACCAAGTCAGTCCAAATATCTCTGTACTTAAAGATGATAAAGCTAAAGATTGTGTGTATCACCATTCTAGTCAAAATCAAACTAGATCTTGAAAATATATTAGGAATCATCTCATACATCAAGTCATAAGTGATGTCAGTGAATGAGTGAAAACTAGAAACAATTTTTAAATGAAGTTAGTTTTTTTGCGTTTATTTTTGAAATAGAGCCTTCTAGCATTGAGGAAGCCCTATCGGATAATGACTGGGTGATATCAAGGCAAGAAGAATTAAACCAATTTGAAAGAAATCGAGTTTGAGATTTGGTAACCTAGCCTAAAGATCATCCAGTTATTGGCACCAAATGGGTATACAAGAACAAACTTGATGAATCTGTAATCATTGTCAAAAACAAGGCAAGATTGTTGGCCAAAGGATATAATTACTAAGAATGAATTTATTATGAAGAAACATATGCTTCAATAGCTAGATTGGAAGCCATACAAGTACTCTTAGCCTTTGCGTGCATTAAAGGATTTAAACTTTTTCAAATGGATGTTAAAAGTTATTTTCTAAATGGTTATATCATGGAAGAAATCTATGTTGAGCAACCCCTGGCTTTGAGGATGTAGCCAAACCCATCATGTCTATAGACTTAATAAAGCACTTTATGGTCTCAAACAACCTCCAAGAGCTTGGTATGAATGACTAAGTAAGTTTCTCCTTGACCAAGGCTTTGTTAGAGACAAATTAGACACAACACCATTCATCAAACACAAGAAACATGACATCTTAATTGTACAAATTTATGTTGATGATATTATATTAAGTGCTTCTAAGAATCTGTGTCAAAAATTTTCTAAGACTATGCAGGGAGAATTTGAAATGTCTATGATGGGATGACTAAATTTCTTCCTTGGATTACAAATTAAGCAAAGGAATAATGGAATTTTCATTTCCCAAACCAAGTATCTCAAGGAGTTGTTGAAGAAATTTGGCATGGATCAAGCAATGGGGCAAATACTCCTATAAGCTCAACAACATTGCTAGATATTGATGTCAAGGAAGCAAACTACAACACTACAAAGTATCGAGGAATGATTGGCTCCCTACTCTACCTCACTGCAAGTAGGCCTGACATTCAATTCAGTGTGGATTTGTGTGTGAGATATAAATCCGTGCCTAAAGAATATCATATTGAGATAGTAAAGAGGATGTTTGGATATCTTGTTGACACGGATGAGCTTGGCATATGGTATACTAGAGGAGGCAACGAGTATCTAATTGCATACTTTGATTTAGACCATAGAGGGTATAAGACTAATAGAAAGGACACAAGTGGTCAATGTCAATTCCTTGGTGGCTAATAGTATCATGGTTTAGCAAGAAGTAAAACATGGTGTCCTTGCACAAGTTCTATGGCTAAAGCAACAACTTCAAGATTTAGGCATTCACTTAAAGGAGATTTTGATTTATTGTCACAACACAAGCACAACAAGCCTAACTAAGAATCCGGTTCAACACTCAAGAACCAAACACATTGATGTGAGACATCACTTCATCAGAGATCATGTTCAAAAAAAGGACGTCAAAGTGGTTTTTATCCTTACACATCTCCAAATAGCTAACGTCTTCACAAAACCACTTGAAAATGATTAATTCTTGTATAGACAAAAAGAATTGAGAATGGTAAATCTCAATGAGCTGTAACTAATCTTGTTAATTTTAGCTTTTGATTGTTTATTATACTTGTTTTGATGATTAGAATACGAATTTAAGCATCAGAGTATTTAGAAAGTTGTTTTGTAGGACTTCTAAAAGATGCTTTGTTACATGATAGAAGAAATAGAGATAAACAGAGAGCCTCATCATCCTTTTAGTGATGAAGAACATCACTTAAGTGATGAGGTGAAGAGGCACGACTCTAAGAAATCACTCCAACGGTCAGAAATGAAGAGGTGAAAGTTGAAAGAGTTGGAGAATGAAACAGTTAGGAATTACTAGAGTGACCACTTGAGTGATAATCCAAGAATCATTTGAGTGCTCTATCGAGTGATCATTAGTGTAGAAAGAGAAGCTGAACAATTCTTGATCCAATAAGCAAATAGAGATTGGAATGTGTCGTTCTTCTCAACAAGGACTTATTCTCGAATAATTACAAGATTATTCGAGTTAGGTATCGGAATTCTAACCTTCTTAAACTTTTCTAGGCACAATCACTCAAGTGATGACCCAAGATCACTTGAGTGATGTTTGGGGAACAATTTCTATTTTTATGGAAGCATTGTTATTTTCATCAAATCACTTCAAGTGCAACTCCTAGTACTATGACGAAACTTTCCATATTTTGTCCCCCACACATTTATGATCAAAACCCCTCTATTTTCACTTATAAACACTTCCAAAATCTACTTAAATCCTCTGCCCTAAAATCTTGACAGTTTGACACTCACCTCTCCAAATTTCAAGTTTTTGAGTATTAACCATCATGGCAAGAACCAAGACTACTATTCGGAAAGAAGAAGAGTCATCTAGTCTCCACCACCTCGTCCAACCAAATAGCAAAAGAAATCTCCAATGCCAAAATCAATCCGAAGAAGCATCCTTAGCTGAAGGTTCTAGACTAAGCCCCTGTTGAACCTCAACTGAAAGCTAAGGGTATTAAGATTCAAGAACCAAAAGCAACCAAGTCAAAGAAAAAAATCTAAGACGTCAGAAGGAAAGGCAAAATCAAAGGCTCCTTCTAGTCAACTGGGTTCAGACTCAGACTCAGACACACCCTTATGGATTGAAAGAGATCGACGGGAGGCCATATACAATGCTAGAATCTCTAAAATCATGGCTAACATGCTTGAGGAGGCTATGAGCACTAAAATTCCAACTAAACCGAGGCAAGGACACAAAGTTCAAGAAGGATCATCTTCGGCACTTGTTGGTCAAATTCCTCTTGAGGCAAGCGAACCATTCGAACAAGTAATAAAGAGTAAGTAGAGTTATTGTCCCACAGAGACTGTTAATACCAATTATGTAGCCGGTTTCCTTGTGAAAGTTGTGTGATGAGAAAAGGGTTGTTGGTTGTTTATCTATTACTACTGACAAATAATCGGAAGTTCGGTTGAGAGATATAAGATTAGGAATAAGCAGAGCTCGGATTTCATCGTAAGTCGCATCAATCCCCTAGTTTGCATGTGATGCATTACAACAGTATTTTGCTGCACAGCTTCTGCAATGCTACAACAAAATGCCTTTTACAATGTTATTCAATTAACCCACCACTAACCTATACAAAAGCGTCCGCATCTTATAAGTACACTCCCCGCTCTACTTCTCCTATATTCCTATGGCAATTTTCCAGTTTAGAGTGTCAGTTTAACCTAGGTGTATTTGGCTATGTGAGGTAGACCCATTCCTGTTGCCTACAATTTAGATTGAGCCCTACACAAGCTTCTTTAACACACTGTTCAATAGAGGTCAAACCTCGACTTCCTTCTAGTAAACTGAGGCCACTGATCCAGCCTCTTAGCGGCCAACTAACAGACAAGACATTAAATCACAATTGAACAAACTGAATTTATTTAATTAAAACGTAGCAAACTGGGTTCATTCTACAACTTATTAATCCATCCTCGCTCATCTAACGAAATTTAGTTCATGACTGATGAGGGAAATGAAACACAGAGTATAGCAGAACAGCCCATGGAAAGATTAAAGAACAAAGTAAAAAAACAGAGAAGCTCTTCGTAGTGATTGACGACATAGGGGACGTCCTATCATGCGACGTTTCTACGTCTTCTACAGCCCCGTCTAACTTCGGGAAAGGTTTGGGTTTTTTTTGTAGCTCTTGATAATTGAATATTATTTCACTTATTTGCATCTCTTGATTAATAATTTATGAATGTTTAATTGATAAATAATGAGTTTTATTACTTAATTGGGCTTTAAGCTTTTAATTGGATTTAATTCATTTTTATGATTAAATTCCATATTTACGGTGAGTTAGTATTTTCGCCATAAGTTTTGATCTAGATATCCGATTAGCCTAATTCTTCTTTCGTTTTCTAGATGATTCAGAGAGCTACAATTATTATGAAGACTCAGAAGGCTGATTCGGACAAGAAGATGGACGAAATTGGAGCTAAAGACAGATGCATTTTTCTGGATTTTTATTTTGCTCGAATTTTGTAATAAAAGACCAATTATTAGATGTTTTCTATTCTTAGAGGTTTCCTATTTATTAGAGGTTTCCTATTCTTAGAGGTTTCCTATTTTTAAAGGTTTCCTATTTTTGGGCCAATCTTGTAGCCCTAGTATTTCCTATTTATAGGTAAAACTAGATGGCTAAAGACATATTCTCAATTACGCTTTATGAGATTTTTGGATTAAATTAGAAGCTTATTATTTTCTCTGAATTGTTCATCATGTTCATGTTCTTCTTCATCTTTTCTTCTGCGTCTTGCCCAGCCATGCTTGGCTAAGCTTTTGTGGTTGACCCATGGATTGAGGATTCCGTGAATCCAGAGGATCCACGCTTCAATCGGTAACGTAATTCGTTTCTGTTTATTTTAATCGGATCCGATTATAATTGCGGATTAGGTATTAGATTTAATACCTAGATTGATATCCCAAGGACATAGGTCGGACCGGGTTCCGAGAGAGCGTTGTGCGATCGCACAGCGAGCTCGCCACGTGTTCGATCAAATTCTAGGCGATCGTCTAGTCGAGGGAATATCTGGACAAATGCAGAGATTTTGGTTTGTCCAGAATCAATCACGAGTTTGGTTATTATCTTTTTGTTTGATGAAGGTTATGGAATCCCAATTCTGGGTTAATCGTTTTTAATCTAATTAATCTCATTTTCTTATATTCTATTTTTCTTTGCTTCATTTTTAATTAAATTGAAAACTCCCCCCATTTTGGTTACTGTTTTATTGCATCTACTATCGATTTTAAACCCGCTGTGAATTCCTTGAGAGAAACGATCCAGGTTTCCTATACTACAAATATTTAAAACTTGGTTATTTTGTGAGGGCTCGGCAACTCTCATCAAAATTTGGCGCCGTTGCCGGGGAGTTTGCATCGGTTTAATCATTAACAGTAGATTAGAATAGATTAGTTTAGACCACTTTTTTCAATTTTTTTCAATTTTTTTTATTTGATTTTTATGTTCCAGAATAGTCTAAAAGTTGTTTAGTGGAAGTCACACTTTTTTTTTAAAAAAATCATTTGATAGTGTTTCTGGACTTGTTTAGGTTAATTTCTAGCATAGTTTTTGTGGTTTTGTTGTTGTTGTGTTTTTGTGTCTTTGATGCCATAAAACATTCTAGGGTCTTAATTTTATTAGTTAGGTAGTTATCTTGTGATTCATTGGGAATTAATTGTATTGAACTTTCATGGCTTGGTTTTACGGCAATCATAATCTACCTTTCAATTCTCACTCTCTTTTAGGTAATCAAGAATGTGATGGCCCATTCCACCACCAATACCATGAACCTTACCAACAACCTCCATTTCAATAATATCATCAACCCTCTGACTTACCATACCATCCTTCATTCCACCCCACTTCCATACCATGTCATCCATCTCATGAATCCCTGTACCCATTTGAGCCACCTTATGGACCTCATTCTCAACCATGTGTTCCCAACCAAGATCCTTCATTTTGTGAAGTCATTGAAGATTTCCAAAATCAAACGGCTTGGGTAGTAAATGAGGAGTGGTCACATAAGGACGACTTTCATCAACAAATGGACTCTATTTTTAGAATGATGGAACAACAGGTGAAATCATCTGAGAGATTAGGAAAGGAAATTAAGCAGCAATCACAACTGTTGAAAATTAATTTTCAAGAAAACCCTTCTCTCATGGTCACACATGCACAAGAAGTGAAGCAAGTGCAAAAGCACATTGAAAAGTCTTCCCTCCCATTTGGTAATGATCATACCCTTATAGAAGCAATTCATGATTTGAGTGATGATGAGGTGGACGAGGAAATCATTGTTGAATCCCCTCAATTGTTTGGAAATTTAATTGCTCAACCAATTGGCTTTAGTAGTAGTGATTCGACTGTACTTGTTGATGAGTGTGTTCCTATTTCTTCATGTGATGCTTTAACTGTTGAAAATGCTTCTCTTCATAGTACTACGGATGATTGCGATAAATTGAATGACATATTTTCATGCTCTTGTGAGGAATATCAAATGTGTGTGGATTGTTATCATGAAAAATGTCATTTACTTGTTGTGCTTCAAAAGAAAGCATTTAGTGAAGTGGTTGATTCTACCATTGATCAAAATGCACCCTCTTGTACTATTGATGATAGTAAGCATGTCAATTTTGAAAAGGTTGAATCAAGCATGGATGCCAATGTTGTTGATGATGTTCTTGCTAAATGGTATGCTGATTGTCCTAATTTTGCATGTACGAGTAATTCTACCATTTGTGCATGTTTTGATAATGAATGGTGCCATGTTTGCACTGATTTGGTTAATGCTGCATTATTTGGTGATTTTGAATTGCTTAGTGATTCTGTATTACTTGTGGATTCTGTTGTTGATGTGAGTGAGAAAAAACATAGTCTAGAATACCAAATGCACAAAATTCCCATCGGATTACTTCCCTGTAGTCTTGCTTGTGAGAAAGATTTTGAAATTTTGATTGATAAAATCCTGCGTGTACGTTGATGAATCTTTCCAACAAGTACTTTCTTGTGATTTACCACTTGATTTAGAAAAACAAGATGATTGTTTTGAATCTTTACATATTCCAGGTGGTGATGATTTAAAAAATTCTCTTCATTCTTCCACTCTTTTCCCTTCCCTCTCTTGTGATTGCAACAATGATGTGGTATACTCCAACACTAAGTTGGATTCCATACCTTCCATTTTGCAAGCACAAGAGAATTTTCACAATATAACTGGTTCCTTGACTCCTACTGATGAGAGTATCATTGATTTCCTTGGATGTGGTAGTTACTTGGAGAGTTTGGAACTTAACATGCCCTTAATTCACTTGAAATCTCTCCATGTCTCTATTTTTGGATGGGATCTTGCTATTCGCTTGTCTTATTTGCGGGCACATTCTTGGAAAGGTTGTCGATGGAACCAACATCCATCATACATTCTTGGACCTCTTCTAATTGATCCCGAGCCACCTCCAACAAGGAAATTCAGTAGAAGAGGATATTTTTAAAGACAAATGCATGATTCTCATTGGTGATGAGAACTTCTCTTTCAAGAGACTCAAGAAATTCTAACAAAGGTTGTCTCTTTCCTCACTTATTTTCTTCCTAATTCCTATGATTACTTGGGCTTAATTGTTGTATGAGGAAGATAAGTGCAGGGGAGGGACACAATTTAGTAGAAAAAGTAGAAATAATGTAGTTTAGTAGGTAGAATAATATTTTTTTTTATGAATAATACACTCTCTTTCTATGATTGCTCTACCTCTTGTGAACTTTGACATTTTAGTTTTGATGGATCCTTCTATTTGGGCTAAATTTCTGGACTCTTGAATTATATTTATGGGTAGTTAATTTTGGGATGCTGGCTGCCTAAGTTGGTATTGACCTTGTGAGATTTTGGGCCTACATTAATGAAATTCATCTTCTACCATTCTTTCTTTCATGTGTGCATCTGCTCCTGATTTGTGTTCTCTAGAACTTGCTCCTTTTCTTTTTGAAACTACATTTTTCACTTACGTGTATAAGTATGATGGAAGCTTGTTTTCTTTCTTTTATTTTCCCCACTTTGGCCAAATAGCCTTTCCCTTGCATTATGATTACTTTGCTAGCCCCCTTGTGCCTTTTTGACTCATTCTTTCCTAAACCACATTACAAGCCTAAGTGTAAAACCATTTTATTCCGCACCTTGAAAATTTATTGAGCATTGGTTTCACCTTGGTTTTGTGTTTAAGTGTGGGGGTTGCTCAGGAGTGCAATAGTTTAAGTGTGGGGGGGAGATATTTGATTTTGTCATTTAGATTATGTATATATTATAGTTTCTCAAAAAGAAAAAAAGAAAAGAAAAGGGCTTGAAAAATAAAGAGAAAAAAAAAAGAAGAAAGAAAAGAAGGAAAAGAAAAGAAAGAAAGAAAGAAAAATGAAAGAAAATACATAGAAAGAAAGGAGATATATGAGTAAAATAAAAGTTTTCATACATAGAGAATGATTGTGTTAATCAGTGCTCTTTTTAATTTCTTTGGTGCTTAGCCTCTCATTCCATACTATTACCTACCTTCACCCTTAACCCCATTACAACCTTTCATAACAAGCTCTCTTGATTTTGCATGCATGTGTTATAAGTAGTGGAGAAGTAGAAATTGAGCAAGCCTATGGTAGGACAATTTTCTTGAGTAGAACTTGAGCGATACACTTATTAACCATATACACTTGAGAGATTGATTGAGGGCATACTTGAGAGACCATCTTGTGTGGTTAGCATCATTAATTGAGATTTCCATGCTTTATAATTTGAGATGAAAGAAATTCAATCTTGATTGGTTGATCTTGAGAAGCTTTGTGATCTTTGTTCAATTTTTGAAGTTTGGCAATTGTTGGAAAGAAGAAGTTTTTCTTTTTCTTTTAATTTTACCTAGGAGTGCAAAAGGATAAGTGTAGGGGAATTTGATAATTGAATATTATTTCACTTATTTGCATCTCTTGATTATTATTATGAATGTTTAATTGATAAATAATGAGTTTTATTACTTAATTGGGCTTTGAGCTTTTAATTGGATTTAATTCATTTTTATGATTAAATTCTAGATTTACGGTGATTTAGTATTTTCACCATAACTTTTGATCTAGATATCCGATTAGCCTGATTCTTCTTTCTTTTTTAGATGATTCATAGAGCTACAATTGTTATGAAGACTTGGAAGGTTGATTCGGACAAGAAGATGGACGAAATTGGAGCTAAAGACAGACGCATTTTTTTGGATTTTTATTTTGCTCGAATTTTGTAATAAAAGACCAATTATTAGATGTTTCCTATTCTTAGAGGTTTCCTATTTATTAGAGGTTTCCTATTCTTAGAGGTTTCCTATTTTTAAAGGTTTCCTATTTTTGGGCCAATCTTGTAGCCCTAGTATTTCCTATTTATAGGTAAAACTAGATGGTCAAGACATATTCTCAATTACGCTTTATGAGATTTTTGGATTAAATTAGAAGCTTATTATTTTCTCTGAATTGTTCATCATGTTCATGTTCTTCTTCATCTTTTCTTCTGCGTCTTGCCCAGCCATGCTTGGCTAAGCTTTTGTGGTTGACCCATGGATTGAGGATTCCGTGAATCCAGAGGACCCACGCTTCAATCAGTAACGTAATTCGTTTCTGTTTATTTTAATCGGATCCGATTATAATTGCGGATTAGGTATTATATTTAATACCTAGATTGATATCCCAAGGACATAGGTCGGACCGGGTTCCGAGAGAGCGTTGTGCGATCGCACAGCGAGCTCGCCACGTGTTCGATCAAATTCTAGGCGATCGTCTAGTCGAGGGAATATCTCGGACAAATGCGAGATTTCGGTTTGTCCGAGAATCAATCACGAGTTTGGTTATTATCTTTTTGTCCGATGAAGGTTATGGAATCCCAATTCTGGGTTAATCGTTTTTAATCTAATTAATCTCATTTTCTTATATTCTATTTTTTCTTTGCTTCATTTTTAATTAAATTGAAAACTCCCCCCATTTTGGTTACTATTTTATTGCATATACTATCGATTTTAGACCCGCTGTGAATTCCTTGAGAGAAACGATCCAGGTTTCCTATACTACAAATATTTAAAACTTGGTTATTTTGTGAGGGCTCGGCAACTCTCATCAGCTCTCTCTCTCTCTCAATCAATCTCATTCTCTCGGTGTATGTCAAGTCGGATTGGAATTGTACTGACTTTCTGACTCTTCACGACTTTGACGACATTTTTAGGTTTAGCCGTACTTCCCTCTTATATCTAGGTCTTTCGCGCCATGTGAACTGGGCTTTCCAAATCTGTTAGGCCCGACTCCCAAGATTCAGTTGATTGATCCTTTTTAATTATAGGATTCTGCAAATCTTCTCTTCGATTCTCCGCATCTTCTATTTTCATCTTTGTCAATTCAATCACGTCTAAACGTCCAACTTGATGACCTGTATTTAATTCCTGAAAAACCCTTGAGGAAAGATCAACGTAAAGTAGCGGATAACTCCACATCACTTATGATGCTACAACATTATGGTTTCATCATCTTGCTACCGCAAAATAAAGATACCCTATGATGTAACATTATATTAGCTTTGTTATGTGCTTTCACAATAAATCAAAATGTAGCCCTTTTCTTTTGCATATGTGTAGGATAATATGGAGAATGCAACAATTTATCAAATCTATCCTCTTTTTCCCTATGTGAATGAATTTCAGCATATTTTATCAGATAGAACACAATTAAGCTTAAAATCACCATACAAAACAGTCATAACATAAAGGGAATACATAGCAGAAATATGACTCATCAGTACCCACTAAACTCAAGGCCTCTCATAAAGTAGAGGGAATAAGAGAAAATGAAGAAGGGGAGGAGGAAGAAGACCATATCACTGTGGCACCCTTAGCTTTATAGCATACAAACTTGAAGATTCCAAGAAGTTCATTGAACACTTTGCTAGACACAAAATTTGTAGGATGTTCTATGTGAACTTGAATACTCTTTCAAAGCAATCAAGTTAGACTTATATGAGTATATACTACACACCTTGTCTCTCTGTACACCTTCATTACTCTCCAAAGGTGGTTTGACACTTCTATTGTAATTTGGAGCCGGTTGAAGATTGCTCTGATGGTAGCTCTGTGATTGAAGAAGAGCTTGAGAGCACTGTTAGAGGTTAAAAGTTTCTAATCTCCACCTCAAGTATCAACAAGTGGCTTGGGATTAAGAAGTCACCAAGGGGTGCTCTAGACAAACTCAACCCTAATCAGATATTCAGCATTTTGAGGCCTGGTGAATGAGTGGGACCTTCAACCTGAGTGATATGTGTGACTTGTACAAGGTTCTTTGGTACATTTACTTAAGGGCCATTGTGAATAAGTCCAACAACTTCACTCACTTTATTGAAAGAGATTATAGACTTATGGCCTCACTGTTAAGCAAAGAAGAGAGAAATTTTGGAGCTTTGATATTCTTCAAGATGAGGAGGTATAGGCATGGTTATCAGAACCGGACCGGACCGGCCGGTTCCGACCGGAAACCGGCGAACCGGCCATAGAGCCGGTCCGGAAAAGGGTAGAAACCGGGGTCAATAGCCTATTTAGAAAAAAAAAAAGAGTGGAAGACGGAGAGGAACAACAATCAGATCTGGGTTATGTGCGAGGTTTCAGCAGTGTTTCGTCGCGATCTGGTTTGGTGGAGGGATTGGAGGTCCTCGTCGAAGATCGGAGTTATGCTTTCTCCACCATATCGTCAACGATCGGAGCGTTCTGAGCTGCGTTCGCTGGTTTGCTTTCTCTTCAAATTTCTCGCTTCTCACTCTTTTTCATTCTCTGCTCTCTCTTTTTCTGGTATGAAGAAAGGATGGAGAATGAAGATGAACAATGAAAAACTCCGGGAAATATATTTTTTCCGCTTGTACACGCATTGCGTGATGCGTCTCATCACTAAACAAGTATATTGATTTCTCTTCTTTTGTTGTACCTTTGTATATTTGATTAATTATTGTAAATTTTAAAATCATTTTAGTAATAGAGTTTTTTTTTATACGATTAGTAATAGAGTTTAGTATAAATTCTAAAGGAAAAGGATCGGTTAGGGAAGCATTGGGCCCACTAATTTGACCTTTGAGGCGATAGGTCATGTCAATCATCGCTTTCCAAGTCTGCTTTGCGTCTGCTTTGCTTGCCTTCCTAATTCCTAGTTTGAAATTTGAACCTTTTTGTGCGTTCCCTCATTTTTTTTTAAATTTTTTAATCTTATATTAATAATCCTAAAATTTTTACTTTCTCACCGGTTTGGTCCCGGTTTAGCTCCGGTTTGACTCCGGTCGACCCGATGACCCTTAACTCAAAGAGCTTTGACCGGTTTACTCACCGGTCCGGTTTTAATAACCTTGGGTATAGGTATTTGGCCACCAAGACAAAACATATTCCTTACCCTCAACTGATCTCACTTTTCCTCAGAGACAACAAAATTTGGTACTTGGAGATAGATGAGTCTATAAAGAGACTACTACCAGTTGGGAGGAATCAATTTTGGAAGTTAGGCATCGATCCCTGAGGCATCCTTTGGTCACTACTCCTAAGAAAAGGAAGGCACCAGATTCTAAAGCTACAAAAATGGGTGACACTTGGTCCTCAGCTCGAGCCACATCCAATGCACATTCTTTCCTTGGTTATATCATTTAGATGTACTTGAAGGAAGTGATTCAAAGTTTTCATGTGGATTTGCCGAACACAAATGCTGAGTTTGTGTCTCATTTAGACGAGAAGATGGGTCAGATGTGCAATGTCATGAATGAGCATTACAATGCAATACTAGCACATCAGGAGGTCCAAACTAATATGATTTTTGAGATTGCCAACCTTCTTCGATCACTCCATGAGAAGATTGATACTCTAGTACCTAGCTCTTCCACTCCTATTAGACCCATTCCAGTTTTTGTTGCTCCTTCATCTGCCACTGAGCCTTCTCCAAGTAATATCTTATTCTTTATGACCAATCCTACTTCCTTCACACCAGTCAATATCACTATGGATTAGCTTATCCTACCTTAGCAAGCCATTATCCCTTTTATCTCATATCCTATAACTTTTGGCTCCCTTCCACATGATGATTCTATACTTTAAGAACAATCTCATTACTCTGATACTCAAGGTACAAAGAAGATTGATGAAGAGATTGAGGTGTCTAAGCCCTCAAAAGCACCTTCTTAACCTCCATTACTACCTCAATATATCCCTATCTATGTACCTGACCCTCAGAATCCAGTCAAGATTCATGTTCTTCAATTGCCTAAGCTTGCTCAATATGATTCCCAACTTTTGCTCACCAGGAGGGTGATACCATTGATGATTCCTCTTCTTTTATAAGGCAACCCCTCTTCCAGCCTTAGACCTATCTTCTTAGCCACCTAATGTTTCACTCTGATCTAGATCATCTTCTCATGTCCAATCTTCCCTTTTTGGTGATGCCAAAAGGGGGAGAAGATTCAGGGTGATTTTAATGGTGATGACGCTGTTGCTGAGTCATTGAGTCTAGTGTAATGAGTGCTTAATGTTTATGTTCACTATTTTATTGTATATGTGTGAGTAACTTTATCCATTTATATATGAACATGTTGTTAGTATGAATGATATGGTAGACTGATATATATACATCCACTACCAAAGACTTTAATTCCTCTCTGATTATGATTGAGTAATTATCATGAACAATTCAATCTTTTTGTCCAAAACAATTTTTTGGAAACTTGCTGTCAAAATAGATAAGTTTTGTCATCATTAAAAAGTAGGATAATGTTAGATTCCATGTTTTGATGATAACAAAAGTTTAGAAAGGTTCTGTAAAGGATTTGAAAGATGAACAAAGTGTTTTGAACAAGCAAAAGATCACTTTCTGTAAAGTTGCTAGATCACTCAAGTGAAGTATGTGCATCACTATAAGTAATCACTGGAAGTAGAAAAATATATCACTCGAGTGATGTGATAAAACTTAGCTAAATCATCATGGTGATATTTTTGGTGAAATCTTTTTACAAAAGAAGATCACCCAAGTGATGTGTTCAAAAATTCATCACCATAGTGAATCATCCAGTGATCAATATTGTGAAATATTTTCAAAGGGAAAATCACTCGAGTGATGTGTTAAATCTCATCACTAGCACACCATTCAAGTGATATTTCCCAGTGATGCTGCTCTAAAATGTTTTGAAGAAAACATCACTTGTTGAGATCACTCAAGTGATGAGTCAAAGAGTATCACTAGCACAACACTGCAATGATCCTGGAAGTGTTTTGGAGTTTGAAAAATTTCCTAAGTGTAAGATTACTCCAGTGATGTGTTAAAACAACATTACTAATAAATCACTCCAGTGATGTGATCAAATGATATGTTTTTCTCAAAATCAAAGGAAATAAGATCATTCGAGTGACCCTGTAATCCTTCATCCCTAGCTGATCACTCAAGTGATATGAAACAAGATCACTCGAGTGATCCCATTTTATGCATCACTAGCACATCACTTCAGTGATCAATCCAGTGCTCTATAAGGTTTTCAAACTACTTAGAGAAAATGACTCGAGTGATCACTTAAGTGATGCTTTTGCAGAAAACATAGCATCACTTCAAAACTTTTAAAATCATTGGAAAGATCGTGTAACTTGTTATTCTTGCTTCTAATCACTCTAACTCTTCATTATATTAGTGCTTAAGTGTTTTTCAAGTGATCAAACAAGGATTAACACACAAATTGGAAAAAGCACTTTTGTGTCAGAAACATTAAATGAAAAGGACATTCAAACAATGGGCATTCTCTCAGCTCCAACGGCTAATTCCTTAGACACAAAGAATGTTCAGAGACTTCAAAGACTATAACAATGACCAAGGGCATTACAATAGATACATTCAATAAGACAACAATCATCAATTCACTCTACCTATAAATACCCAGAGCATTGAAGACGAAGCAAGGAACTTCTGCGAAAAATGTACTGTTACATTCATTGCAAAGTCTTAAGATCTTAAATTCAAGTTTGTACTTCAATTATTGTACATCTACTTTTTTTAGAGGCATTTATTGATTCATTTATTATCTGAGAGACTCAATATTGTTGAATCTTGAGTGGGCATTAAATTGCAAAGTGTAAGGGGAGCAATTTTTCTTTGAAAAAGAACTAGCTTGTAATGAGGCACCAAGAGGCCGGCGAATCTTGGAGAATAGTGAAAATCTGAAAAGGCTTATGAGGACTAGATGTAAGTCAAATGGTTTAGACCAAACTAGTATAAATATAATGTGTTTATCTCTTCAACTCTATTTTATTTCTTTAAGGTTTCCATTAAATTTTTAGTTTTTAATTGTCACCCAACTCACCCCCATCTTAGGTGAAAGTCTTATTCTAACACATGTTATATGGTTCTTGAAATTGAAAGCACCCTTGTGTCCTTTACTATTTTTATTGGTCTTTATGTTTCTTTTTCCCTTTATATAAAGTTATGAAATCATTAATTTGTTTTAATTACCCAAGTAATTAAATCCATAGCAAACCGGCCGGTTCGACTTGGAAACCGGCAAACCAGTAGGTAAACTGGTCAGGTCTTGGCAACAACACGATTCACTTTTGATAGCCCATTCTCACTAATAACATTTTGGGAAATTTGGATTGAGGTCCCAAGCTAGGCAAACTATGACATGAAGGACCCTTGAAATCTTCAATTTACAAGCAATTCTGTAATAAAATCGAAATGTGAAAAGACCAAAATGCCCTTAGTAAAACACACCAGAATCTTAGCCCTAATTCAAACTTGTTGGAATCCGTACACGCAGCAGAAGGATTTCATCCATAAAACTTATGAATCCCAATGAAGAAGATCTATTAACGGCGTTTAATCAGGTAGTAAAGAACCGTACCTATGCAAACTCGTGAGCAACTCGTTCAATTCGATCTCGTGTGCGTCATACTCGATCAACAGGAGTCGACTCTGCGAATCCGCTCCCTCTACCGGTATCCACACAAACAGTCTCCAACACCGACGGTAGCGTGTTAGCGCCTTCAATATTTTCGCGTCTCTTTTATTTTCTCTCTAGGGTTTCTCGCGGCTTTTCTAATACGTTTTGCAAAATTTCCCGTAGGTTTTCAAAACCCGATAGGCATATTATATATTCAAAATTAATCCTTATTAATCTTGAAATTTGAATTTAGATGAAAATAATATATTAATTAAATCTATCCAATAGATCTAATCTAATCTATTTATTTAATTCGAATTAAAAGCCCGATTTAATGTATCTCTATAAATTAAATCGAGATATGATATCTATCTATTTAATTAAATCGAGATACTATATCTCAATTCAAATTAAATTAGATATATAATATCTCGTATTCGGAAATTAAATCGAGATACAATATCTCTATTTGTTTTTAGATATTTAATTTATCAAATAAATTAAATACAAAATAAATATTATATAATAATATTATAATCTCTATTAAATAATAATATTTTATTATTTTTTAATTTAATAATATATACACACACATCCATCCTAGGTTAAATACAATATTCATTGAATCTTAGACATATCTAAGATTCAATGAATCTGGATACTATTACTCGTGTTAGGCTATTCTTGTGTGCGACCTTGCAGGCTCACATGAGATTGGCGGCGGAAATATTTGTACCCGGCCCACAAGTCGCAAGCGGCCTCTAGCAAGACATTGCGACTACCCAATTCATATGGGGATTGATGATACGATACAATCTATCATACAACCATGTCACGTCCCTTTTGTCACGCGATAATTTGGTCAAGGATGAGGCATGGATAGTGTCAAATTCCTGTTCTTAACCATTACTTTCTCGATTCTTGAGTAGTCTAACAATTGAAATGGAAACTCTTTCCATCGTAGTATGACCATACATTTCTCAGACTCACTCATTGAGGGCCCAATATTTTCTCTCTACAAATGTGAGGGACAAGTTCCATCTTGACCATTCACATTCCTCTGCATGAAAACCACTGATCCTGATCCAAACCTTTATCATCACCCGGTCAAAGGTGACTTTTGACTAGGTCAAATATCAGTGACTCATCATGTAGGAATCCATGATTATCTTAGGTCAAATGGCATTGTGACGCTGTTATACATGAGAAAAGCTTATGACTTAATCCATGCATCTTTCTCATAGTGGGTCGGTCCTGCACCTTGTACTCTTACAAGTGCCTATGATTTCGATTCGTATCTCCATACTTATCAAAGTCATACTGGTCTTATTTCATCTTCGCTCCCGTGTCGATGAACGACCAGGGACATTTAGGATAATCTATAAGATACATCTAAGGATACAGTTATCACTATAAACATGCAAATGATATGATAACTAAACGAAGAAATACTTTAAATAACATAAACGTTTAAAGTACAATGACTTGCCCCTAGGGCATAATTTCCAACAAAACTCCCTCTCCCCCGTGGCTGAAGCTCTTCATCATCGCTGCCGCCATTGGATAAACAACACTGACCATCGCCTAACCATCGTCGTCATCAAAATTTCTTCGTCGTGGGTGGCTCGTTAATGCTTTTACTTATCATTGATGTAGCTTTTCCTTATAACTACTAAAGCTTTTCCTTGTTGTAGTAAAGGTGTTTGTCATCATCATCAGTTTATGAAGTCATTTCTCATTCTCATTTGCATTTGGTGTATGGAGTCAGAATGTGTTGTTAATAGGGGCAGTGATAGTTGTTAAAACAAGCCCATGAACTTGTCAGTGGATGCCCATAAGCTTGTTAGTGCATTCCCTTGATATTGTTAATATATATTTATATTATGTGTGGACATATTTATAGAATACCTTTATTGTAATTTAGTCCACATATAATATGAATTTTAAGTTGTTAATAATGTAATTGCACTTTTACTACATTATGCATACATAGATAAATATACTTAACAAGTGTATGAGATTGCACTGACAACTCCATGAGCATACATTGACAAGTCCATGGGCATCCCTTAACAAGTTCATAGGCGCCCATTGAAAAGTTCATGTTCCTGCATTGACAGGTGAGACAATCGATAGTGACAACTCTCATGTTTGCCCAATAATATCAGGTGAGACATTGTCCAAATAATATGTACACCTAATTAATAATAAATTACAATAACAAAGGTATTCTATGAATTTGTCCTCACATTATATAAATATATATTAACAATTTCAAGGGAATGCATTGACAAGTCCATGGGTGTCCACTGACCAGTTCATGGCCTCGTTTTAACAACAATCATAGTCTCAATTAACAACACATTCTGACTTCATATACCAAATGCAAATGAGATCGAGAAAATGACTTCGTAAACCGATAGTGATGACAAACACCTTCATTGCGACTAAAGCTGGGAATTAGGCTCGGCCCGGCCCTTTTAGGCTCGGCGTAAAAAAACATTTGTCAAAGCCAGGCTCAAGAGCACCAGGGCCGGGCCTATAAGGTTGGAAGTTACTATTCCAAATTTTAACTATTTTTTCTCTATTTTTTTAAAGAAATATAATTAGTAAATTACAATAATTAAAGTTCTAATTTATCAAATAAATGTCATCAACATCAATATCCAAACAACACACATCACACAACAAACAAACACAATCACTAATTCATAATCAAAAGAAAACTATTGTCCATAACTAACTCACATAAAACATGAGAAGTTTGCCACTAAGCAACATGAGTACGATGACTATCATTGTCATCTTCTTCGCCACTATCATCTATTTCAAAGACATTTGATTGTGTTTCACTTTGAGTAGTAGGCTCTGCTTCATAAGTAAAAATATCAAGAATTTCTTCTCACGCATCATGAATACATCCATAATCTTTATCTGCAACAAATAATAAACCAAATAATAAAGTTAGAGTATAGTTATTATGTATTTGTACTTAAATGGATAAATAATTCTATAACAAATACAAAATACATATAAATTAGTAAATTATCATCATATGTGAATCCTTGGGCTGTAGGTTCCTTCACCCCCTAACATTCTCGATCTCGGTCAAGTTATTGAAAAAAAAATTAAAGGGCCTAATGGGCCGGCCCTTTTAAGCCCTCAGCCTTGCAGGGCCAACTTCATTAGCAGCTCTAATTTACAAGCCCGGTCCTTAAAGAGCCAGGCTTAAACGAGCCGGCCCGACGGGCTCAGCTGGATTTCCCGGCTCTAATTGCGACAAGGAAAAACTTTATCAGCGATGTGGAAAAGCTACACCAGCACGAGTAAAAGCTTCAACAAGCCACCACGACGAAGAGGTTTTGATGACAACGACAATCAGCCGATGGTTAGTGTTGTTTATTCAACAACAATAACGATGATGAAGAGCTTTAGTCATCTTTTTGTTGGGGGGAAGGGAGTTTGAATTGGGGGTCAGCTTTTGGTGTGTTTCACTAAGGGTATTTTGATCTTTTCGCATTTCAATTTTATTGCATTAGTGCTCCATGGGACTTGCCTACAAATTAAAGGTTTCAAGGGACCTTTGTATCGTATTTTATCTAACTTGGGACCTCAGCGCAAATTTTCCTAAATTTTTTTGTAAGAGACTTTTTGCTAATTTTCCCTTCTTTATATTATACCCTTATTTATGAGTAGAGTATAAATTTTTAAAAAACATTAAATTAAAGGCCAATTTGATGAAAACAAAACTTAGGTCCATTTATCTATAGGAAAATGATAAAAAAGAATTTTGAAATTTCAAAATCTCAAATCAAGTTTGTTTCCAAGTATTGATAAAGAAGTGACAAGACTTGATAAGCAATTCACAACTCATTTTCTAAGAAATACTGATTTGAAATTTTGCAATTTCAAAATTATTTTTCTGTCTTTCCCCCTTTTTTTTTTTATCTTCATGATATCCAATTCTTTAATTAAAATTTTCCATGTGTGATTTTTATATTAATGACACTTAGACATAATTTTGATATCTTCTCTAGTCTCTATTTTTGTTATTAGGAAAAAGTTCACGTAAGATTTGATTGGAAAATTTTATATATTACCAATGGACATGAGTTTTGCCCCTTTGGTTATACAGATAATAGTTTAGTATATTAATTGTATTTCTTAATCTATACACTACATCTTTTAAAAAACTTATATTTTGGAAGGAGGAAGTAAATACAAAAATAAAGACAAAATTAAAGGGCAACTTTAGTTCTTTAATTTTATACCAGAGTTTATTTTAATCCTTTAATTTTATGAAGTAATTTTTTTTTTTTAGTTCTCTACCCTTAACACTATTAGATCGTGTCATAAACAACATGTGAAAATTAAAATTTTAAAGTTTGACAAGATATTGTGAAATAATCATTTGAGAAATAGTGTAAAGGTTGGATGGTTTAAAACGAGTTTCTAAAATTCAACCAACAAGCTGAAAGTGAAAGCTTAGAAAGAATTATACTGAAGGGAAAATGCATTTAAGGGCCCTATTTGGAGAAAAAAAAATATCTCAAAAAGGGCTCCAAGATTTTGAAAATCCCGAGAAAGTCTTGACAAGGTCCTTTCGGGATTTTCGAAATCTACGTGAATTGTTAATATGGGCGATATAGTTGTTAACCTGGCAATGATATTGTTGTTAACCTAATGATATTGTTGTTATTGTGATCGATTTAGTTGTTAAAATATTGTTGTTAATGCGACTGATTTAGTTATTAACGGATATTGATTTTGTTGTTAATATGGTTGATTTAGTTGTCAACGGAGATTCTGAAAATTCCAGAAAAAGACCATTTCTAAAATTTTCAGAATGTTGGGACCATTTTTAGGATTTTTTCACCAAAAAGAGCCCATATGGATTTCCAAAAGGGAAAACTGAATTAGAGTACTAAAGTTGCATTTTTTTTAATTATAAATAATCAAATTTCTAACAACTTGCATGAATGTCCAGATCAGACCGTACCATACTGTAAAAACTAAAAAGTGAAGAGAGAGAATCTGCTCGGAGGAGGGCCTTCCGATGCGGCCTCATTTATCCGATCCAGGGAGGCTTATTATCTCCGAACCTGGTCAAAAACAAAAAGTCAATCGTCACTGATTTCTCTCTCCTCGCCTCCAACTCATTCCAGAAAAGAGAGGAAAGAGAGGGAGAGCCGGGCAGAGAGAGAGGGAGAGAGAGATAGAGACGAAGAAATGATTGAAAACCCTCCTCCCGCACCATTACAATCTGCAGCAACGGATTCGCCGGCACCTGTCAAGCGCTATGCGCCGCCGAATCAGAGGTAAACATGGCATCTTGACTTTCTTGTTTGTAAATGAATCAAAAACTGTGTTCTTCTGCTTCTGATTGGCCTCTCTTTGCATTTCGCCCTCCGGATTCTGCAACTGGATCGCAGGAATCGTTCTAACAACAGGCGCAAGTCTGCCGGTCAGTCTATTTGTGATTCCCATCCTTTTTGAATGATTTTCACTTCCACACGTGTTTTTTATTGTTAAAATTTATATATGATGTGCTAGTCATGTTGGAATATGCTGCCGAATCTGTCTTCATTACGTTGTCTTTCAAGGCTAGAAAAAAAAAGGCAGTTCTGTTCTCTTTATTTCAAGGCAATGGGTACTTTTATTATTTTTGCTTCAAGCTCAAACGGATCGCACGAAATGGGGTCTTCTGACCCCATATTAGAACTTGTTAAGCTGTTTTCTTAATGGATTCAGCATTGCCTCACATCTATAGACCCTTGTTTAGTGACCGGGAAGTCATAATTTATATCTTTGGGGTTAAAAATGTTGGAGTTTTCTGTTGTGAGCTATTTATTATTAGTCATTCAATTATGGAATATCGATTATCTATTTTCGTTTGTTTAGTTGCTCCTCCTATAACCTATAATGTTTGTCTGGTTTTAAGGGAAGTCAGCAGGGGATATTTATTAGTTAAAGCTTGACTGCAGAAAGTCATGTTGGGGTTTTATTACTGTTTATGGAAGGGCAAATATAGGGAAAAAAACTAAGTGCTGCAAATATTTTTGGACCAAATAATATGGCTGAAATAAGTGTGATTCCTGATCAAAGTTTACCTATTTTGGGGATTTAATAAGTCTGTGATTCGTCTGTTCTTTGTTCTTCTGCTACCTGCTGCATATGATACAACAACAACAACAATCAGCCTTGTCCCACTAGGTGGGATCAGACCTGCTGATGATAAATAAACAAATGAATGAATAAACTTTGTCACTGTACTTCCAAATCTTTTGTTATTGATTTTTTTTTTTTTTAATTTAAAATAAAAATAATCTATGACTAGTTGGAAGCTTGAATATCCTGGAGTTGATGTGATCTAACTATAATGATTTTATATTATTATGTTGCCAGAGTTTCTTATGTACAGTTTAAGCAATTACTTTGGCATTTACTGCAACTCTTAAAATCCGGGTCTTGCTTATAATAGGTTAGAAGCTTCTTGTATAGCTCCTTCTATGAAACAAAGGTGTGATGGTAATAATGTACCAGTTTTTATGAATCAAAGGCATAACTTACTGCCTTTAATATCACCATGAAATTCTCAAAAATTAGTTTGAGTTGATCAACATATGAATAATAGAGGGGCAATGGTGATAACTCGAGGTCAGTTAATGGTTAACTGAAATGAATAATCCCAATTTTAATCTTAATGATAATTTGTTTCCTAATTTTGTAAGGATACAAAATATGAGCTAACAAAACACAAGGCCCAGAAGCCATAAATCAAATCCCTTATTAAATCCCTGTTTATTGAAAAATGTGAGGCTGTGTAGTGCAGTATAAGCTAATCCTTCTTTTTGTTATAGTTGTTCTCCTGGGAGGGATGTGCCATGAAATTTAACTAATGGCCAACATAGTATTGTAAAGCAGGAGAAGTAATGGTCTAATATTTTAAAAGTAATTTGTAGTTATAATGTGTAAAAAATGCTTTTTCTCAGCACCTCCTTGTTGAAATTGAGATGAAGAAATTCTCTGCCAGCATAGATGAATGGAAGATGGCCTCTTATCCACATGGAATCTCCTAATTGGAATCTTCCTTAGCACCATGCTCTCTGATTGAGTAAAATGTACAAGAACCAATGAACAAATTGAAAGCTATTGCTTTGAAATCATGAAGAGGTTGCGCTTAGGAGGCAAAATGCAGAGATGCTCAGCTGTTTGTCGGACTAGCCAAGGGTCTGCAGAGGCTGAGAACAGGACGGTTCTGCAGAGACGCTTGGATTAATTTTCACCTAGCTCTGATACCATGTGGAATTTATGAGAGAGAAATTGTATTCTCATTGCATTGATTTATATTGTGATACAATATCTACTTATATAATAAGTAGAGAGATAAAACTAAACAAATTAAGGAGAAAATAAAGGAATAACTGATGGAGAAAATCTAGGAGAGAATATTGGAGAGGTTACAACAACCTAGGGAGAATAATATAATATAATAATATTTCATAATATTCCCACAGATATTGTAATAGTAAATAAATAACAGAATTAATAGAGTGGGTAGTTATATAGATGACAGGTATTTAAAAGCATTGTTGCCTATAAATAGATATGGAGCACTTGTTTGTAAAGTAGACTTGATATGATATGGATTAGGCCAGTTCCTATTCTCTGTCTCTCTTCTCTATCTTTCCCTCTTTCTCATTTGAATCCTCTCTCTCTATCTTCCCTCTCTTCCATTACCTCTTCTCTCTCTTGTCCTAATTACAATCCTTTATCACTGTCAGTGGCTGAAAAACATTAGAGAATTTGTTAGAGATCATAATTGCTTCTACATAGTTAATAGTGATTTATCTTCAAATTATTAGTCTATTTTGTTATCCAGTCTTGTCAAATGTCGTGATAATTTTATGCCACTAATTTTGTCTGATTGATGACTTATTTTGTGGGATTAGATTGGAGATTTGCCTCATTTTGTTCCCTATATATTTACTCCCTTCTCATTCAATAAAATTTGAATTCAGAGTTCAACATCTTTGAAATCTCACAAAATTCCTTGTTTCATCAACGTTACAACATAAAAGTAGACCACATGTATGCATTTATACAATATTCAGTGGCAAATGGCAGAGCTGTGGGGCATTTGTTGTCTGTTCTGAATTATGATTGTTTTTTATTGCTAATTCCTGGTTATTGATTATGGATTAGTTTCTATGAAAATGTGTAGATGGGCTTGATCGAGCAAACAGTCTTGGGAATGATTTAGAAAAGAATCAACATGCTTCAAAAAGTGTTTCAGTTACTGATCCTGGAGATGCTGGTGGCAATAATCATAAAGAGAATCGCTATTCAGGACTCGTAGGATTAGAAGGGTGTAGTAGTAGTGTAGCTTCACAGCTTTTGAATGATCGTATGTATCTCCAACTACTGCTTGAAACGATATTTGTAAATGTTAATTACATACTTTTTGTTCTATTATTCAATAGGCTTTATCATAGAAAAATGGTGACCATGACTTTGTTTTAACTGGTTTACTCAGGCTGAAGAATTGAAAATTGTTTAGTTTGTATTCAACAACCCTTATAGTCTTCTAAGGTTCTCTGTAGAGTACTTTGTTGGTAAATCGATATATGTTGGACTCTAATATGCGAATTTTTGTTGGGAAGTATAAGGATTAGGTGGTTTTCCTTAGATTGTAAGGTGTACTGGGGTAGTTCAGAACCGGGATATAAATTGTTTTATCCATTTGATTTGGTTATTACATTGTTTATGCATTTTTCCTGTAAATTTTTCTGTTTCCAAAATACAGGGTAATCAATTCCAAGTCTAACAAGCATTGGCCACACCATTAGTTTCTTTTGCTGTTGATTTATGTTAATGGATATTTCTGTTTAGCAAGCATGTCAAGTTCACTTGCTTATGTTAAAGCGACTTACTTACAAGATTGGATTTGGTTCCCCTTTATCTACTCTTTTTTTAAAAATTTATTTCAAATTTCTACAACAACATGAGAGCTCCCACCATAGAATGTATATGGATATTAAGGAATTTGTAAAGTTCACTGTGGAAACCAAAATTTTACAGGAACATATCAGTGTTGGGGGATCTAGTTTATAAATATTGATCTTATACTCACTACTTAGTTACATGATTGTGGAACTTTATGTGAGTAGAAGAGTCTCAAGTCTTTTGACTTTGAACTGTCCATGACACAGAAATTGCATTTATTGGTCTATTGAGAGGAGGTGAGGTAAAAAGAAGGAAAATCAAGCGATGATTATTGTTCATTTACTTTTATGACTTTAAATTTAAATGATTTTCAATATCTGTTATCTATTTTGTTGGTCATTCTTATATTTATATTTCAGGTTGGACAGCTGCAATGCAGTCTTACAATAATTCCAAGGATCCATCTGGTGAGTGGATATCATTGAACTATGATAAACTTTCCCATTCTTTGAAAATTTTACACTTTGTTAATTTGTTTATTAACTAACCTTTTGATGATGATGGAACTTGGACTGTACTGATCTTGTTACGTAAAGTCAGGTCATCAATGAAACAATGAAATTGAGACAGACAAATTATTTAGATGAGCCAAGCTTTCATGTGTTGGTGGGCATTTCTGTGAGTCAAATTGATTTTATGCTGAATTTGCTAATTGGTAGTAGAATTGGGAGGAAGAAACAAGTACTGTCAACTTAAAAATCTGAGATCTAGCTTAGTCATTTGAGTTGAATTTTATAACTTTCTTTTTTTTATTTTCTTTTATCCAGTAGAAAAATGATCTTGCTCATTTAATAAAACATCAAGTATCGATGTTAAACCATCTAATAGATAACGCTTGTGTCTTTCATAATTAAGGCGGATAACAATTTGAGTTAGTAGTGTTGTGATCTAGGATAGGTTAAATCATTAAAAACACAATGAAATAGTTTGTACTAAAATATATAGTATTTTATCAATTATTTGTGTGCATATGTTGCCTTGTCCTTGATGATGGTATATAGACTGCCTCTCCCTCCCTCCCTCTGTCTCTCTTCCTCATTTTCCTTCGACTTTAATTTGCAGAAAAGCCAGTAATGCATTCAGGAGGGACAGCAGCTTGGACTCAGTTAAGACTTCCTCATCAGGTATAAACTTGAAGGCGTCCAATTTCTCTCAATCTTTTTAAAGGAAAATATCACTCTGATCTCTCATGAAAGATGCCCAAACCACTAGCCTGAAAGAATTTATCTTATGTTTAAATTTTAAAATTGTATGAACTCTTTCAGGTTGTGTCATCAGCACCAGGTAATGCAGCTTCTGCTTCACATATGGACTTCCTGAGAGAACTTCGCCGTCAAATGCAGTGTGCTAATTCTGAATTTAACCCCTAATCCTCACATGACATGATTTCCTATAAACAAGTTCTTGACTGATTTTCAAATTGCCTGTCTTGTCTGAGACTTGTGCTGGTTTTGTGGCATGTCAGAAAACAAAATATAATGGGGATCAACTCGATAGTCTACCATGCCCATTTATGAAATGGGTATACTATATGGTCCTATAGAACTCATGTTCACTTTTTCGCATGTCTGATAGCTGTAGTGTGATTCCAATTATCTAAACAGTTTAGCTATTAGAGCTTGCTCCTTGCTGTGTTTGAACAGGAAAAATGCTATGGGGTTTGGGAATTTGAACTCTTTTATAGATGGGAAGAAAATTAGAGAGGAAAGAATATTCCTCTCAGTTCCTTTTTATAATATATGATTAACTGAAATGTGTTCTTTGAAAAGTTATTAAAATTAGTGAGGTGTGATAAATATGTAAAAAATGAAAAAATGCCCTCATTTATATGGAAGAGAGATAATATGCGGTGGAGAAAGAAGGTGGAATAGAGAGAGAAAGTTATCTTGAAAATGGGGAATTAAATGAGTAAATTTTGTAATTAAGTGAGGGTAAAATAGAGTTTATAAAAATAAAAAAAAAAAAAAAAATAAAATTGAGACATCCTCTAAACCTATCTCATACTGCCTGTGTCTCATACTGCCTCTGTTTCTTTTTTTAAGATACTACTATTCTTGACTGTACCTCATTCCTATTTATAAGATACTGTTAGGAGATGTCTGAAAAGGTGATTGTAAACTCTCAATTTTACCCTCGTTTAATTACAAAAATCACTCATGCTATTATTTCATTTAATTTCCATATTTGACTAAATAAATTAATATAACATATTCTCTATCTTTCACATAAATAAAGGCATTTTTGGAAAACAAAATTCATTTTATACATATTTATTGAATCTAACCATAGTTATTAAAATCAAATTAGAATAGCCGGTTCGACCATGAAACCATCCAATCGATCACCGAAAGTTAAAGAAAGAAAATTTTGAGGTTGAACAGACGCCTTCTACGAGTTGAAAGAGCTAGAGTTTTTCGATCACTTGTGGAAGTTTTCAAATGTCAAACTGTTGGATGTTTTACAAACAAATCCCCGTTATGGATTTGAAAGTCTTGGATAACGGTTAGTTGGTAAAAATCGCTAAATGTTTTTCTTACTTTAATAGCGGTTATGTTCAAATAATCGTGAGGTATGTTATTAAAAAAAATCTACAGTGCGTTTGTTTAAGGTTACATAATTTATCATGTTTTAACATAATAGTTAGTTGGTTATCACGTTCTTTAATAACAACCGTAAGGTATGTTATTTTTTTTTTTTAATATATGTTGTAGCCATTACATTAATATATTTTTATAAGAAAACTAAAAATGAAAATAATAAAGGGTTAAAGTGCAAAAATGCACATGTGTTTTACCCATAGGAGCGCCCAACAACAAGTGTTTTTTTAGGTGCAACAGTGACTATGTGGTTAAGAAAGTAGAGCAAAAGTCCCAGCTGTCGTTAATGGAGAAGAAGTCCACCGTTAGCTTGGAATGGTTGACTAACAGTGCTGACATATACGCTAAAATGGACTTTGTAGAAGCCAAGTGGAAGCTAAATTGTTGACTGGGAAAGAGGGTGCGTAGGCTTCGAGGTGATAGCGTCATGTGGCAACCAAAATGTTACTCGAAACCCCATTTTCTCCTTCACTCTCTGTCTATTTATACCACTTCCCTCTCCCTCTTCTTCAATCCATCTCAACATATACTTTGTATTTTCGTTTCCTCTCACCTCAAACCACACCACCATGTCCCTGAATCTCTCTTTCTCTGGGATTTTGTGATTCTTGGGAGGAGTATCTTGTTGGATATGATTAGTTTTGATAATGTCAAATATAGATGACAATATTAAGAGCAAAAAGTTTTGCATAATATATTTATTTCCTACATTGACTAACTACTATGCTTCATGTAGATTAGTCCAAGTTGAATTATAGAGAATGATCAAGAGGGGAGATTGAAGAAAGAGGAACTTGGCAAATATAATGAGAATATCAATATTCAAGTTTCTATGATCAAATGGAAGTTGGAATGGCTTTATTCGGAGTTAAAATGAGTTATTGAAGAAATTGGATCAAAACTGGAAATGACAATTTGGGCTCGAATTTCAGAAATGATAGTTTGGTACCACGAATTTCAGAAATGATAGCTTGGCACCACGAATTTCAGAAATGATAGTTTGGTAGCATGAATTTCCAAAATGTCAATTTAGATCACACTTGAAGTGCTGAAGGAAATGATGAAGCAAAACCACAAAACAAAACATGCATTTTTCAGCATACTCGAATGTGAATTTTCAGCAATCAAGTGTTACATTCGAGTGTGAATTTTCAGCACTCGAGTGTTACACTATTTTAGCTCCTCTGTTCGCCTCTGTTCTATGTTCAACATGAGCGAGGTCCAGTAATTCAACCATATCTCTCAAATTAGAAATTCGATTGAGGTGAAACTAGTTCATATGGAAATAGACTCCCAATACGTCACAGACACAAAAATCAAGCCCAAAGGAGTTCATATGAAAGAACTATAAATTTTAGAAGTTGCTGCTTGAATTCACGCCACGTAGCAAACACAACTTTGGTAATTTGGGTGTATCTCACAAACTACACATTCAAATGAGTTGAAACTGGTGGCATATAAAACTATACTCAAATTCCTTTTCAAAAAAAACAAAAAACAAAAGCTGGATCATAAAAAAATCAAATGAGAGAGATATGATTTTTTGAAGTTTACAGTCAAATCAGGACATTGCAAAAATGCTGGTTCAGAACAATAGTCATAATTTGATCGTAACACTCAATACATAATGAATTTGGAGCTGATTCTTTTTGCAATGGAAAGAAGACTTAAAGAGCTTTCTAGGGATAGTTGATTTTCCAAATTTGGGGTTAAATCGAAGACATTATGCTTACTGGAATTTAACTTTCGTGCTGCCAATGTTCTTGCGTTTTGGAAGTCATTGGATTCTGGAAATTGATCTTCAATCGAGTGTTGCTCCAACATCAACAATATCAATACCTGACACTTGTGTTCATTTTAAATCAACAAGGTAAACACTTGAGTGTCAAGGTAATTTCCTTCAAACTCAGTGCATAATACTTGATGCTGAACTAATGCTTTGTGGCACACTTGAAGTGTTATTTGTAACACTCGAGTGTGATTTTGTAACACTCAAGTGACTGTAGAGATCAATACTTCTTTTCTAACTCTGTTCTTTGAACAGTATTCTACAGACACATAAGCATCAACACTTAAGTATGATAAAAAAACACTCGAGTATGGATTTATGATACTCAAGTGTTTGGAAGAATACACTTATTTTCAACTAAACTTTGTTTTGAACAAGTCTTCTTCCAGAGTGCAAGTTCATCAACACTCGAGTGTGACACTCGAGTGTAGATATATGACACTCGAGTGTTACCTGTTCTTGCACTAAACCTTCGTTTTCGTAAATTCAAATTAACTTATTATCATCTTGTTTCTTATGATTATTACTCATTATTATTCTCAATGCCTCTAAACATGTTTATTAGTGAGTTTCAAATGCTTGAATGATTAATTGCAACGTCAGATTTGTATCAGAACATTAAATGTCACAACAGAAAACAGAGCCTACACGAAAACTTATTCAGAGCAGTTCAAATGATGATTTTCTGAGACACCCATTTTGGTGAAAGCGAAATGGAGTCAAACTAAGCAGTCCCAGAGCATATCAAATGGATTTTGTGTTGAAGCAAAGTAAAACGATTGAATCTCGTTTTCTGCCAATAACTCTAAAATGTGACTAATGGAAAGCTTCTGAATCTAACGGATAGTTTGAACATTCTATTGAGCCTTCACAACAGTCATTAATACAACACTCAAAACGGAGCATTAATGAAGCCAACGACAAAGATTCTATGATTAAACTTTGATTAAAGCTCAACGGCCAAAAAGTAACAGAAGCTTCAACGGCTACTTCCAACAGACATTCAATGGTCATATTCTAAATGGGAAGAATTGCTCAACAGTTGAATGCTCTTCATCAACTATAAAAGAAGCATTCAAGATAGATGGTGAGACATGAGCTTGTACCTTCACTGTCAAAATGCCAATACTCTAACGATTATATCACTTATTATTTGTTACCTTAATGATCATATAGTTTACCATAAAGAGTGAGATTATTTGTAATGTACTTAAGTGTTCATTTTATTCACTTTTGAGAGAGAAGATTCATTGTAATCATTTTATCTGAGAATTACTCAAGATTGGGTGATCTTGAGTTAGAAACATAATGTAACCTTACAACGTGTAAGGGGGAGTATCTTTGTGAGAGATTTGTGAAAGGCTGCAATGCCTGGCTAAACTTGTGGGATTGTAGAGGTTTCTATTGTGCCCAAATTAATAAAGAAGTTAGTAGATTGAAAATCTCAGGAGGAGCCTAGGGACTGGACATAGGTCATCGTGGATTGGGCTGAACCAGGATAAATCTCAGTTTACATATTCTCTTCCCCAAACTCTTATATCTCTAGCATATATGTTTGAATGACTGACTATCACTTTATAACTCATTACTGTCATACGAACTTCTTTTACTAAGATACAAAAAGATTTTTAAAGTTCCTAAGTTTTTATCATACACCCAATTCACCCCCTCTTGTGTGTCAACCAATGCTAACATATCTTTGTTCTCCCTCTGTTTTAGGTTGAATTGAACCAGAAGCAGTAGTTATACACTTTTCCTTCTCTTACCCATCAGCCCCTTAATTCAGCAACTCTCATAACTTCCTATTCACTCCTATCTCTCTGTTTGTGCAGTCCATTTTTTAGATCTCTCACAACCAGCTGATAACTCAGGCTCTTTCTTTCCACATCGAAGATGGTTGAGAAAAGCACTGCTAACGCATTTCAAGTCGCCATTGATGTTGCTCCTCAAGGCTAGTCCAAGTGCTTCGACGACAATGGACATCTTAAACGAACTGTTATGTTCCCCGATTTAATTGTTCAACTAATCCATTTTTTGTCCTGTCTCTTTGGTTCATTCTGTTTTGTGGTTTCGAAAACAAGGATTGTTTGGACGGCTAGCGCCCATATCATCACTGTCGTCATAGGCTCCGATGTGCTGTCTTTTGCCTAGGCTATCGCTGAGCTCAGATGGATTGCAGGACCTGCAGTGATGATTCTTTTCTCTCTTGTCACTTACTACACCTCCTCTCTCCTTGCTGCTTAATATCGTTCCAGTGACCCTTTAACTGGCAAGAGAAACTACACTTACATGGACCATGTGTGATCAAGCCTCAGTATATTTTAGTTCATTCCTAACTTGATTTACTCTTGGCTTCTACAAAGTCAACTTCAGCGTACCCATAAGCACTATTAATAAACCATTCCAAGTTAATAGTGGACGTCTTCTCATTAATGGCATATGGGACTTTTCCTCTAATTTCTTAACCATGTAGCCACTGTTGCACCTAAAAAAGGAACTTGGTGTTGGGCGCTTCTATGGATAAAACACATGAGTATTTTTGCACCTTGACCCAATAATAAAATTTACCCATCATGCTTAGAGAAGTGATCTGAATCATTTGAGAAGACCAGAACGAACCTGTAGTGGATGCTGTAGCGGCACTGACCGCAGGTCAGAGGTGAAGGTGGAGGTTGTTAGTTCAAGCCTTTTACCCAAGAAAGGGTGAATTGGGTGATATTAAAAATTTTAAACTTAAGAACAAAGTTTAATAAAGATTTTGGAGTTAGAAACATATCACCAAAGGAAAACACATAAGATTTATATTGATTCGGTTCAAACCACTTGACCTATGTCAAGTCTTCAGAATCCTTTCTGAGAGTTCCACTATCATCTCAAGATTCACAGGACTCTTGGTGCCTTAGTACAAGCAAGTTATTCTTCAAAGAAAACTCGCTCCCGTTACAATTTGCGATCAATGCTAACACTCAAGGTCTCATTACCTTGAGTAACTTAATCGTAATAAATGATTCAGTAATGTCTCTCTAAAGAGTAAAAGAATAATCATTGAAGTACATAATCAAATAGAGAAAGAGCTTAAGACTTAGCAATGAATGCAACAGTAAATATTTTGCAGAGAATTAGTTGATTTGTCTTCAATGCTCTATTATTTATAGTTGATGACCGTTGTTCTCTAAAGGTATCAATTGTGAGGAAGTAGACATTGCTTCTATCCATTAAGTGTGTCAGCTCATTCTTTCTGTCTTTTGAATTAACCGTTGGGGACAGAGAGAATATGAAGAGGTTGAAGCTTGGAGCATCAAATGCTTCTGACACAAAAGTTCTTTTTGCTAATTTTGTTTTAATCCTTGATTAAGCACCTGTAATATGTTCAAATAATGATATAAAAATGTATTACAATAGTTAGAAGCAAAAAGAACAAGTTTAAATATGACTTGGACAAGTATCAAAGTTTATGAAGCATTGTTCTATTCTGAGACTGCATCATTGGAGTGATCTTCAGTTTGTTAAAAAGTTGACTTTGAAAACTTAACAAATCACTTCGTTGGTCTACTATGGTGATATGGAAGTGATGAGCATAAATGAGGTCACTCAAATGATCATGCTTCATCTTAGTTCAAAGTACAACATATCACTATTAGGCTCACTATGGTGTAGTAAAAGTGATGCACTTTTCTCACATTACTTGAGTGGTCACTCAAGTGATCTCTTTTCAAAAGCGTTGATCACTGTTTTGAGTAACTATGGTGCTATGCAAGTGATGCCAACATTTCAGGGTTACTCAGTGCTCTTTTAAACTTATTTTTAGAAAGACTTGATCACTTGGACAGATCACTGTGGTGCATAAAGAGTGATATGAAATTGATCACATCACTCGAGTGATCAACTCTGAAATTCTTTTCACAAAATTGATTATTGCTTGAGTTCACTGTGGTTTGGAAAAAGTGATGTCAAATTGAATACATCACTCAAGTGGTCACTTGGGTGATTATCTTTGAAGTTCTTTTCAAAAATTGACCACTGGTTGAGATCACTGTGGTTGTTTGAAAGTGAAATGATTTTGGATACATCACTTGAGTGATCTTCTTTGAAATATTTTTCTAGAAATTGATCACTAGATGCCTTCAATGTGGTGAACTAAGAGATATAGGATTTAGAAGACATCACTCGAGTCTTTTTAGAGAAAAGATGACTATCTGCACTATCATGATGAAGTGAAAGTGATGAAGAATTGTTGCTCACTCGAGTGGCCACTCAAGTGATCATCCTTGAAAACATTTGATCACTTCCAATAGTTGTTTTGTAGTAAGGAACTTTTCAAAAACATATCACTCGAGTGATCAACTTAAAGTCACAACTTACTCGTTTTCATCTAGTGAAGTAATGGTGGTGAAAGTTAAAGTTGTCAAGTATATTTGTTCTTGGAAACAACAGGATTAGAATACTTTATGGTTATTAATTAATAATCGTGAAGTATGAAGTTGGTTTTTTACTTTGTTTTAATGTATTAAAAACTACTACAAAAAAGTGGAAAAACGTCCTGAATTAGAGGCAATTAACGCCCCTTTTCCAAAGGATGTCTAACCAGGGGAAGTAGTATTTGAAGTCTTTCGGCGTCCTATGATTAAAACAGGACGCCTTAACAAAAGCGTCATGTGTTTAATAAAGGACGCCTTAAAAAAGGCGTCCTATGTTTAATTAAGGACGCCTTACAGAAGGCGTCCTATGTTTAATAAAGGACGCCTTTTTTAAGGCGTCCTAAACCAAAAACAAGACGCCTTATTTTTGTGATTTTTGGCCATATAAGGCGTCCTGAATAGAAATTAAGGACGCCTTAGGTGTAATTTTTTTTTTTTAAAAAATACCACCTGCTATATTTCTTACTGGGTCCAAGAATAATGAACTACAGTTTTAAAGTGCTATTCGTCCAGCCAATTTTCAACATACATACATACATTTATATTACTCAACATTCATCAAATTGGTCCCTTGTATAGCACATTACCTAAATACCTCAAGAATCAATTTGCAACAATTTATATATATATATATATATATATATATATATCCCTTTACTTCCTTGACTAACCAACAACACACAATGACAAATCTTCCATTTAGAGCATCAAACAGAGGCAGCGAAAAATAGACGATTAAGAATGCTAGCAACTACAATTTGTGCAGCAAAGTGAAGTGACAAAACAAATTTACTCTATAGGATTTGTGCAGCAAAGTATTTCACAATGCAAGATCAGAAGTTCAGTGAAAAAGGCACCTCCTATGTAAATGACAATCACTTAATTACTTTGAAAATGAAACATGCAAGTAAAGGGGGTGTATTATCAACTTTCGAATTTCACCTTCTAAACTTTTGTAATAACAATGATTATAACAACAACGAATTCCAAACATAATCCATGTCTATCAATTATATAGAAAAGTTAACACATGACGTACATATCTATATGTTTTGAAGAAAATGTGCAGCCAAAGCGTTTCGAACTATATCGATGTCTTCGTCCGAGCACGGATCCACACTATCAAAAAGCTATAAATTGGAAAACAATGTATAAGTTAAACCAATGAAGTGAATGAAGTAATTAACTCAAGTAAAACAAAAATATTATCATTTGAGAATCACGGAGCGATTACGTACGTTTTGAAAACCTGTCGTACGTCCGCCCTCAACGATGGTATGCATATAATAGATAACGTAGTATCCGCACTCAGTGTTCCCTCGTTGTCGATGGCACTATAAATCAAAAGCAAATTGTTAAAACGAATAAAGGCATATCGAAAGCTACTGTGTCAATTTAATAACTTGAATTGAAACTACTTACTCTTGGATAAAACCACTTTGGCCCACCCTGCTCTGGTGCTCCAGTAACTGATCTAGCCGACTTGAATGCACTATCATTAAAATGGAAAGTAACAGACATGAAAACAAATCATATAAATAAAGAATCAATGATTTTAAAGAAAATTTACTTACTTGGTAAACATGGATTTGATTTGTTCGTTTGGTTTGCCACATAAGGAATCGAACCAATAACATGCGTTCTTGGAGGGACAAACGACACACAGGGTCCAATGACCACTACAACATATAGATTTTAATATTAAATTAAGATAAGAAATGAATTTATTCTGAAAAATCTTAAATAGACAAAACTAACACTACGTACCCTTCAAGTATTGGGGCTAGATAAACAGGAAAGTCGTCCTCGACAATTGTATAACCAACATAAAGTGTCCTCTTGGTTATCGTATTGCGAGTCGACGTCGTGTTTATTGGACTTAAGAATCCATACAAACTCGTTCGGCCGTACTTGACGCATATGTCATTGCAGACACTATGATCGAAATTAAATAAAATCAACTGCGTTGTTGAGTATAGAAAACAAAAAAGATCAGTGCAATAATTAAAGGGAAACAAAAAATTACATTATCCCAACTTCAAGAACGACTAAGTCTAAATCCTTCATATGCAGAAATTCGTCCAGATCTTTTTTGTCAACGGTAAAGTCATGTCTTTTCTCCGCCGACTTTTCTCCGCCGACTATGCCCGCACGCATCTTGAAGGGGATATAGGAGATGTCCTTGTACATGCCTTGTAACATCCTAATTTTAATCTTAGGATTTAAGTATAATTATGAAATTAATTATTGGAAATTTAGGGTTATTTCTCCCTTAATTAATTTATTTTGGGAAAAAGAATAAATGTGAATGAGGAATAAATTAGGCCTCCAAATTATGGAATTGATATTTTAAGGCTAAAAGAAATTTAATTGAAAAAGAAAGTCCTTAAATAGAATTAAGGATTTAATTTTAATAATTATCTAATACTTGTAAATATGGGTCATGAAGGGTCAAGTTGGATAATTTTTTGGGCCTCACAATCACCCCAAATTAGGGGTGGATATAGGCCAGGCCAGGCTTCCCCCTTAACAGGCCTGGCCTGTTAGGGAACAAAGCGGCCTAAGCCTGGCCTGTGGCCTGTTTCAGGCCTATTTTTTGGCCTGAGCTTGGCCTGTATACAGGCCTGGCTAGGCATGTGGCCTGTTAAAGGCCTGTATTTTTCAGCCAGCACATCCAATTAGGTTTAATAGCATTTAGCATGACAAAATGAAATAAAACGGTGTAAGTAAGGCATCTATAATTATTCAAATATAATTACTTATGCAAGATCAATTAAAGCTAAAATGTGAGGAGGCTAGCAATATTTGGAAAATGAAACAGAAAACACAGCCGCTGGATCCATAAGTCCATCATCCTTGTTGGAGTTAGCATCCACCGAGGAGATCTCATCGAGGAACACAGGTTGATTCACTTCATTCATAATAATACTTCCATCGCGTTTACAATGCGAATCGTTGTCGTCTGAACTGATGTTCTGAACATTAGAACTTCTACAAGCTTCTGATAAATCACACAGTTTCTGTATCTGATCAGTTGAAACAACCTCCATGGCTGCCTTCAATCCCATTCAGTGATACATCTACAAGATAACAATTATATGTAATTATATCCATCAAACAAGTGAAAAATCCAAATGCACTTAATTGAAAAAAAAAATAGAATGTTAAAATTGTATGCTATTAATATCCATTCTGTCCTTAACATAAACATAATATCATGAATTGCATCCTTTTGTCTATATGAAAAGCTACATTTATATAAAGAATAAGCATACAGAAACATCCATGTCTCAAAAAAGTATAAATCAAAAGCACCTTTACCAATAAAACTTACCTTCTGCCTCATTTGCTTTATCAAAAACAAACTTTGCAAGTTTTGGAATGACTTATGTGTCAGTTTCAGATTCAAATGTGAACCCATGCCGGATCAATGTTTCCTTCAAAACCTGAATATATAACCAACTATAAACAAAGCCCGATTGATCCAAATCTGCAGTTTATCTGCGGCCTTAGCAACAGACTCCTCAGAGATTTCCATATCAGGAAGAGGTCTGTAACAGTTTTTTTTCAAAAAAAGAACAAATCAAATTCAAGTGAAGAAAGGATAATGACCACTGTCACTTAACCTCTTATGCAATTTTCATAACCCCCCCCCCCCAAAAAAAAAAAATAACAACAATCACACACACACACACCCCCAAAGATCCTCAGTGAAAGCATATTCATTTTAAAAATTGTTAAGAAAGCATCTGAATGCATTTTCTTTCCAAGAGATTACTTCTAGCTAATGCCTTTCAACTAAATATAAGTAATGGTATCAAATACGGTGTTAAAAATGGTTTGAAAATCAATTTTGACATCAAGTTTTAATATTATTTTGAATATTAAATTTTGAAAATCAGTTCCTGCATATCTCTGGCAAAGTTTTCCTTTTTATGAAAAATGTGATTGAAGTTTTTAATATAATATCATATACTCAATCAGTACTTTTCCATCTTAACGTGAAAATGACGCACTTGTGCTTTAGCTCAATAGTCACTGGAGTAAAAAATTAGTAACATTTCATTGTGTTGTAACACCGTCGAGTCCGTTCTGTCCTTCCAGGTGCTATTTTTCCATATCTTTTTTTTTTTTGCTCAGAAATGCATACTTGTATTAATAAGATAGAACCAGTACAACAAATACAGGGAAATAGCAGAAACACAAATCAACGAAATGCAATACAAATAAGCCTAACAGAAAAACAGCAACAGACCTACTGAAAACAAAGAAGAGGGATACGACCCAAAAAGAAATATACTTAACCCCCGTCTCTTACAAAGAAATATACTTAAAGCAGTGATAAGGTAACTAACGACTAAAAGAATAAAGATATGAGAAATAAAGCGATTAGCAACACAAATCGTACAAGAAATCCAAAGAACGATAAAATTAAGATCCAAAGAGAAAATCAAACAATAACCGAAGAGAAAACTTAGATCCATCCATTAAGAAACATTAATTAAATCGGAAACACAGATAATCCAAGAAAGGAGCAAGATGAAGAATGAAGGGCTTTACTTGGTGACTAGGACCAGCGAGTGTGTGACTGATAGAGAGGAAGAGAAGGACTGGGATGAGGAGGAGAAGGTAACCCTTTACCTTGTGTGGCGTCGGAGATAGAGCACCGACGGTTACCAGAAGACGGAAGGGCTCGCGTGAGAGGGCTGAAAGTGAGAGCGATGAGCGGCCGAATGAAATGCACGAAGTAGAAGAAGAAAGAAAGTTAGGGTTATTTTGAGAGAAGCAAGATCACCATCCACGTGTAAGAATCTTAAGGGAGTGAAAAAAAAAATACAAATTTACCATTATGTGTGCTTTCGGCCCAATAGATGAGGGAAAAGGATTAACCCAATACTCCACTTCATATATCCATTTTATCAATACACTTTAATCCATTAAGTCATTTAACAAAGCACGTGATAGTGGAAGCAAGCAACAAAACATATAAATATATATTCTCTCAAGACCAATAACGTGCTCCCATATATAAACATATGCAGAACCATTTCCATCAGCAAATCTTCATTATACCTCTTGGCTCACGTAAACACGCAACAGGTCAGCGAGAAATCAACGCCGTTACACAGAAAGATCACCCCAGCGATTTCCACGGATCACGCAACAGCAGCACCATACTCCTTCTCTCAGAAAATCCAGACTCCCATGCTTCTTGAGACCCACGTTGTAATGCCCCTCTGTCCGTTCTTCTCTCTCGGCCAGGACCCTTTGGTCCTTATATATTGCTTTCCTTAATCCTCATTCATATGGAGCACCCTCCAGCCAAGTGAAGCCGAGAGTGAGTGGAACCGAGTAGAGAGAGAGAGAGAGAGAGAGAGAGAGAACTCAAGCATATCTTGCTCTGCTTGGAAGCCAACAAAACAGAGGTAACCTTATGTTTCTTTTCCTTCTTGTTTCAGCGATAAACCGATGCAAGTTTCTGCATAGTAGCCGTTAGGAATATAGCTATAATTCCACAAGAGTAATCTATTAAATGAATACTAGAACAGGGTTGGTTTCAGCTTGCTTAAATGTTTTAGAACCCCTTTCACTGCACAGTTAGGAAAAAAAAAAAACTCTTACTATCATATTTATATAAGTTGCTGCTACATAATAAAAACTGAGGTTAGTGTACCATATAAGGTTAAGCATAATCTGCACAACTCCAAGAGCATTTTGTCCTTGCTTAATGTATGGTTTTGAATATCAACCCGTTAGTTGTTGTCAAGTTATATATATATATATATATATATATATATATATCATGAAACGCTATTAGGTATATATATGCGCATATCGTTGAACCTGGAGGTGAAAGGGAAAAAGTGGTTTTTTATATATATCTATATGAATGTACCATGAAACCAAAAGTAATAAAAAGTGTGGTCTTATATACATATATATATGCAGGTCACTGTGCAGGAAAATAAAGTAAAGTAAATAAAACCTTACTAATATATATACACTCACATACACACACTTGTTGTCATAAATATGTAAGTCATAGTTTTGTGGTGTGAGTATTTATTAAACTCTTGATTTAAAGCATTAAGGTCATGTTTATTATTAGAATGACCCCTGAGAGTTTAAATTAATTGTAGAAATAATAATAATTATAATGATAAAAAAAATAGTGATAAATATTATTATTATTAGAATTTGTATTTTTTAGTTATAGGAAATTATAAGCTTTAATTGTGATAATGTAGAGCCTTATTGTGATCGGTGATTTTGCGAGTAGTGCTCCTCAAGAGCTCAGGTTAAGCTTGAAATTGAGGTAACCGGGGTTAATTTATTTTATATGCTTGTTTTGGATTGTGAGGTATTTTTCTAAGCTTAATTTTCATATATATTACTTGTATGTGTTTTGAAAAATTATGTGTAGGTTGAATATGAAAATTTATTCAGTGAAGCAGTGTATTTTCCAATCTAAGTATTTAAGGGGTTATTATTGTTGGGATTGTTATTGTTGTGATGGTTATAATGTTTGTTGTGAGGTGATTTGTATGGAATATAATTTAATAAATTGTTGTTTAAAATTTTAGTATTATATTATTTCTTCTGTTGTGGGATATGTTGGGTTGTGTGGAAGAGATTTAGGGTGAAATTGTGCCCATCGGCTCTCTCATATTCCTGGCCCGGATTTGAGTTGAGTGTTTTGGGCGGACACCTCTCTACATTACGGTATTTTTGTGGTGGCACGGGAGGGGACAGTATCCTTGAAGTGATAGCTAACCTTGGCCGGGTTACTAACACTGATTGGCTGATCCGCGTCCACGAGGAAATAAGGAGGAGCAGGATGGATGAGTGGGGACGACTAATTGTTATGGTTATTATGTATTAATTGTTTTATTTGTGGTTATTTAATTATTGAAATTATTATTATTATATTATTAACAAACCTGCTTCTCTGACTTGCAATCCTTTCCTGAATATTTGATAAATTAATTTCGGTTACGGGGACTTTATGTCTCACCCCGTCATTACTAAATTTTTCAGGCGAGACCTCTAACCTTAATAGAGGACAAGTGAAGCAGCCAGAGGCATAGACGTCGTAAAACTTGTAGGCCTCTTTTTGGTATTAGTGTTGTATTGATTAATATATTGCCATCATAGGGCCCTCATATTTTGAGATACTACATTAACTATTTTTGGATGACTGTTGGTTTTTCGAAGGCCTTATTGTTGGTTTTGATTAGTTTTGATGATGTCTTATATAGATGCCATTATTAAAAGCAAAAAGATTGAGTAATATAGATATCTCCTACATTGACTAACTGATGTATTTAATGTAGATTAATCCAAGTTGAATTATAGAGATTAATCAAGAAGGAGATATTGAAGAAGAGAACTCAAGTTGAACTATAGAGATTGGCCAAGAAATGAGGCTAAAGAAAGACGAACTTGCAACTTTGGAAGTCTCTATGATCAAACGAGAAGATGGAATGAAGCTTCATCATATTTGAGCTACGAGTGGAGTATAAATGAAAAGTGCTTGATACGGAAGCCGACACATTAAAGTCTGGAACAAGTTCAGCATAGGCTCGGCTTTATGGATATTGAAGAAGATTGAAGAATAATCAAAAAGAAGATAAGGTGTTAAAGAAAGAAGAACTTGCGAGCTTGTCAAGGAAGCAAGATGTTATTCCAAGTTGAATGGGAGAAAATGCCAAGGAGCAAGAAGTTCTCAAAGGATTTTGGGAATAATCAAGAAGAGAAGATATTGAGGAATAAGTACAATGACAGAGAATGATCAAGAGAAGAGAAGAGAAGAAAGAAATAATTGAATTATGGAAAATGATCAAGAGAAGAAGAGAAGAGAAGAAAGAAAGAGTTGAGTGGTGAAGAATGATCAAATTTGGAGATGGAAAAAGGAAGAACTTGTTGAATGGAATGAAGATATTGTTATGCAAGTTCATATGTTGATGCTAGAAGCCTCCAAGATCATATGGAAGTTGGAATGACTCAATTCGAAGCTAAAGTCGCAAAAATCAGCTTGGATGAGAATACTCGAGTTTGGAACTCAATACTCGAGTATAGGAGTCAATACTCGAGTATGTTCATCTATACTCGAGTATAGGAGTGTTTTCATCTCTCTCGCGTCGTCTCGGGATCGGAAATACTCGAGTATCCAAGTATATACTCGAGTATGCAGTGTTTTCAGCATCTCTGGTGCCTCTGGGATCGTCCATACTCGAGTATGCAAGTCTATACTCGAGTATACGGGTGATCAGCTCATTTCACGTTCAAAGACATGGGCGACGTTTGGTAATTTGATGATATCTTCCAAACCAGAGATCTGATTGAAGTGAAATCAGTGGCATATGAAACTAGACTCCCAATGCGTCATTTTGATATAAAATTCAAGTCCAAAGGAGTTCATATGAGAGATCTATGAATTGTACAAGTTGATAGATAAATCCACGCCACACAGCAAACCAAGCTTCAATGTTTTGAGTGTAACTCACAAACTACAAATCCGATTGAGCTGAAATCAGTGGCATATGAAAGTAGACTCACAGAGATTTCCATCAAAAGTTGAACGAACCAAAACGGAGTTCAGACCAGGGAGATATGGCCCTCGAAACTCGATGGTTTGTTCAAAGAGTTGCAATACTCGAGTATGTAAGTTCAATACTCGAGTATGGATCAGACAGAGAAGAACCAGGAGTTATGAAACAATCTCTATACTCGAGTTTCCAACCCTATACTCGAGTATACGTCGCTGGTTCAGAAAACGAAGTTCTAACGGCTAGTTTCTATCTGAGTCTAAAGGCTATATTACTTCTCCAACGGTCATATATTGATTTCTACATATAAAAGAAGACAAATTCAAGACAGATCAAGTAGAGATACAAGATTACATCTTCAACATGCTAATACTCTGATCTTCACATCATTTACTCTCTGTTTTTCAAATGCTTACATAGTTTATCATAGAGAGTGATATGATTTGTATTGTTCTTCATGATTATCATTATCTACTCTTAGAGAGAGTTCACGATAGTAAATCATTTATTGTAAAGAATCTCAAGTCTCGGGACTTGGAGATTGGGATACAAGATTACAACTTGTAAGGGGGAGTGAGTCCTAGTGTGAAAGGATCATCCCGAGTACGAGTTGGTAATTGTAAGAGGATATCTCGGAAAGAGATTGTAAAAGGCCGCACAAGTGCCGGCTAAACTTGTGAGGTTGTAAAGGCCTTCCTCTTGTGCCTGGTTAAACAAGAAGATAGTGGAAAATCTCAAGCGGAGCTTGGGACTGGACGTAGGTCAAGGATTGGGCCGAACCAAGATAAATCGGTTTGCATATTCTCTTCCCTTATCTCTTATATTTCCGGATATATATTTGAATGTGCATATATATTTGAATGACTGATTATCACTTTATAAATTATTTTTGTCATTCAAACTACTTTCAGTAAGTTTCTGAAAAGATTTTCAAAGTACCAAGTTTTTAATTAGACACCCAATTCACCCCCTCTTGGGTGATAGCCAGGTCTTTTACTTATCTTATGCACCCTCAAATTATAGTGGATCCACTTACCTATGTTGTGTGAACATTGTTTTGTGAAGACCCTTTGTTGTGGGGTTCGTGTTGTATGACTTGTGGGCTATAGAATCTCCTGTTCGATAATTGTGCCCTAAGTTATGGATTTCCTGTAGAGGGTTTGTGGGCAAAATTTGTGCCCTGCACCCCAAGGTGTGTGTACTGAAAAGAAAAAGGGTTTTCTATAATTACTTGCTAATCCAATCTTAAGAAAACATTATGGTTAATTGTTATTTGTGAGAAAGGGTCTTTTCATGCCTCGCAGCTGTGCTAGGTAGGGAAATTTGCCCACCTCATCTTCATTCTATGAAAACATAAACAAACATATTAGTATGAGTGAGTTACCAATGAAAAGCAAGTTCTAGTAATGTATTTCTTACCATTGGAGGTGTCGTCCCCGCCATCTGAATAAGATGACTCGGCCAAAGGATGGACGATCCTATTGCCCTGCCTAAATCGGGAACCTCGTCATCATCAATCGGGATGTTTGTTTTTCCTTCTCCCTCTCGAACACATTTCACAGTCACCCTACGTAGGTTTTGTGGAATTTCAATATTATGGTGGGTGGTGTGATCTGTGTAAATAAGGGCATCGACAACAATACGCCGGTGTGGGACATCCAAATAGAGAGTGCAAGGTTGTCCTCCCTGTGGAATGTGAGAAGGTTCACCGAGATCAACATCCAGAGGGTAAAAACTATCTTTATTGCTGGGGAAGGCCGGGGATTCACGGGCTGTATGTTCCGTATTGTCCCTCGAATCTAGCATTGTTTTCATTTCAGATCGTACTTGTTGCATGATTTCGTCAAATAGATTCGCCCGAATTGAGGCTACAAGCGTAGGACTAGGGTTCTTCTCGTCATAGACCCGTGAACGCCGTCCAAAATATTTTGCAGCAGTCACTCCCCTAGGCTCCTCGAATGTGATCAAGGTAATCCGCTTCCCAATCACCGTTGACAAAATGTCCATCCGTACACCCGCGTAAATGAACATTGGGAACTCTTCTCCTCAAGTGCATCCGTATCATAAGATGTTTCATAAATAACAACTAAACCCTATAATATGAAACAAGCGAGGCTATTTAAAACGTCTAATTTAACTACTTACAATCTTTGAGGCAACCTCGGAACATCTCGCATTTATGTAGTTGTCGCCTTCTTCCTCGACTTTCCATTTTTTGTGACGAGAGGAGTTCGTTCGAAATTTGGACAACGGTGGAAGGATCGGATTGAGCGAGCTTCCCTCATTCTCTCTAACCGCTCTTCCATCATTCTCCGTTCAAGCTTCCTATACCCACCACGGGACATGCAATGTAGATACTTATTTGCCGCTTGCCTCTCTTTATTGGCTTGACTTTTTTCCTATGACACAAAAACAAATAAAACTGCATCTAAGTTGTCAAGTAGGTTCAAATAAAAGATATGATATGAAAGAAATTTCACAAGAAATTCTGGATTTTGCCGTGACGCCACAAACTCCCTCCAGTCCTCAGGAGAAATATAAGGATATATCTGACATGGATCCTTGTTCCTCTTTTCCCCTAGAACCCACTTTCTACTCAGCTTGTTCTTAAAGTCTTTCCAACGTAGATGGACTTCCCCCATCCAATGCTTGTGCATTACCGTAGTGGGAGGGACGTCGTACGTTTGCTGCAAGGTAAAAGGAAAGGTAATTACATTTCAAGCAATAAGACAAATGATACAAATGCAGATATATCGAAGGTGACGTACCAAAATTTGTGCCCAAATCAAGTGCTTTGTTTTCTCAGCAACGAACTTCCAAGCAGAGTAGACAATGCGAACTTTACTTCGAGCTAGATAGCCTAAATAGCTAATGAAATTGTCTTCCTCTGCACCAGTTGGATTCATATTCTCATCAAAGTCCACATGCAGCCTCTCTTTTTGATGCTCACGACGGCCACTAGCGCACTCATCTGTGTGCTACCTCTACCCTTTCTCACAACGGGCTCGTCAACTCTATCACCTCCTGACTCTTCGGAGCTAGACATGTTCCTGTTCATCAAGGACAAATCAATGTTAGATAGGTTATTAAATAGTAAACAGATTAATAAAATGAACTAAAACCCTAAACCACCACAAAAATAAGATAGTACTATTTCATAACTTAAGATCTTAATTTATATGGTTTCCCATATTCCTTCACAATGATCGTTTCTTGCAGCATATTCTTCATCATCTACCAATTCTACTTCACGTGTTGTAGGGGGATTTGTTGTGAAAGGGGGTGTATCATCAAGGTCGAACGATTCTTCACCATACTTTTGTTTTTTACTTTGAAGTACAATGGACATTTTTTTATTTGCAGGGTTTGTAACATAAAACACTTGTTTCGCCTGGCTTGCTAGAATAAATGGCTCATCTCTATGACCAACTCTTTGAAGATCAACTGAGACAGACCCAAATTGTGGATCTATCACAACAGCATTTTTGCTAACCCACTTACATTTCAATAAGGCAATTTTGAACTTGGTGTAGCTCATCTCTCATATTTCTTCAATAACTCCATAATAGGCCATTGATGCTAATACCGGGTTTTTGTCTTTCGAACTCAAAAAGTGCATGGATTCAGCTTCAACCATCACCCCACTATTTTGCCTGAGAACTTCGTCATCTTGGTCCTTTGTGTAGAAAGTATACCCGTTTATATCATAACCGCTCCAAGTGATGATCGAAAAGAAGGCCCCCGTGCGAATCACTCAATTGTATCCGACACTCTCTAGGTCTCATGCAATACCTTCTCACCGAACCACTTTATGAACGTCTTCTTTTGCTCATTCGCTATCTCGCATGTCACTCTTCCTTGGATTCATATTCTTCAAACTCTTTCTCGTGTTCATCAATGTATGGTTGAACTTCTTCCATATTATTCAAGATGTACATGTGAGCTTGCAACACCTCTTCACGAGGCTTATTCTTCAGTTTGATTCCTCGAGTTCCCTCGCTTATCCGCTCGTCATGTTGATATTGTATCGTCGTCCTTGATAGATAATCTTTGCAAAAGTCCATAGCCTCTTCAACTACATATCTTTCAACAATTAAGGCTTCCGGTCGATAAGGATTTTTAGAATACCCTTTTAAGATCTTCATGTATCGCTCGAAAGGGTACATCCACCTTAGGTAAACTGGACCGCAAAGCCTAACCTCCCTTACCAAGTGCACTATCAAGTGCACCATTATATCAAAAAATGCAGGAGGAAAATGCATCTCTAGTTGGGACAAAATAATATAACCCTCATTTTCCAATTCATCCAACTTTTCAATGTCAATGACTTTATTATAGATAGCATTAAAGAAAATACTCAATTTTGTTATAGTGGTTCGCACTTCATCTTTCATAATGCCTCTAATAGCTACTGATAATAGTTGTTGCATCAACACATGATAATCATGGGACTTCATCCCAACTAACCTCAAATCGTCCATTGAAACTAACTTTCTCAAATTAGAAGAATATCCTTGTGGAACCTTAATGTCATATAGACACCCACACAAGCTTTTTTCTCCGCTTTTGATAGTGTATGAGCTGCTGGCTCCAAGTATGCCCTCTTACCATCTTCTCTTACTTGTGGATGTAACCGTTCTCTTATTCCCATATCAACCAGGTCTAGTCTCGCACTAATTCCATCCTTAATCTTCCTTGGTATGTGCAAAAGAGTACTGACAAGGCTATCACAAACGTTTTTCTCCACATGCATCACATCAAGACTACGCCAATATGGAAGATCAAAGAAAATTGATCTCTTCTTCCATATATTATTCTCACCCGTAATCCTTTGCTGCCTACCCAATATGACATTGATATGTTTCACCCAACTATAAACATCCTCTCCTGTTAATGCCTTTGGAGCCGTTCTATGCTCCGGTAAGCCGTTAAAACGCTTTTTTAACTTACGATATGGGTGGAACCGATGAAGAAACCTCCTGTGACCGAGGTAGACCATTTTTTTCCCGTGCTTTAGTTGATGAAAGTTTGTGTCCGCTTCACATATTGGACATGCTTTATGCCCTTTGACACTGTACCCTGACAAATTTCCGTATGCAGGAAAGTCGTTTATCGTGGTAAAAATCATTGCACGCAAATTGAAGGACTCTTTCTTATATGCATCAAACACATCTACGCCTTCCTCCCACAACTTCTTCAAATCCTCAACCATAGGCGCCAAGTACACATTGATATTGTTCTCGGGCTGTTTTGGTCCAGAAATCATCATAGAAAGCATCACATACTTGCGTTTCATACATAGCCAGGGAGGTAAGTTGTATATTACAAGGAGAACCGGCCATGCACTATGGGTGCTACTAAGAGTTCGATACGGATTGAAGCCATCTGTACAAAGCCCCAGCTGAAGGTTTCTTGGCTCACTGCCAAATTAAGGGAACATTTCGTCTATTTTCTTCCATTGCGGAGAGTCAGCCGGGTGCCGAAGATATTTTCCATAAGATATTCTCTCATCCGAATGCCATCTCAACTTCTTTGCCGTTGCTTCACTAGTAAAGAGACGCTTAAACCATTGTATTATTGGAAGATACCACAATGCCTTCAAAGGTTGCCTTTTTGTTGTCTGATCTCCAGAACCACCACCTTTCTTCACTTTGTATCGTGAAGTTTTACACTTCGGACAATTATTGAGGCCTTCATACTCATTTCTGTACAATATGCAGTCATTAGGGAAACTGTGTATCTTTTTATACTCCATACCCATCGTAGACAAGATTTTCTTGGCCTCATACATACGTTTTGGAAGTACATTGTTGTCTGCCAACATATCACACAACAATTCAAGCAGCGACGTGAAACTACTATCGGTCCACCCACAAGTTACCTTTAAGTTGACCAAATGTAAGGTCCCAGTCAACCGTGTATACTTAGTACACCCAGGGAACAAAGGTGTCTCTGCATCACTCCGCACGCTATCATATTCATGCGGTTGTGCAAAAGATTCGACCTCAACATCATGAATCATTCTCTCCATTCCATCGTCATCTACCTCAACGTCATTTTCATGGGACGCACTGGTAGTTACCTCCTCACCATGCCATATCCACGTTGTGTATCGAAGGTTTATTCCATCACAAATTAGGTGATCCCTTATATCAGCAATATCCCGTCGAACCCCATTTAAACAATTAACACATGGACAATAATACATCCCATTTTTTGTATCCACATTCCTTCTAGCAAATGCAATAAACTCTTCCACCCCATTCTCATATTCTTTACTAGTTCTCAAAGCATTCATCCAACTATGCCCCATTTTAATACCACCTAAGACATTTCCAACAACACTCAACAATATGATAGGGATGAAATTGATAGACTATGCTCTTCAACAAAACTTACTAACTAAGGCGATTCAGAACAATATCATCTATTAAATGCATCAATTTCATCATTACAAAATAGAATTGATAGAGGGTTGAGTAACTACACTATAAAATGCAAAAAAGGGCTGAAATTGATAGACTATGCTCTTCTGGCATTATGCTAATCAAAATAACATACAAACAACCCTACCAATATGGGGAAATAGTAAAAATTAAAATTGCAAGTACAAATCAGAAACCAACAGAACATCAGGAAAGCAGAGCCGAGCACAACAATATTGAAAGAAAGAAAATGCATAAACATATAAATGTGGATTAATTATTCAAGTCTTGTGGATACATACCGATGATCTTAAAGAATATGAAGTCTCTCTAGTTGTGGAAAGTAACTACTCGTCTACCTTTAAATTCTGGATCTTGGGGAAAAAGTGATTGTATTAACCTATCAAAGAAAATAATTGAAGAATTAAGAGTAGAAGGAAAGGTTCCAGTAAAAAAAGAAGTACATACAAACTCACATTCACTTGCAGAAGAACAAAGGAAACCAAAGTTAAACATATAAACAAAAAAACCTTCACATGTAAACATAACAATTTCGCTTGTAAACACATTCCTGCGCTTTGTCTTTGAAAAATTCCAGACTTCATCCATTTAAACTGAAATTCGAATTTCATCTAATCACCAGACAAGCTAAAGCAAAAATCAAGCACCAATTAAAACGGAAACCACAATTTCCCAATCCAAACACACGACCAACAGAGTAAAAGGATAACGATCGCATGTATTCAATATGATAGAATCCTAAAAGTTGACAAATTCCAGACTTCATCCATTTAAACTGAAATTCGAATTTCATCTAATCACCAGACAAGCTAAAGCAAAAATCAAGCACCAATTAAAACGGAAACCACAATTTCCCAATCCAAACACACGACTGAACAGAGAGTAAAAGGATAACAGTCTGCATGTATTCAATATGATAGCATCCTAAAAGTTGACAAATTCCAGACTTCATCCATTTAAACTGAAATTCGAATTTCATCTAATCACCAGACAAGCTAAAGCAAAAATCAAGCACCAATTAAAACGGAAACCACAATTTCTCAATCCAAACACACGATCAACAGAGTAAAAGGATGACGATGCATGTATTCAATATGATAGCATCCTAAAAGTTGACAAATTCCAGACTTCATCCATTTAAACTGAAATTCAAATTTCATCTAATCACCAGACAAGCTAAAGCAAAAATCAAGCACCAATTAAAACGGAAACCACAATTTCCCAATCCAAACACACGACTGGACAGAGAGTAAAAGGGGATGATGATAAAGAAGATTTTTTTTTGGCAAGGGAACCAATGCCTGGTATTGCACTAATAATTAACTAACTTAGGGTTAGAGTCCTCAAACTAGGACAATCCCCAACTTGGACCAACCTATTCCTACATATATACATTGTAGATTATTTATCTTAATTTGATCCTTTTCGTTTAAAATATCTTGCATTTTAGCTATCATATTCATGATGTTTCATATATATTGCTAGCTATCTTTTGGTTTGATTGTCCATTGACTTTTGGGTGGATGATTGGCTGGCAAAGGTTAGATTAAGGTTCCACTCTCATCTCAATGATGGACCACACAATGAGAAAGCATTACTTCAGAATTGAGATTAAAAAAAAACAAAGACATAACATGGACTCATTGGTCGGATATCCTAGATGCAAATTTCAAACTAACACTTTCCATTTTCTTGGTTATAAACATAAATCCTGAAAATAGAGTCAATTTAGTAAATGATCAATTGTTCTCACAGAGTGTTACCAATTAACCCTTTTCCAAAACAACTAATATATCATATTTTATATTGTTGAATCCTTTCTTCCAACTGTCTGCAAATTATTTGTATCTTCCAAGCCCTTCAATATATAACATAGTTATTTCAACAATATCCACTGGTTCAAGTAACAATCTTGCAAAGCACAGACTCAATACCAATCAATCAAATATAATAAATCCCATATTCATTAAGAAGAAATGAAGAATGCACTCAAATGTAAGGTTTTATAGGAATTCCTTTTCAGATAAGCAGATACGCAAATCATGACCATGGCATAACAACTTAATAGCTATAAATAATATCAATAACAACATAATAACTATAAACTAACCTTTTCTGGATCCCATGACGAGCTTCAGGTCCATTAATTTTAATTACAAAAGAACCCTACAAGAAAAAACGATGCGAAGAAGAACTGAAGAGTGCAATTGTAAGGTTTAAACCTTGCAACCACATCAAGAAACCAAAAATAACTCAAAACACTCATAAGAATTTCAACCTAACTTGAACATTGAAACAGACAACAAAAAGAAAAAAAAATCAAAGACTTTGTTAGTGATGTATTAAAGACAAAAAAAAACCGCTCTTGAAGCCCCAAGCCCCAACTGACTTTTTTAAGCTGTTCCATTTAAACTGAAATTTGAATTTCATCTAATCACCACACAAGCTAAAGCAAAAAGCAGGGAAGGAGGAGAAGAGAACAATTTTTAAACATACCCCATACTAATTCACGCATAGCAACGAAGGAGGAGAAGAGAACAATTTTTAGTGCATCACTCTCAAAGTGGCAGTTGACGGACAGCGACGAGGAGAAAGAAGAATCAACACCCAAAAGATGAGGAGCGGAACTCGGCGATGCAAGAAGGAAAAACGGTGAAGGAGCTTCTCCCAAAAAAATTAGAGCTTCGCAAAAGAGAGAACGAGAACAAGACGGAGGAGATCGACGGAGCACAATGTGAGAGGTGGGGCGTCGAGACCGAGGAGACGGTGGAGGCGTCGCCGGAAATGAAGAATGAGAATAACAGAAGCCGCGAAGAGAGGTTGAGGGAGGAGACGGTGAGGGCGTGAATACGGTGTGAGACGGAGATAGCTAGGGTTGAGAGAAATTAAGAGTGGGGCCGGCAAGACGCGGGTGTGGAATTAAAATGCGTTCTTTGGCAATATTGGCGTCCTGATAAGTGACTCAGGACGCCAAAAAGTAAATTAGGGCGTCCTGATATTAATTCAAGATGCCTTTAATTCTATTAAGGCGTCCTGAAGTTATATCAGGACACCTTACAAGGTAATTAGGGCGTCCTGATTTAATGTTAGGACGCCTTATAATTCAATTAGGGCGTCATGACATTAAATTAGGACGCCAATAATTTAATTAAGGCGTCTTGAACTCGTATCAGGACGCCAATAAAAAACAAATTAATTCGCGAAATGGCGCCAAGACGCTAAAACATTAATTTTTGGCGCAAAAATGTTTAAATTAGGCGTCCTGAAATTATTTTTGGACGCCTTAATTTATTTTAGACATTCTGAAACTTAATTTAGGATGCCAAATTTGAGAATATCAGTATTTATTTTACAAGAATGCCACTACGTTCACTTTTAACTTCCTTTTTAAAAATAAGGACGTCTCTTAGGGAAGTAGTTACCATTTTTTGTAGTAGTGAAAAATACAATAGTGGTGTTCAGTCATCACCACTACTACTGTCATCCTCGTCCTCTTCTTCATCCTCTTCATTATTATCATTGAAGGAAGGAGAAGGAGGGTATAACTACAAGTCATATTCAACCTCATTATGATGAAGTATGAGGTTCAACTTCCTGTTCAATTTGTTGGTGTATGTGGTGAGATGCCTTGCGTGGCGGTTAAGTCCTGACAACAGTTGTATCAAAGCCTCCCTTTCAAGAGGAGTCGGAGGAGGAGTAAGAGGGGGAGGTAGTGGTGGAGGAGGGGGTGGTGGTCCCTGTGATGTTATCATAATCGAGAGAAGGAGGATGTCGATAAAGAAAATTAGTAAGAATGACCTTGAATATGTGAGTTTAAATAGAGGTCTAACAGATGTTACGAAGGGGTATGGCTTATGAAGGTCTGACGATGTTACGAAGGGTTACGACCTATGAACTGGTACTTAGGGAAGACAAATCATTTGAAAGTGTTACGTAACGATTGTTTTTGAAGACTGTTACATTTTGTCTTCATTGATATAAGAGATTGGAAGTCAAGTCATTTGTAAGTATTATTGGCAGTTGTTTCAAAAGAATTGTCACTTTTGTCACTAAATAAATAATGATTATTAAATACAACAATTATTTTTGTGTTTTTGTGAATTCTGCCTCGCAATATATGATGGTGTACATAATTAACCGTTACTTTTAAGTGTTATATATCCTTGTGAGACCTCTACCTTGACATACATGATTATGTATTAAGTATTATTAATGCAGAAATTTGTAGTAGTGTATTGTCGACCAGAGGAAATGTGAAGCAATATCCTTGTCAAACAAGCATTCGCATTGTCTAATGGTCTCTACTTTGGTGCTCATGAAGACCCATTTTATTTTCTGAATGTAATGTAAAGTAGTTTTTATTCCTTTCCCTCTTGTAAAAAGAAAGTGTAGTCTAATTCTTAAAGCAATTTACTTACCCTAAAGAAAATTAATTGCAGGAAATTATTCTTTTTCTAATATTGATAATTTGAAGAATAAGATCAAATTAACTCATGAATGGAGTATAGTAGTACTTTATGAAAGGTAGGAATATCACCTAGTGGGGGGTTGAATATATGATCTCAAAACAATTTCGCAGATTGCACACAAGCGTGAGTAAGACAGAAACAGAAGAGAAGAAGACACAAAGCAATTTATACTGGTTCGGTCTAACACTTCGACCTACGTCCAGTCCCCAAGTCCTTTGAGTATTCCACTAATCACAAATGGTTACAATTACACACTCTGTACTCGAGATGATCCTAATTCACTAGGACTCACTCCCCCTTACAAGTTGTAATCGTACACCCACACTTAAGGTTCCTCAACCTTAAGATTTAAACCGAAAATGGAATCAGTGTTTAAATAACTCCTCACGAGTAGACAATAAATGAACACTGAAGAACAATGAATATCCGAAGATATTAATGAACTAAATGAAACAACATATTGCAATATGTTTGAATTGAATGCACAACGTTTTGGTAGGTGGCGAATTCAATGCTTCCGCTATTTATAAATGTTGCAATAAATGACCGTTGGTGAAGCTTGAAGATTATCCATTGAGACTCTTGAATGTATCCGTTAGACAGACAAAGCTCGGATAATATTTTCGCCGTTCAAATAATTTAGGTGGATTTCACAGTCACGACATTCTCTTCATTCTTTTGTTTTGTCAGTTGAGAAACAACATTTAATGCGCAGACGGAATGTAAGAGAAAACTTTACATTGATCAGAGTATTGGTTGCGGAGATTATCACTGCTATGGCAACTGTATTTAATGCTTCTCTGACACAATTTGCTTTTTGAAAATTTGTTGTTTAATTCACGATAAAATCATCTGAAACTCATTAGCAAACTGATTAAAAGCAATTAGAAGTAGCAATGAGTAGTGATATGTGGAAATAAAATTAAGCACGATGATTCATATTTTTCAAAGACGGAGATTTGAAAAATAGGGGTGATCTTGCTCGAGCATGAATAAGTAGTATGCTCGGGCATGCTATGAGAAAGTGTATTTTCAAGGAATGAGATCACCCAGTGCTCGAGCATGAAACCAATCTTGCTCGGGCAAGCTTCTTCTGAGAATCAATCATCATCGTCGATGCTCGGGCAACTCGTAAAGGTATGCTTGGGCAAGCAACTCTGGACACTTCTGAAATATAATTTATATCGTTAGTGCTCGAGCAAGCTACAAGGGCATGCTCGGGCAGAAGTCAGACTGAGGCAAGGAGATCTTGTTTTAACGACCCTGCTCGGGCAAGTCTTTTCTCTTGCTTGAGCATGCTAAATTGCCTGCTCGAGAAAGACTACAATTTGCGTTATCCCATATCTCGATGATGCTTGGGCAGGCCAACTATCGTTGCTTGAGCATGACTATTTCTCTTGGGGGATTTTGCTTTTAGCCCGATGTTGCTCAAGCAAGCTACCCTAAAATGCTTAAACAGACTATTAGATCAGGTATGCTTGGGCATGAGCCAAACCTTGCTCGAGCAAACCTCAAATTAACTTAAACATATATTATTTAATTTAATAACTTAGGATTTGTTATCATCAAAATACCGAGAGCTAACACTTTAAAAAGGTATATGGTGTTTACTTGTTGGATCATATAAGAAATCAAGACATGGCTCCATGCATGAAATCTATATGCATTACAGCTATACTTGTTGTAGAGTTTAAACAATGACAAGGCAAGTCATAAACAAATTATTTTACGGGTTAAAAAGCAAAACTGCCCATGAACTTTCTCTGATGAGCACCTAGCACCATAAACTTGACATGGGTGCAAAAGTGCCCATGAACTTCTTAAAATTGAGCAAAAATGCCACTTTGGTTAAATGGTTTTAACTGTCGTTACATTTTTTTGTAGGCCCCACATTTTATTATTCAAATGATTATTTTAATAATAAAAAAACTCCTTTAATCACTTTCTCTCTCTCCTCCCTCTTTCGTCCTCAACTCCTCCCTTTCTCATTCTCAACATTTTAGGAAAAATATGTGTTCTAGATAAGGATTTTCTCATGAACATGAACTTGGAAAAAAGTGTCTCAGTAGCTGAAAACGTCATTAAATTCCCCGAAAACCAACCCACCATACCTCCTCTAATAGCCCCATAAACTGTATATGCATCGGCCATAAAAAATGGTGGTGCACAAGTGGACCAACCCAACTTCAACATGTCATAGAATTTGATGTGGATACTGCTTTCAGTTACCTCATAAGACTCCATTTCTGGGACATCATAAGCAAAATCCTCAACCAACTCCATCGTAAGCGATGGAGACATGGAGTTGGAGGGAGACAGAGTTGAGAATGAGAGAGGGAGGACGGAAGAGGAAGAGGAAGAGAGAGATGCAATGAGTTTTTTTATAATTAAAATAATCATTTAATTAATAAAATGTGGGGTCCACAAACAAAATTTTTTAATGGGACCTTAATTGTTTTAATCCCGAAAAAGGATCATTCTAAGACTTTTAGGGATTTACAACCCATTAGTTTATGTAATGTGATTTATAAATTGGTTAAAAAAATAGTATCGAATAGGATGAAATGCTTTATGCCTCTTGTTATCTCTCCTAATTAGTGCAGTTTTGTGCCAGGTCGACACAGTTATGATAATATTATTGTTGCTTCGGAAGTTATCCACTCATGAGAACTATGGGCGGGAAAAAAGGCTTCATGGCCGGTTATCAAAAATGACCTGGAGAAGGCATATGATAAGGCAAACTGACAGTTCCTTATTCAGTTTCTTCATGAATTAAATCTTCTTAATAATGTTATTCTAGTGATAGAGTAATGTATTAGCACCAAATCATGAGCTTTTGTGGAATGGTAACAAAGCTAACTTCTTTCACTCTTCAAGGGGGTGTAACAAGGTGATTTGATATCGCCATACTTGTTTGTTATTTTTATTGAGAAGTTGGCTCACATGATACATGAAAGTATGGAATCAAGGGAATGGAAGCCTATTCGCCTCACGAGGAAAGGTCCACCAATCTCTCATCCCTTTTTTTGTGGATGACATTATTCTCTTCGCAGAGTCCTCCTTTGAGCTAGTGGAATTACTACATGATTTTTTGGAGCACTTTTGTTCTTGTTCTGGCCTCAAGGTAAATGCATCCAAGACCTGTGTTTTTTCTAAGAATATTAATCATAACAGGTGCTTGGAGATTAGCAATACACTGGGTTTTGTTCCAATGACGGATTTTGGAAAATATCTTGAGTGCCTTTGCATCATCAGAGAATGGTAAAAGATACTTTCCACGAGGTTATTGACAAAGTTAAGTCTTCATTAGACAAATGGAAGTGTTCTTCATTTTCTCTTGTTGAAAGAAAACATTAATTTCATCTATCACTTATGCGGTTCTTGATTACACTATGCAAACCTTGCAACTTCCATATAATGTATGTGATATCATTGATAAACAAAATAGATCCTTCTTTGTGGGGAAGTACAAGTCAACATCGTCGGATCCCTGTAGTAGCTTGGGATGAGATATATAAGGAGAAAAAAGAGGTGGTATTAGGCTACATCATGCAAAATACCAAAATCAATCTCTTCTCATGAATTGGGATGGAAATTGGCGACTCGTGGAGATGCTTTATAAGTGAAGGTAGTTCGAAACTAGTACAAATGTGAGAATGGTCTTCTATCGACGATTAATGCTAATCAGTTCGGGTCTAACATTTGGGATGGTTGTTAGAATTAGTAATCAATTAGTAAATTGTAAATAGATATAAGTTAGCATATCTTTGTATAGGACACATGTATGGCTAGGATTATTGTTGTACAAAATTCTGTTACATATCTTCTATTATATAAAGGGCAAGAGGCCTCAGGAATTATTAATTCCTTTAGGTCATTTATTCACTTTTGTCTCTTCCACAACTTTTCTTTCTTGGTATCAGAGCTAGACCTATTTTTTTTCAAATGGCCTCACCTTCTTCTCTTTCGATATCCTCTGTTCCAGTCTCACCGGTGACTCCTTCAAAGACCTATTCTCTTTTTCAATCGTCCAGCCAAATCTCATCAATCAAGTTGGATCAAACGAATTACCTTGTGTGGGAATCTGTGGTTCTTCCCCTTATCGAAGGGAACCGTCTTCAGAATCACCTTCGAGCTGACATTTTAATCCCTCCTATCACGACTGTGTCTCCGGCCACCAAGGAGGTAATCTCCAATCCTGACTTTTAAGAGTGGTTCGCTGTCGATCGGATGTTGCTTGGGTGGCTTCGCAACACTATGACGCTGGAGGTCGAAGCTCAGCTACTACACTGTCGCACTGCTCTAGAGCTATGGACTGAAGCCCGAGCCCTAACGTCGGCTGTCACTAAATCCCGTCTTATGATCTATCGGTCAGAACTCCACCATACCAGGAAGAATGGACTCTTAATGTCCGATTATCTGTCTAAGATGAAAACCACCGCCGATCATCTTGCCCTTGCCGGTGCTCCGATTTCGTTTGATGAACTGATTCTCCATACCTTAAATGGTCTAGATGGTGAGTATAATGCCATCGTTGTGAAGCTTATTGACCAAATGGGTCTTACTTGGGTTGAGGCACAGGCAGCTTTTCTCTCTTTTGAAAGTCGATTGAATCAGTTATCACATTTTTCCTCCCTATCGATTCAACCCTTAGTGAATTTCGCCACTGCCTCTTCTGAATCTCCTCGTCAGTTTGGTCGATCCTCTGGTGGTCGTGGTCCGTTGCACAGTGGTGGACGTAGTGGACATTCTTAGCGATCTTGTGGTCGTTCTAACAATGGTGCTTCAGGAAGACCATTTTGTGACTTATGCGAAAAACCTGGCCATCGTGTCTCAAATTGTTACAAACGATTTGATCGCACGTTTCATCCTCCCTCACACTCAGTCCCTCAGGCTTACTATACTGATTCTCCAGATGGTTCTGATTCTGATTTGTTTATGGATAGTGGTGCTAACCACCATATCACTACTGATTCTTCTACTCTTGACTCTATGAAATCAGTTGGTAAGACTGCCCCTCATCTATTTACTTGTACTGGTTCTAAGGCTAGGATACATGGCACTGGTTCCACTGTCATCTCTTGTTCTGATTCTGATATACTGCTTAAAGATATTCTGATTGCTCCTTATGTCTTTAAAAACTTGGTGAGTGTCAATAAGCTTGTTGCTGATAATCATGTTGCTGTAATTTTCACTGATAAGGGTTGTGTTGTGAAGGACATGACAATAGGGGGTCTATTGATGAAAGGCAGTCTAAAGGACGGGTTGTATCCAATGAGTAAGGTTGTTCCACAAGCTTAAGCGAATGTTGCTGTTGCTACTGTTTCATCTAAGAATGATGTTCTATTTTGGCATTACAAGCTTGGTCATCCAAGTAATAAAGTTTTACAACAACTTCTTCATAATTGTAATGTCAAACTTAAAGTTAATGAAACTTTCGTTTGTGAAGCTTGTCAGTGTGGTAAATCAAAGAAATTACCGTTTTCTACATCCTTGTCTCATGCCTCTACACCATTTGATCTTGTTCACACTAATTTATGGGGACCTTCACCGATTCAATCTGATCATGGTTTTCACTATTACATTCATTTTATTGATGATTTTAGTCGATTTACTTGGTTATATCCTCTTAAGAACAAAGGTGATGCGGTATTAGCTTTTAAGCATTTTCAAAATATGGTTGACACCCATTTCAGTAAAAAATAAAAGCTATTCAGTGTGACAATGGTACCGAGTATAAACCTCTCATTCCCATTGCTGATAGTTCTGGCATTATTATGCGCTTGACGTGTCCTTACACCTCCTCTCAAAATGGTAGAGCCGAGCGCAAACATCGACATATTGTGGAAATGGGCCTAACTCTCTTAGCCCAATCAAAGGTCCCTTAATCTTATTGGATTGAAGCCTTCCAAATGGCAGTTTATCTTATTAATCGCCTTCCTATGCCTATTTTACATGGTAAATCTCCAATGGAATGTTTATTCAAAAGAGCGCCTGATTATCACTCTTTGAAGCCTTTTGGTTGTGCTTGCTATCCATGTTTGAAGCCCTACAATTCTCATAAATTGGAGTATCACAGTCAACGCTGTGTTTATTTAGGCCCAGTACCAAATCAAAAAGGGTCTAGATGCTTAAGTCCATTTGGTCATATCTACATTTCAAGACATGTTATTTTTGACCTTTCCATTTTTCCTCTTAATACAGGTTTCATTCAACAATCAGGCCCACATGTAACTGAGCCCATAAAGCTTTGTCCATCTCTTGTTTCAACTCCAACGAATGAGGTAATTCTCTCAAACCCATTTATTTCCTCTGATCCTCCCAGCCTACTTTCCTCACCTATCCCTCATCCCATTAACCCAATAAATAATTCCCATCAGCCCTCCACCCAATCACAATCCGAGCCTATTACTACTCCATCTTGCTTATTCCCTTCTCCCATTTCCGACACACCACCTCGATCTCCAGCTCTTGCATTAACCTCGTCCACATCTTTTTATCTTCTCCTTTGCTGTCCTCTGAAGTTCCTACCTTTGTTTCAGATTTTAATTCTTCTTCTTCTTCTTCTTCTCCAACCCCTCCTACGCCTGATGAGCACAAATTATGCCATGTTTTTCCTGTATTTCATGACTGAATTGTATGGTAAGTGAAAGCTTAACTGCAAACAATCGAAGCAAAAAGACATATATTCATGCTATAGGGAACTGAAGGATAGAAACCATTTACATCCTAAACATGTGCTAAGAAAGAAGCAAGTTACATTGATTTTAAAGAACATATAGCAAAGCTGATACTATGCTATAGCATTCTGATTGCAACTCGAAGTACAATAAAAAGCATCACGAAAGCTATAGCAAAGTAAAGGACGCAATGCTATGAGGCATATTTTCTGACCTTTTTATCTAGCTAATTTCAAGGATAATAATGAAGGTCGAGAACGACAGGTAGACTACTGACGTAATAAAATAGAAGATGCGGAGGATAAAAAATGAAAGATTTGAAGAATCCCGCAGGATCAGCAGAATCAATCTACTATAGTCAGAAGATGCGATGGATCTCAACAGATTTGGAAAGCCCAGCTCGCTGAAACTTACATCACAAGAAAGGCTGAGTATAAAAGGAAACAGCAAGTGAACCCTAAAAGAGAGTCGCACCGAGCCAAAACGAGATTTCACATTCGGCAGACTCGAAAGAAAAGTGAGAGACTTCACTAGCACGAGAATTCCAGGATAACCCAGCATCCTTCCTTGCAGTAAGACGGAGGGAAGAAGACGTGGAGTGGTGACGTGACAGGGCTTCTTCCACGCCGTCGAAATTTCGTCAAGCTTTCTGTTTTTCTTTTATTTTAGTATTTAAATCATGGGTCATTCTGTTACTATCTATTTTGTGTTTCCCTCGTCAGTCATGAACTGATTTTCCTATGGTTGAACGAGGATGAATTCTTAAGTGTTAAATGAATCCAGTTGCAAGTTCTTAATTTAATAGATTCGGTTTGCTTATCAGTGAATTAATTACTAGTCGATTAGTGGAAGCTAAGGGCTAGATTTGTGGCCTCGGCTTACTGGCAAGGAGTCGAGGTTAGACCTCTGAGAAACAATGTTTGCTAGGCAGCCGGTGCAAGGCTTGACCTATTTATTGTAGGCTTCAGGAATGGGTCTACCTCTCATAACCATGACACCCTGTGTGTAATGCAGATTTTACTAGAAAGTTGTCATAGGAATATGGAAGGAGTATAGTTAGTATCATATGTATCGGACGCGGAAGCTTTGATAGATTATAGTGGTGGGTTAATCGAATAGTGTTGTAGTTAGTAGCTATGTTGTAGCATTGCGGAAGCTGTGCAGTATGGATGCCATAGCAATGAGTAGAGCAACTGGGGGATTGATGCACTTAAGGGTGATTCCGAGTTCAGCCTAACTTCTTACTGATATCTTCTTAAAACTACTCTGTTTATTTTCTGTTATTAGTATAAATACAAAAACCTCTCAACCCAATCATATTTACTTTTTGTTTGCGCAACTATCATAGCAATCAAGCGTCACTCTTCGGTATCTCAGTCTCTGTGGGATGATACTCTACTTACACTTTATTACTTGTTCGACTGGTTCACTTGCCATCAAGGAAATCGACCAACAACGCCATCCCTCAACAGTCATCCTATGACTACTAGGGCTAAATCTGGTATATTCAAACCTCGTTATCCATTCGTTGGTCTTTGTCAAACCACTTCTCCATCTTCTCAAATGACCGAACCTCAAACCTTAGCTTTCTTTGCTCTTTCTTCTCCTCACTGGTTATAGGCTATGAAGGTTGAATATGAAGCTTTATGCAAAAATCAAACTTGGGTACTTGTTCCTTATGTTGATCAGAAACTAGTTGACAGTAAATGGGTCTTCAAGACCAAGCTCAAGGTCGATGGCTCTCTTTTGAAACACAAGGCTCGGTTAGTAGCTAAAGGCTTTCAATAGTCTGCAGGTATTGACTATGGTGAGACATTCAGTCCTGTTGTCAAACCCACCACAATTCGTCTTATTCTTACAATTGCACTCACTTATGGCTGGGAAGTTCGACAGCTAGACGTGAATAATGCTTTTCTGAATGGTTATTTGCAAGAAGAGGGTTTTATGAGTCAACCTCCTGGATTTCATGATTCTGCAAAACCAAATCATGTCTGCCGATTCCTGAAAGCTATCTATGGCCTCAAACAGGCTCCTTGGGCGTGGTTTGAGCGCCTCCGTCACACTTTACTCAGTTGGGGGTTTCAGAATGCTTGTAGTGATGTCTCACTATTCTTTCTCAGGTCCAAACAACTACTGGTATTTATCCTTATTTACGTTGATGACATTCTCATCACTGGTAATAATTCCACTTTTGTTCAAAGGTTCATTGTTAAGCTTAATATTGTGTTTTCTCTCAAGGACTTAGGTCCTCTTTACTATTTTTTGGGCCTTGAAGTACAACAAGATGCTTGTGGTATTTATATAAATCAGTCTAAGTATATTCTGGAATTGTTGCAACGTTTCAATATGTATGATTGTGCTCTAGTACCAACCCCAATGGTGACTGGTAGACAATTCTCTTTTGAGAACGAGACTATTATGGCTGATCCATCATTATACAGAAGGGTAATTGGTTCACTACAGTATTTAACAACTTCCAGACCAGACATTGCCTATTCAGTCAACAAGCTTAACCAGTTTCTTTCTAAACCTACTGATATCCATTTTCAAGGGGTTAAGAGAATACTACGCTATTTGAAAGGTACTTTTAACTATGGTTTGCATCTCAAACCAGTCAGTATTTTTCGACTACTAGCCTTCACTGATGTTGATTGGGCAACTGATATTGATGACAGAAAATCTATGGGTGGTTATTGTGTATACCTAGGAGGAACTCTTGTTTCTTGGTGCTCTAAGAAACAAAAGATGGTTTCTAGATGAAGTTCTGAATCAGAGTATAGATCCCTTTTTGATAGAGCAGCGGAGCTTCAATGGTTAAGATCTTTAATGACTGAAATTGGCCTTCATATTAAACAACCCTCAAGAATATGGTGTGATAATCTGAGTGCTCAAGCTCTTGCTTCTAATCCAGTACATCATGCTAGAAGCAAACACATTGAGATAGATGTTCATTTCATTAGAGATCAAATTTTATCTGGTTCTATATTGAAGTTAAATATGTGCCTTCATCTCACCAAGTTGCTGATTGTTTTACTAAAGCTTTATCACACACACAATTCACTTATTTTAGAAGCAAAATCGGTGTGTGTCCCACACCCTCTCGTTTGAGGGGGAATGTTAGAATTAGTAATCAATTAGTAAATTGTAAATAGATATAAGTTAGCATATCTTTGTATAGGACACATGTATGACTAGGATTATTGTTGTACAAAATTCTGTTACATATCTTCTATTATATAAAGGGAAAGAGGCCTCAGGAATTATTAATTCCTTTAGGTCATTTATTCACTTTTGTCTCTTCCGCAGCTTTTCTTTCTCTGGTATTAAGAAGACATAGGAAAAAGCGCATGAAGGTCTCATGCTTAGTAATGATACTCTTGATGTTAAATAGAGATGGTAGAGGCATGGTGGCTTCACAGTTCAATCTACATATATTGCTAGCTTAGGGGGCTTTTTTGGTCACAGAAAAGAATGGGATAGGTTGTGGAAAATACGACCTCCTCGTCGTTGTAGAATTTTTCTTTGGTTGCCTTCATGAAAATGTCTTCTCACCAACGCTACTAGATGCAGGTGTGGTCTCACGATGGATGCTAGTTGCCTTCTCTATGGGGCGAATACTGAGGATAGGATATGTCACACATTCTTCAGGATTGCTGATAATTGAATATTTAATATACTTCTTTGTATCTCTTGATGAATAAATTTAGTATTATTTAGTTAATAAATAATGGTTTTTATTCTTATTTGGGCTTTGGGCCTTTGATTAGATTTTAGTCATTTTTAATGATAAATTTCTAGTTTTACATTGCTTCACTATTTTCACCATAACTCTTGAAGCAGACATCGGATTAGCCTCATTCTTGTTTCATATTTCAGATGATTCAAAGAGCTATAATTGTTGTGAAGACTTGAAGGGAAAATTCGGACAAAAGTGTGGTCAATTTTGGAGCCGAAGTCAGATGTATATTTCTGGATATTTATTGGGCTTGAATTTTGTATTAAAGGCCATTTGTTATTTTTCTGTTTTGAGCCAGTCTTGTAACCCTAGCCCATTACCATTTTAGGTTAACTTTAAGTCAGATGGAGGCTACAACAATTATTCATTCACGTTTTTACATTTTTCGAATTGAAAACATAAGTTTTATTTTCTCTCAATTGTTCTTCATCGTGTTCTTCGTGTTCATGATGAACTCCTTCATTTCTGTTCCATTTTCGTTCTGCATAACCATGACGAGCTAAGATTCTGTGATTGGCCCACGGATTGAGGATTCCACTATCCCGAGGACTCGTTCTTAACGGTAACAAACTCGTTTCTGTTTTGTAATTTCAGATACGATTTACTTTCGGATTGGGTGTTAGATTTAACGCCCAGATTGAGATATCCCAAGGACTAAGTTCGAACTAGGTTAAAGTATTGCTGTGTGATTGCACAGTGAGACACCACTGTTCAGACAAATGCTAGGAGATCATCTAGTCGAGGGATTTTCTAGACGAACGCAGAGATTTCGGTTCGTTCATAATCCATCGCGAGTTTGGTTATAAATCTGTTTTCGTCTAAGGAAGGAAATTAGTGGAATTCGAAATCCTGAGTTGATCTTCTGTTTATCTGATTTAATCTCGTTTTATTTGTTTCTGTTTTAATCTTCATTGCATTGAAAAACTCCCCCCAATTTGTTACTGTTCTATTTCTGTTTCGCTGTTACTATTAAATTAGACCCGCTGCGAATTCGTTGGGAAAACGACTTAGGTTTCCATTATACTGCAAATTATTATTGATCCTGGTTATTTTGTGAGATTACGGAAAATCTCTATCTGCTATCATATAAAATCACTATGGCGAAAAATAGTGCCGTTATCTAGATGGCAAACATTCTTCTTCATGAACTTTTCGGACTGGCTTTGGTGGAATGTGAAAGCACACAAGATTGTTGAGACTGACTGGGCTCCTTCGTTCACAGTTATCTGTTGGTGGGTATGGTAGAGAAGAAACCTGTTTGTTTTTTTATAAAAGAAATATGTTTCGAATGATGCTATTACAGAGGCCATGATAGATACTAAGAAAATGGCCAAGGAATGGTTAGCAGTGACCATTGTTCCTGGAGCGAGTTACACACTGAGTAGAGACGGGTGGTGCTCTTGAAGTTTAATGCTGATGGAGCTTACTCAAGAATTACTGATTCCAACGCATGCGCTGGTCTTATTCACAAATCACAATACAATGGGTTCGTTCCTTCACGGTTTTATTCATCGAAATGAGAACGGGGATGAGTTGTCTGCAGAATTCTAGACATGCTTCCTTGGCCTGAAGACAGCTTGGGCTTTGGATTATAGGAATGTGTGGCTTGAGAGTACTCGACTGAATGCCTTGACCTTATCTTACATGAACATGGCAATACCCACTGAGACTCTTCCATCTTAAGATAGATCAAGTTGCTACTGAATATGCAATGGGATACAAAGGTGTCGTATGTACCATGTAATTGTAATATTGCTCCAAATTATTTGGCGACGAAGGGCCTTGATGAGACTCGAGGCTTGCACTCTATTATTTACTAGCCTCCTAAGGCTCTCTGTTTTTTTCGGGGTTGAAATAGGCTATTGATATTTTATTCTGTAAGGATTGTAAAGGGTGTGTTAGTTGAGGTGTCTTTATTATTTATTTAAAAAAAGTTTAATGCACCTTTTCTATCTCTTTCATATCATTTTCCCACTTATTTTCACACAAAAAATTACGAGTAGTATTTAATTGTAGTTTATTGAAAAATAAATTGAATATTAATAACGGAGGCGGAGATAAACTGTTTATTTGTGTTACTGGGAATATCTCACAGGCAATCCTATCCCATTTCACTGCAGGCACAAACACAATGCTGCTGGGGCAAGCTTCTCCTGTTAGTTTCAGAACCAAACCCAGTTGCTTCGAATTACAGATTCAAAGCCATGCGCGTCTCTTCTCCTTTGCTCATACTTGTTTCTGTGACACCTCATGTACGAAAGTCCTACGCACGAGTGTTGGAAATGCATTTCTGGTTAGAGCTGGGCATTCTTCCGCACCAAAAGACGTTGTTTCTTGGAACCCTAACACCGCAGACGATGGTTTGAGCTCAAATGTCGAGAATTTGTCAGATATAACCATTGTAACTGAAGGTACAGATTCTTGGTGCTTTTGTTCTTTCAAATTGTTGTGACTTTGATAGAGGAGCTTATCTGTGAACTTGATCGTTTGTTATTATGTCTATTTTGTAACAAGGATAATTTCTTTGATTTATTGAACCTTAAATGTTGTCTTCCTACGGTTCTATTTATGATCAAATGTAAAATGTATTTAGATAGACAAAGTGCATTCTTTCATTTATTGCACTGTCTTTTCATTCTTCAGCAAAAAAAATTACTGTTCTGTTTATATAGTCACACTAAAGTAGTGATTTTTCTTATTCCTTATATTAGGATACAAGTTCCACATTTTTTGCAACAGAATGATGATTTGAATACATAATACTTCATTTATCTATTGAATATAATATATCGTGTGTAATTTTTTTTATGAAACCATACAAGAGCTTATCACATAATAGATGTAAGTTAGAATTAGAAAATCAGGCATCATGTATGGCTGGAGATTCAAGAGTGCTCTGGTCTTTGATAATATAGTTTTCTCAAATATCTATTTCTAAAGGCGTGGACCTTGTTCTTAGCTTGGATTGTACTCCCCCCCCCTTTTAGGCTGCAGTCATGTCTTGATGTATGTTACATATTCAAGACAGGCACCTTCCTAATTCACGAGCGCTATGATCCATCACTGTTACAGTTTTCTTCACCAGCGTTAAGCACTCCATGTTTTCCCCTCTATTTCTTAAGGCAGGCACCTTCCTTAACTATGAATCACATTGTTTGATTCTTTCAGACCAAAAATAATGTCTTAGTTTTATGATAGCATATTTCTCCTAGCTATAATTTTTCATTGACTCAATGCTCACATTTTTTTTTCGGTTTGACAGGCTATGAGAGTGGCTCGGTTATTACAAACAGTGAGTCTACAATAAAATCTAAGGGGAGGTTATCTGGAAGTTTTGGCAAACTGAAAGCACAGAAAGTCAAGGCCCTCATCCACAGAACTATTCAGAAGAAGCAGGAAAGAAGCTTTAATGATGATAACCTAGTTGTAGAACATCCAGAATTAAGAATAGAAGACAATTGGGAACAATCTGAGGGATCTAATTCTCACATAGGATATCAGAACACACCCAGTAAATCTCAAAACAATGACAACAGAATAGAGAGTTCAGATATCTTAGTTGAAAGGCATTCCACCCCTCGTTCAAAAGGATGGGGTGGTGGAAAATCTTCACATACTTTTAAGATTGAATCACAAAAACTGTTAAAGGAACAGAGAAAACCATTGTCTCACAGTGACTTTTTCAGTCGCAAGTCCTTCAAAGATCTAGGGTATAGTGAATATATGATTGAATCTCTGGCAAAGCAATTTTATCGGCGGCCTTCACATATACAGGTAACTTTGAGCTCCGTTGCTGAAGAGTAATTATTTAGCTCATGAACGTTTGTGTGTTTTCATATGTGAACATGAGCTGTTATGCTTTACAGAAAAAAATGTGGTTGTGGGAGGTACTTTAAACATGTGATAGTTTGGATTTCGGAGAAAATGGTTTGTCCATTCAATATTCATCACATTTGATGCTTGACCATGTGTTTGAAACTGACTTTCAATTCTTAGAAAAGGAAAGAATTTCCTCTTCTATGAAGGCTTTCTTCTAGTCTTCTGTTGGATTGTAAATAATTATTACGGCTTGCTGCTTGGACACATAAAAATATGTTTTTTTTTTCTTTTTTCTTTTTTCTTTTTTGCCAATTGCTGCCCATCCTTGGTTAGAATTTCTGTACTTAAGTCACTGGGTGTTGCTTATTTCTTCATAACAACTGAGCTCTGCTGTTGATATTTTGGTTAACTGTAGGCCATGGCATTTGAACCAGTATATACTGGAAAGAGTTGTATAATAGCTGATCAAAGTGGTTCTGGAAAGACTCTAGCATACCTTGCGCCAATTATTCAGAAGCTTAGACAAGAAGAATTGGAAGGAATTGGCAATTCCTCATCACAAGCTCCTCGAGTGGTTATATTGGCACCAACAGCTGAGTTAGCTTCTCAGGTTAATTGCTTTACTTATATATTCCTCATGACTGTCAGTTTCTTTTTCATTATTCTTTGATCCCCAGCATGTTCAAAATAATTTTTTTCTTGCTTTCACTGTTTTCTGTTTCCTGCTAAGGAGCATATTATGTTTGAAGGCTTTCATACAGAAGGACAATAATTCTTGTATACTCCAATGACAAGAGTAACTTAATGCTAATCATATCTTGATCAAAACAGAACACTGAAGACAAGTATTCTAATAAAAAAGAGATGATTCTATTTAATTCCAAGTGGATGGAAGTGTTGTCCAAAAATAACTTCAAAAAATAAATAAATTAAAATAAAACAAATAAAATGACTAAGAAGAATTTGATTAAAATAGATGTGATTTTCAACAACTCCCCTCAAGCATATTCCTAACTTGGAGCTATTCCTTCATTGTCAATTGCCTTCTCTAAGACCAATTCCGAGTGTTTTGGTCCTTGTCTCCCATGATGTGTTACTAGACTACCAGTTAGGAAGACAATGATTTCCTTTTTCATGCGGAAGTTTCTGTTAAAAGTAAATGTCCTTTTTCTTCCTTACATCTTTTTTGAAAAAAATGATTTTACATTTTCTTTTGTTATGTTCCAAACATATGGATTAGATGATTGAAAAAATTATTTTAAATCCAATGTTAATGGTATCGAGGTTACTCATTAGAGATAATTGTTCCATTTCATAAATTTTACAACCCCTGATTCTTTTCACTTCTTTCTTTTGAAGTTTTCTGTATGTGAAATTATTTAGATGTTTGGAAAATTGAAAATTTGATATCATGAATAGCCTGGTGAGGAGTGTAGGCTAATCACCTGGCTGCTTATTTAAGTTGACAAAAAGATATTTCGCATTTTCATCCTTCTAATTGATGTAGGGCCAGAGAATAAAGAGATAAGAGAAGAAAAAAGGGTAGACATAAAATAGGAATAAGAAAGTTGACGTTTTAAGTTTTTAACTCTGGTGAAATCTATCTGTCAAGTCTACAGTTAGGTTCCGGTATAGGAAGCCAAGAAAAAAACCACATGGATTAAAATAAGCACAAGAGATGTATCTAAGGGAACATCCATAGTTCAGGCCTTACTATTAAAACCCTAATACTATATTCTTACATGCATGTGTCTGAATTATTGTTCCATTCTTTTATTATGCTCTCCATTAGTAGAATAAATGCTGGATTCGATTTTTTCGTTGGCAGGTGTTAGCTAATTGTCGATCAATGTCAAAATCTGGGGTTCCATTCAAATCTATGGTCGTAACAGGTGGCTTTCGACAGAGAACTCAACTAGAGAATTTAGAGCAGGGTGTTGATGTTTTAATAGCAACACCTGGCCGTTTTATGTTCCTCATCAAGGAAGGCTTCTTGAAGTTAGCAAATTTAAGATGGTAAATGTAGAAATTCAGGGTTTTTTTCTATTAGATAAATAACTTTATATTTGTTAACAATAAAGGGAGAACCAACTTTTACTCTATTAAAGATGGCTGTATCCTGTTAAAATAGGAAAATAACTTAATCAAACTTAACAATAAGCTTGGCCCTTTAGGATTATATGACTGTTGGTTCACAAATTTCATTTCCTACTTTCAAATTCTGGCATTTATTTTTATCTTTTCCTTTTTACTCCGAAAGCAGGCAGTGGTACTCTAATTGTCTTGCTAATTTCTTTTTACAATTAAAATAATGATGAACCCTGGGCAAACCAGTGCATTGTAGGAGGGTTCAAGTGTGTTATGATAATTGGTGAGGTGTCCAAAAGGGTGAAAAAGGGAACCCGTAATGTTAACTAACCATACATGTCGTGAAATGTGAGATAGAGAGGTAGAGAGAGAAAAGGGTGTTGTGGTTGAATATTTATTGGAGGCTCTTGGTAGTTAAGGAATAAATTGGTTATTGCGTAAGGAGAGAGCCCAAGCTTGCTGTTTTGTGCTTTTGTGTGTCTCTATATGTTGCAAGTGTTGCTGCATTAGACTTCTGTTCACTGTTCATTGAGTAGAGGGATATTTCAGTTTCATTTTGGCTTGGATTCCATCAAATAGAAAAGAAAACAAACTACAAGTAACTGTAAGCTTGCTCCTTTACTATTATGACTGTTAATGGCTTATAAGTTTCATGTTCTGCATTCAAATTTTGGCATTTTTTTCTCTGAAAGCAAAGGAGTGATATGACAATGATCTTGTTAATTTTTATTTTGAATCTTAATTAAGATACTTCAACTGACTTGTATTTTTTTGTCAACATGGTTCAGCTGACTAATGATATTATGAACTAACAACATGCAGTAATGAAAATTTAGTCTGACTTCTCAGTTTCATCTAGGTTTTGCTTTAGGGTTAAGAGGCAATTTTGCCTCAGAAATTGTCACTAAGGGGCAATTTTGCCCCAGAAGTTTTTCGAGAGTCAATTTTGCCCTGAGCGTTATTTTAGTTCTGACTTTTAGTTGATCAAATATGTTGAGTTGGCAATCTACATGCCATCCACATCATTTTTGTTAGTTGCAAATTTGCTCCGGAAGTTAAGTAGATGACACATGGATTTCCAGGGCAAATTTGTGCTTTTAAAAAAATGACGTGAATGCATACGGACTGCCAATTCAACATATTTGGTTAACTAACGGTCAAAATTATTTGGGATAACGGCCAAGGGGCAATTTTGCCCCTCAGTGACAACTTCCGAGGCAAAATTGCCCCTTAACCCTTTGCTTTATAAGCATATAGGATAAAGGTGACTTCTTGCTGTCTTAATACTCTATGGGACCTAGCAAATCTACTATCCTATTCTCCAAGTTTACTTCTTTCTCTTTGTGTATTAAGTGCAATAATGTATGCTACCATTTTCATGTTTATTGTTAAAATCTTGTTTAACAATTAGCAATTTATGTTGCAGCGCGGTGTTGGATGAGGTAGATATACTTTTTGGTGATGAGGATTTTGAAGTGTCGCTTCAGTGCTTGATTAATTCTTCACCCGTTGCCACACAATATTTATTTGTGACTGCAACATTACCAAAAGATATTTACAACAAACTAGTTGAAGTTTTTCCTGATTGTGAAGTGATCATGGGACCTGGTATGCACCGGATAAGCTCTCGACTTGAGGAGGTTGGTAATGGGTTGCAACTTCCTTTTGGTGTTTTCTGTTTATCTTTATCAAACAGAAGAAGATATCATAATTTAATATGAGAAATATAAAGCCTATATTTTCTGGTTGAAATATTTGAACTGAAAGCACAGAAGGCTCAAATTTTATTTGTAAAATTTTCCTCTAATAACTTGTTCTCAATGTTTTTGAATATTCTTCAGCACCATCCTGCTTGGAACTTCAGCGTGAAGAAGTTATAAACCTATTATGCCAGATCTCTTGTAATATATTTTAGAGTACTGGTTTTGTAAAACCAGATTGAAACACACACACTTTGATTTACACATAAACAGATTAGATGTATGAGAAAGAGACAGAAACAGAGGTAGTTTAGAGGGGAACTGAAGAAACAGAGGAAGGGAGAGGGAGATACTGATAGAGAGGAGGGGAAACAAAATAGAAAGAGAGGGGAAGTGAAAAAGTCAGATGAGGGGGAAAAGGGAGAGATCACATACTCAAATATTCATTCATCAAAGCTGATTTTTACATGGATTATATAAGCTATTTATAGGAGATTTCCTTCTCTTTAAGAAAGCTACAACTTGTAAAAGCTTTCCTTCACATAAGGTATCAGAAAGTAACCCAAAAAAAAAAAAATATATATTAAATAACTTTCAGCCACTGGCCAAAGTGTTAAACTAAAATATACTAGTATTAACTCTTACTTCTATGCTAAGTTTCCCCCCAAAGTATTTTAATTCCATATCTGGACTGCTTTGAACTCTGGCTTATGTTATATACAAACACTATATTTTCATGCGATTTGTATTCCAGGAACATTTATTTCTGCTCCATTGTATGTTATCATCAGCTTCTCCGTACTTCTCCTTTGCTCTATATTCAGGTTCTAGTTGATTGCAGTGGAGCTGATGGGGAAGAAAAATCCCCAGATACAGCATTTCTTAATAAGAAGACTGCTCTTCTACAAATTGCAGAAGGAAGTCCTGTCCCAAAAACCATTGTCTTCTGCAACAAAGTAAGCTCCAATTCTTACTTTTAGGTGTTCACTCTTAGGGCCATTTGATACATTGAAAGATCTAGTTTTTTGATAGAGCACAGTGGCGCCGTGCAATTCATATAGCTGACCCCACATAGTGGGATAAGACTTTGTTGTTGTTGTAATGATTACAATTATGCAAGAAACATTGTACAGAGAATTTCTGAGTGGGGTGTTGTAGTTTCTTTACCTCATTCATAGAGTTATTACCATTATGGTATAATTGTCCTAATATAATAAAGAACGGAGTTTCTAAATTTTATTGCACAAATTGCAGATTGAAACCTGCAGAAAAGTTGAGAATGCATTGAAGCGTTTTGATAGGAAAGAGACTCGTGTACAAGTTCTACCTTTCCATGCTGCCATGACACAGGAATTACGGCTTGCTAATATGGAAAAGTTTACACGTTCTCAATCAAAAGAAGTCTCTCAGTTTCTGGTTTGCACAGACAGGTATGTCACTTGTCAATTATAATGATGATATGCTTCTTTTTCCCTGTTTTATAAACCCCAAATTTGAGCCATTTCAAGCCCCAAATGAGAGGAAGCTCTCCTAACTTGCCTTTTTTCTCCCTAAAATCCATATGGCTTGAATTTGAAATTTGTTTGATTAATCCATATTTATCAGCGACTTTGTGACTTGATAAAATCATAAGATTTGGCCAATCGCCTTGTGGCCCAGTTGTATGTAAGTTCCCGTTAAGTGGGAGGTTATGAGTTTAATCCCGCTTATAACCTCAAACTGTTAGTGTCTGCTCCTTTATTTATTTTTTATTTATTTTTTTTTTTTTAAAAAGCATGATAAGATTTGAATTGTGAATCATTAGATTCATATCTATTTTCCATTCAAAGCTCAATTCATATTGTGAAGTTTTGAGACTTGTTATGGAGTATTGAGATATAAACCATGGATCACATGTTTTTTATTACTATGCTGTAACCTGATGCAGGGCATCGCGGGGGATTGACTTTACCGGAGTGGATCATGTTATACTTTTCGACTTCCCACGTGATCCAAGCGAATATGTGCGCCGTGTCGGAAGAACAGCAAGAGGTGCTGCTGGAAAGGGCAAGGCATATATATTTGTGGTTGGCAAGCAAGTATCACTTGCACGTAAAATCATGGATAGAAATAGGAAGGGTCATCCTCTACATGATGTGCCTTCGGCCTATGAGTTCATGAAGTAGAAACCCTGATTCTCTCGAGAAAATTTCACCTTTGTGAGCCATATTCAGCTTGTGTATATATTATAAATCTCTCTAATCAAAGTGTAACTCTGATAGCTTCCTCTATCACAAAGTTGCCTGATATCTTGTAGCCTAATGGTATGTAAGCTCTCCTCGTAACTGGGAAGTCGTGGGTGGGATCCTATTTGTAAGTGTAATTTCAGGGTTCATGAGATCATTTAAGAGGTCTTTTCACTTATCTAGAATGGTTATAGAGAAGTTTGCTAAAAAGAGAGGTTATAGAGAGAGAGAAATTAATTTTGCATCTGCTCTGGGGTCCAAAAAAAAAGCTATTGAAATGGATATAAGAGCCTATACTTATTGAAAAAGGAATAATCCAAAATGGATGATTTTAGCTTAAGATTTTTTTTTTTTTAATATTGAATACTTTTTACATATTATAACAATTTATAATTTTGGGGAAATCCCACGAAACTTTAAAAATAGGAAAAGACAGTGTTTCAAATGTTCATAATATTAGAGAGATGTTAGTATTTGATTTGTCATTTTTGAAATATAAATGAAATGACAAAAGTCCATTTATATTTAAAAAATGTATATTGTTATGAAACTGAAGAAAATGTAAAGGAAAGTAGAGAGAAGTCGAGATAAATTCTGAGAGATGGGAGGAATTCTTATTTCAAGTATATACGAATGTTTACACAAAAGCACTCTATTTATGAAACATGGATTCTTATCTGATGAATGACATCCACATAATACATATATTTATAACACTCCCCTGGATGTTCATTATGGATATGCCTCATTAAAAACTTTAACTAGGAAAACCAGGTGGGATAAAAACCTAGCTAAAGAAAAAAGTACATCATCCATCGATACACTTTCTAATGTTCATTTCATTAAAAACCTTTCTAAAAACTCGGTGGACAAAACCTAGATAAGGAAAAAGAAGACAATGTGTATCGACTCCCTCTTAATTACATAAGATTTTCGGATCTTTGCCTCATTAAAAACCTTTCTAAAAAAAACCCAATGGGACAAAACCTAGATAAGGGAAAAAGAGTACGACAAAGAAAGACAAACGAGTATGGACTCCCCTCTTGATGACATCGTTTATTCCTCCCGATGATTCCTCCCGATGACAAGATATCAATATTGCTTCTTCTAATGCCAAAATTGCTTCCAATGTCTTTGTGTTGAAGAAAAACTATATCTTGCTAATAAGCATTATGCAATGGTACTCCAATAGCACTAAGATATGGTACTTCTAGACCAATTAGTTCTTCAACAATTATTTGTCTTTTGAAGCTCTTCATGAGTTACAATGATGTTGATATTATCAACATAAACAGCAATTAGTGCAAATTCATTTCTGGATATTTTCATGCAGATGTATGGGTATATTGGGTTATTTTTATACCCTTCTTTTCATCAGATATTCTTTGAGACGATTATACCACATGCGCCTAATAGCTTCAAGCTAAGGGACTTATATAACTTAATTAAATATTGTTCTAGAGAACTTGAATTAGATGCTTCTAACATCTTGAATCCTTCGAGATTTGTACTTCTAGCATTAAGTCTTTTTGGGGACATGTGCTTCCTGGCACCTTGAGTCCTTCAGGATATGTGCTTCTCGGCACCTTGAGTCCTTCGGGACTTTTCATATAAATATCACTATTAAGTGAATCATGTAAACATGCGCTTATAATGTCCTCTAGATGCGAGACCAAGCCCTTCATTTATCTTAGGCTTTATCAAATAACAAAAGTATTTGCATCCACATATGTTTCTTCAAAAATCAATGTCGTCTTTGTTTAAAACCTTGAACTACATGACGTACCTTATATCTTGTGATTTCACCCTTTTCATATCTTCTCGTACAAAAACATATTTGTATCCAACTGGTTTTGCATCTCCGGCATTTCATCATCGCTTATATGGACCGCAGTCCAAATACTTTTCGTTTTGCCAATATTTTAATTCTGCAATAATGACATCTTTCCATAGGGGCCAATACTTTCACTGTTGGCATTCATTATCGGATTGTGGCTCATGATCCTCATATCATTTATTACATCATATCCTATATTATAAACAAAGATGTCGTCAATGTTGACTTCATTTCGGTCCCATCGGATTCTATTCATAACAATTTATTGAGATCTCATAATTTTCGCATATTTCAGGTACCTGGGTCTCTTCTGGGACTACAACATTATCTTCGGAGATATCTCTACGGAGATAATATCTCTTCGGGAGATGGCTCTTCCGGAGCTACTAATTTTCCTTGATTATTCTCAACTTGATCATCTATATTCTTAACTTCTTTTCTCTTTCGAGGATTTTTATCTTTGGAACCGATGGACCTTTCACGCTTCAGGCGTGCTATATATTCATTCATAATAGGTTATCCTTCAGGGACATTAATTCGAATAAGAGCATTAACAACTGGGACATGTGACTTTGTCACTTTCTTTGGGTCAGTAAATGCTTCTGGCATTTTATTAGCTAAACTCTGTAAATGAATTATCTTTTGAACTTCCAGTTCGCATTATTTTGTATGAGGAACAAAATGAGCCAATAATAATTCATTCAAGCTAATCTCTTTACCAAACTGTCTATTTTCTCCCCCTCATGTTGGGAAAACAATGTCAAATCACTATTGACAAATCATGCAGTGTAAGTCTCCTAAATCCATTTGTCACCATTAGAAACATCATTTTGTTCCATTTAGAGACAAACAAGAAGAAGGAGGTCCTTACATAACATTTATCTAACTTTCTTTCCATATCCATCTATGTGCATTATGGTGGATTTATAAGCATTGCACATTCAAAAACTTTCCGAGATGGAATTGTCGGTTTCGACCAAAAACCAATTTACGGGGAGAATTTTGTTGATTATATAACTGCTTTGCAATATATATATATATCAAATATATCAACATAGTATTATGTTCTCATAAGCATTAATCCATCTTTTTATGGAAGCTTTAATTCATGATTTCTGGATCGTATAATGCTGAAATAGCGCTTTAATTTATTCAAACATTATTGCAACTTCAGGTTGCGTTCTTACAAACTTCTGGTTTGCAATGGGCCCATATAGATCTGTTTGATATATTTCCAGAGATCCATTACCATTACCAATCATGACCTATGGTATTTACATAGTCCTTTTTATTTGGGAACAAGCAGCACATAATCATTCTCGAACAATATGTTGGTTATTTATGACTCGGATGATCAAACAAGTCATGGCAACAATAAATTTATTTAAATCGAAAACTTCGTTTACTATAACATATATCTCAACCAATCATAGACTTTTTTAGACTCGTGTGAGAAGTATATAGCTTTTCAACTTTTCAAAAATTAGCTCACACTTGTATTATATAACTCACACTTGTTTTCCTGGCAATCTCCCCCTCAAGTGTAAGTTATATAAACATTCTTTCTTTATATTTGTATTTCAAAATCACTTTCAAATTCTTTAAACTTTGAAAGGAAAATTTATGTTAATTCTTCAAGAATAAACATATAATATTATATCACTTAGATAGTCTCATGATTCATGATTACTATACTTCAATTAATTTCTATATGCATAAAATATATGCAGTCTATCACATGTGAAGATATTCATGTTAAAATAACTTAGAATTACACAAATTTAGAATCATACATATGATAATTCTCTAGCGAAAATTTACATGGCAATAAAATTATGATATGTAATCATAATAAATTTAAATAATAATAACAACAAATTTAAACGTTGTATTACCTTGTAGGCTTATTCTTTATTTTGAGCCTTGGCTTCAATAAATCTCTGTAGCTCATTTCCTCTTGAATGTTTAATTGGAAGTAAACTTCTAGTTTACATTGGTAAAAATTTGATTTGTATTAGCAACCTTTTGATTTGCTACATTTGTAAACTTCTGGTTTACAATTACAATCTCTTGATTATCTATAAACTTCTAGTTTACTGCAAACTTCCTATTTGCATTATTATCTCGTAAACTTCGGTTTACGGTAACATGTATTTTCTACATGATATCTATTTCTGCAGATATTTTAAAACTCAATAAGTTCTTTTTATATTTGGTAGAATAATCAATGAATAATTTTGTTCCTTCAAGTAACAAAATTTTAACTCTTCTAGAACCTTATGTGAAATTTACACTGCCATATAGATTTATAGTCTAAACATTAGTTTCTCAAAATATGCTAATTAGTCCCAAGGACTATTAGCCTTTAGACTTATTATGACACCATCAAACTTATTATAACATAATCTCTCGCAAATTATTGTCTTCTGACAATATTTTTCCAAGACTACAAAAATCATTGTATCATACAATATTTAAAACATAAGCCTTCAAGGCCTATAAAAATCCATAAAATTTTCCTTATCATGTCATTTCTTTAAACCAATATTGTTCTTTTACAAAAGAACAATTGTAAAATTGATAAACTTCTTAATATCAATTTTTCATGAATAGTAATTACTATGCATAATAATAAATTAACATGAAATTCTATCATGTTTTTATACCCAATAATTTCACTTTATATGGTTCATATCAATAATCTTCCCTCACTTCCTGTAATACCCGGATAATTATTTATCTGGAATATTATATTTCAATAGATAATACCTATTGAAAATAGGTGAACATGTGGTTTCAAATAATAAGTAATAATTATCTTATTTTCTAAGGTAATTACTATGGAAATTAGGAGAAATAAAGAGCTAAAATCCATAAAATGTATTTTTGAGGCATTAAATGGCCTAAAAATATTATGATAAATCCCAGGAGGCAATTAAATATTTGTTAAAAATTAGAAAGTATGTTGTCTCTAATTTTAGGAATTTTTTGGGATAATTTCCCTTGAAAAAATAATGAGGCAAAATTAAGTATTATTTTGGGATCATAAGTGACCCCATGATTTTTAATATTTTACATGGGATATAAAATACCAACGTAAGTAAAATAGTTGTGAGATAATGATTTATCCTAATTAAGAAAATTATCAAAAATTAGTAAGTGGCTAATATGGTAATTAATGGGATAATTAAGGTATAAAGTAAATGAATTAAAAATAATTTAAATAATTATTTTTAATTGGAGAAATTCGAAATTATTAAATAAAAAAAATTAATAAAATATTTTATGCTTAGAAAAATAAATAAAAAATAAAAGGAAAAAAATGTGAAGGTAATTAGAATAAAATAATAATATAATGCGGTGAGTCGAACATATGGCGGCCAGGAAAAGTTAGAAATAAATTCTACGGGTAAACCGAGAAGTAAAAGTATTTTCAGACGATCAAATTAAGAACAAGTGATTTTTTACACGAAGAAAGAATTTACCAAGCGTTGTTTCCGCAACCGAAAACCCTAATTTCAAATAAGACGAAAAGTTGATCGAGATAGAGTAGAGTCGATAGGCAAAGTGAGAACCTATAGAAACAATTGCGTCTTTTTAAACACGAGATTAAGTTAGGCAACAACTGGACGTTTTACGATTCGGTGAATTGTTGTCCGTTGGTTCTATCGGAAGCGATTTAAAATCGGACGCGTTTGTCCGAATATCTTCCGACGCACCGGAGAATACCTGGATATGATCAAAAAGAGGATCCAAATAGATAATATGAAAGAGGATGGAAAGATCTTCAAAGTTACACGCCCGAATTTTTGAGTTTCTGCGAAATCGCGCGAAACGGACACCGATCGGGTAGCTTTATCGGGCCGGAGGCCATAAAGCAAGAGCCATCATGGATGACAACTCATCCATTGACTTTAGGGCTCTTAGATTTCGATCTTGACCATGGATGGCCAAGAGTGTTTTGTCCTCAAAAATGCGATCCTACGGTCCATATTCGTCAAGACCGAAGTTCGAATTATTTACCGTTCGCCATCCGTCTCTTCTATAAATACCAAGCTCCTCTTCTTCATTTCTCACACCAAAAATCTACCTCTTAGAGAGAAGTTAGAGAGAGAAGCTCGGAGAAAGTCCGAGCAAAGTCTCGAGTAAGTTCTTCGGTCCACAGGTCTTTAGTTTCGGTAGTTCTTTCGGTAGATATAGTAGGAATGCTAGATTTATCTTTAATTTTTCAAGATAGTCTAGATATCATATTTAGGGGTAAATATGATATATATTTTGAAAATATAATGAGGGAAAAGATCTCAAAATTCTAGAGAGATAGAGCGAAAAAATGAAGCTCGCGAAATTCCGCCGATTAGGGGTTCGGGGCAAAATGGTAATTTGTACCTAAAATGCCTGTTATGCTGCTAAAAGTTGTTAAATATTATCCTTATAGGATATCTGAGATAATCGTACATTGTCGAGCCGCATTTGTTGTGCCGCCGTCACACCGCTTTTTTTCATTGTCCGTCGGAAATTTACCGTTTTTTCCATAAAAGTTCCGTTGTACCGCCAAAAATGTACGTTCGCGTCTTTGTAACACTAACTCGATGGTTATTGTATGATTATATATGTTTGTTGTGTTCTGTTTGTTGTTGTAACATACGTGGTTATGTTATATACACGGTTATGTCACATACGTGGTTATGTCACATACGAGGTTATTATTGTTGTATCATACGTGGTTATGTTACATACGTGGTTATTATCTTACATACGTGGTTATGTATTTTTAATCATACATCTGTTGTGGACTGTTGTATTGATTGCTGTTGTCGTGTATATATTGTCATATTTAAGCATGAGGTTAACCGTTACCTGAGGTTCAATGTGCATTGAACCTCAGCTCTTATCATAGCGTCAGGTTCAGGAGAATCGAGAACCGAGGAGAAAGGCGAGCAGGCCGCACAGAGACCCGGCTGAAGACTTTCTTCGGGTGTTATTCATTTTGAAAACTCTCGGTCAATGTACCGTTTCGTAAATCAGCCAGACTTACGGCATTTATAAATATATGTATCAGTTACTCAATCGCTCCAATGCTCTACTCTGATGAAAAAAAAATTACTGCTTTTGAAAATGGGATGTTACACTTCCGGTGAGAATTTGAACCACCATAAATAAACATATCCATATGTAAACATATTCACACACATGTCCACAACCACAACTAAGTCAAAATTATTTCTTAAAACCTCTCTCACAATATTGCTACTGCAAGAGCAAATTAGATACACCAATTTATAATAAACTTTTAGAAGAACAACCATCTTCTGGTGGTTATACAATCCCTTTAATTTAATCAAGGAGATCTTTTAATGGAAAATATTCAATTTTATAGATCTGGCTTCACTCTAATTTGCCTTGTGGCTTCGTGCCATATTTATCTCTTGCTCGTGGCTTCGTGCCATTTTTTTTTCTCTTGGCTTCGGGCCAATTTGTCTCCCAGCCAATTAATTTTATCATATTACAAAACAAACGGATTCTTCCTTTACAAATCATCATGTTCAAGTGAATCAGTAAAGAAATGTTAATACTAGCCAACCAAATTATAAATATTAAGGGAACATCCAATCTTGCTTTAAGATTATCACAGATCCACTTAATCACTGGCAAAACAAACAACTTGTTTGTAAAAGCAATATAAAATAAATATGTGGGCCCATATAATTATTTCAACTCCCCCACATCTTTTGCCGTTTATACGCATATATGTGATATATGAAGCAAAAACAATAGAATAATATTATATTAAGCAAGCACAGACACCAATCAATATATAAATGTCATGCCAATTGCCAACCACTATCATATGGGAAACCAAGCATTATTATCAAACGCAATATACGCATATCTTTGCCCAAGGCATAGAGAAAGTATTAATCAGTTAAATCAAATATTTTGGTTATTAGAAACCAAAATTCGACAAAAGCGGTGCCATTTCAATAAACTCACATGGGTCTGGGGTCCGCCAACTTGTACTTATTGGAATGACACCTACAAATTCTATTTTTTCAAATACATTTAAAACTAATAATTTCTCTATCATCACCTTTGCCTTTGCGCATGGAGTCTTGATCATTGAAAACTATAAGTAAGATATTAATAAAATAAGTTTGCCAACATCTTATCTTGTTTTAGCAATTATTGCACCGTCCATTGTATCAATTGCAAAACATAATTATGATATATTATAGTATAGAAAAATAGGACCTACAACTTTTTTTTTCATCCGACCGCCCCTGTCTGTGTGTGTGTGTTTTAATTATATATATTAATCAAACATGGGAGACAAAAAGGCGTTTTTATTTCCGTGACTATTTTTTTTAATATAATAATATAATATAAAATAGTAATAATAAAACAATAAAAACATGTGGGTCCCGTAGACAATTTTTTTCAAACTTCTCTTCCTTCCTCCGTGATATCCGCTGTGATTGATTGATTTTTTTTAAAATATTAAAATAATATTAAACGTACCAGACCCAGAATGAATCTTCTACGGTAATCCTCTTTTCTCCTTCTTCATCCGTCGCACCGCGCTCATCCATGCCCGCACGTTGCTCATCCGGAACCTAAATTGCTCGCCGCGGCACCGGTGATTGCTAGCTTGCGCATCCGCTTGAGCGAGCCACGGATTTCATCGACGGCATCCCCAAGGTTGGTGAAGCGTCGCGGAGAGCCGAGGCGGCCCTTGAGTTGGTCTTTGTAGTCGCGGATTGACAAGACGGAGGAAGAGGAGAAGAAGGCGTTGGGTTATCGGGTCGATTTACTTCTCTTGTTGGACCGTGCTTTTGGTGGTTGAGGGCTTTGAAAATATAAGAGACCGGTGGTTTTCACGTTTGATGGAGAACATAAACCCAGACTTGTTCTGGAAAATTTCCGCATCTAATCGGTAGTGATGATCAACACAGGAATGAGGCTCAGTTGATTAGAGCCTCGTGCTGATAACGTGTTATGAAACTGAAGAAAATGTAAAGGAAAGTAGAGAGAAGTCAGAGGAATTCTAGAGAGATGTGAGGAATTCTTATTTCAAGTATATACAGAATGTTTACACAAGACCTCTATTTATAGACTTTTAGGGATTACTATGCAATGGATATCCACATAATACATATATTTATAACATATATATATATATATATATTAAAACAAATCACCCCACCCTTGCAAGAAGCCCTTGACCCCTACTGCGTCTGCTGCTAGAGATAAAATAGACAAAGCCCCAACGAAAGTCAATTCTCTGACGACCTCTGGTGGGGAAGAAGAAGAAATAGTGCGTCAAAGCACATACTTCAAAAGCAAGGTGGGAATGAAAGATTTGATGTAGGAAGAGGAAGACGATGAACTCAGGTTATTAGATTTAAGACTAACGATTTCTTTGAAGGGTTGGATGAACTTACAGGGCCGTATCTCGCGCCAGTTACTGGAGACTGCTTCACCAACCCCTTCTCTACTGGAATCAATACTCGCTTTGCATATTGTCACTCAGAATGTCTAAACTGGAATACAGTGGAGTTAAAGTGACCATGATCTAGAAATTGCTAGTAACTCAGCGGCTAAGAACTTTTATATGACTCCTCTTTAAGGAACGATTACTCACAAATGTGGAAAGACATCGAAGAGGTATGGCACAAGGCTATCAATGTTTTCTTTGTCGAAAAGGCACATAAAATATATATTTGTCATGTTTTCAAGGACTACCTGCTTGCAAATTCAATTTGAAAAAAGATCCTCCCTTCTAACATGCACAGGGATTTTTTCAAAAGCAATATCATTTCTTGGTTGCTTGAAATTTTGAGGAGTCCAACAGCTAAAGAGTCTTGGAAAATAGGGCTATGCATCACTTGTTGGAAACTTTAGGAAACTCGGAATCAAATAATTTTTGCTCAGGAATCATACACTGCTGACAGTATAATATCAGCAATTAGAAATCATACTCTTAATTTTTTTTTTTCACAAATTAGAGTCCCATGGATTTCTAATTTGTAAATCATCTTTCTTTATGAGTTTTTTTATGGGATGGACTTAGTGTTCTTCATCTTCTTTTGTAATCAATAGCTATGCTTATTAATTTGGCCTTGGAGATTGAATTGCACCAGTTTTGATAATAATACTATTAGAAGATTATTGCACCAATTTTGCTTTGTGCTTGATTGAGTTGGGTATTTAATTGACAAAAACACTTGAAATGCTATACAATACGGTGAAACCCTTATCAGAAGAGGGAATTGATATCTTGTCATTGTAGGAGGTGGTGATTTTTGAATTAGAATTTGTGAAAACCTTATTAAAACTTGTCAAAACTTAATCTGAACTTATGAAACCCTTATCAAAAGTGAGAATCAATACCTTGTCAGTACTTACTACAATGACAAGGTATTGATTCCCATTTCTTACGAGTGTTTCATAAGTTCAGATAATGTTTTGACAAGTTCTGATAAGATTTTTACAAATTCCAATTCAAAAATCACCACTTGCTACAATGGCAAGATATTAATTCTCACTTCTTATAATAGGATGTATGGGAGTAATAGGCTGATCTTGAGATGAGCAAAGAACATTGGGCCTCTCACGTGACTGCTCAATAATAATAATAGGAAGTGAAGCATTGGACTCAGCAGATGGGCTTGACTGATGCGTAAATCCTGTATGAAAAGGAAAAGTAGAAATGTCAAAAACTACATGTCTAGAAACATATATGCGTTCATTTGAACTTAGACATCGAGAACCCTTTTGATTGGAGGCTGGGCCAAGATAGACACATCTTCGACTATGATAATCTAGTTTGTGAGAATTATAGGGCTTCAAACAAGGATAACAAGTACATTCAAAAGGCTTCAAAGAGTGATAATCGGGCTCTTTGTTACATAGACATGCCATAGGAGATTTTCCTTGCAAAATTGGAGTAGGAAGACTATTAATTAGATAAACAACCATTTGAAAAGCTTCAGTCCAATAAACGAGAGGAATTTCAACTTGAGCCAAAAGTGTCAACCCCATTTGCACAATATGTCCATGTTTCCTTTTCGCCCTACCATTTTGAGCGGATATGTAAGGACATGTGAAACACATAATTATACCAGAATTTTCAACAATAAGGATGAGAGGTTTATATTCTATGCCATTATCATATTGAATATACTTGATCCTAACTTGAAATTGAGTCTCAACCATAGTATGGAAATGTTTAAAAGTTGTAATTGCGTCCGCTTTGTGCTTAAGAGAATATAACCAAGTAAATCGACTAAAATCATCAATAAAATGGATAATCAGTAGGACAAGTTCAAATGGTGAAGAAGCATGAGATAATGATTGAAAAAGGGTAATTTCCTTCATTTTCCATACTGATAAGCCTCACAAACAAAAGTATTACTAATTTGCACTTTGGCATTACAATTATTCAGAACTTGTTGCAACACTTTATTGCTTGGATGATCAAGCTTGTAATGCCAAGTCAGAAAATCAGCTTCACTCAGTACTGCAACATGTGCCTGAGGCAACAACTGCGAATCCATTCTACTCATTGGGTACAATCCTTGCTTTGGTAGTCCTTTCATTAGCAGGGTTCCTGTTACCTTGTCCTTCACAACAAAAACTTCATAAGTAACTACTACTGCAACATGATTGTCTGTAACAAGCTTATTCACACTGAGCAAATTTTTAGAGACATGAGGAATAATTAGAACATCTTTAAGAAGAATGTCAGAATTAGTACAAGGTATGTGTGTAGAACCAGTACCACAAATTTTAGTTTGAGAGCCAATACAAGTGATTAAATGAGAATGAGCCTTACCAATTGTGTTCATGGAATCAAGCTAAGTGGAATCAAAGGTAACATGATGGGTGGCACCACTATCTGTTAGAACCGACTGACACCCAAGAGGGGGTGAATGGGGTTTCAGATAAAAACTTAGGAACTTTGAAATTCTTTTTGCATCTTTCTAAAAACAATACATACGAAAGAAATGAATTATAAACTCATAGGCAGTTGTTCAAGACGTATGTGGAAACATAAGAGATAAGGGAAGATAATATGCAAACTATGATATATACTGGTTTGGCCCAATCCTTGATGACCCATGTTCAGTCCCCAAGCTCCACTTGAGATTTTCAATCCACTATCTTCTTGTTTAATATGGGCATAAGAGAAGCCTCTACAATCCCACAAGTTTAGCCAGACACTTCTGCAGCCTTACACCGTAAGGATACAATGGTTTCTCACTCATGATCACCCAATCTTGAGTAACTCTCAGATAGAATGATTACAATGAAGGTATACTTCTCTCTAAATGAAGTAGATGATGATAAACAATGAAGTACAAGATGAGAGTAGGATTATAGAGCCTCGCAAACTCAGAGTATCACATTGTAGGCATAGGCTCTTTGTATTTTTTTTCGTTTCGTTGGTTTCTCTGTCTTGAATTCTTCTCTATTTATAGGCAACTGTCATTTGTCCATTGTGAGCATTCGTCTGTTGGAGAGAAATAACCGTTGATGCATTTGTACTATTTTGTCGTTGATGAATAACATTTAACCGTTGAGCACAATCTTCTTAATTTAGAATAAGACCGTTGTGAAGCTTTGAGAATTGAATATTTCATACACTTCTTTTTATCTCTTGATTAATAATTCAGGACTCTTTAGTTAATAAATAATGGCTTTTATACTTATTTGGGCTTTGGGCCTTTTATTATATTTTAGCCATTTTTAATAATAAAATTCAAGTTTTATATTGCTTCACTATTCCTACCATAACTCTTGAACTAGACATCGGATTTGCCTCATTTTTGTTTCATATCTCAGATGATTCAGAGAGCTACAATTCTTATGAAGACATGAAGGGAAAATTCGGACAAGAGGGCGGTCGATTTTGGAGCCGAAGTCGGATTTTTATTTGGGCTCGAATTTGTAATTAAAGCCCATTTTTTATTATTTTCTGTTTTGGGCCTGAATTGTGGATTGGAGCCCCATTTTCGTTTTTCCATTTTAGGTTAAGTGTGGCAGCAGCCACAAACATATTCTCGTTCACGTTTTTAGATTGTGGTGGATCAAAATAGGAGTTTTTAAATTCTCTCAAATCTTCTTCGTGTTCTTCGCGTTCTTCATCTTTTCTTCTGTGTTTTGCTTAGCCATGCTTGGCTAAGTTTCTGTGGTTAACACATGGATTGAGGGTTCCACGAATCCAGAGGACATGCGCTTCAGTCGGTAACGTAATTTGTTTCTGTTCATTTTAATCGGATCCGATTATAATTGCGGATTAGGTATTAGATTTAATACCTAGATTGATATCCCAAGGACATAGGTCAGACCGGGTTCTGAGAGAACTTTATGCGATCGCACAGCGAGCTTGCCACGTGTTTGATTAAATGCTAGACGATCGTCTAGTCGAGGGAATATCTGGACGAACGCAGAGATCTCGGTTCGTCCAGAATCAATCACGAGTTTGGTTATGATCTTTTTGTCCGATGAAGGTTATGGAATCCCAATTCTGGGTTAATCGTTTTTAATCTGATTAATCGTTGTTAATCTGTTTCTGCATATTTCATTTTGTTCTTGCATATTTTGGTTTTTAATCTCTTTTGAATCAAAAACCCCCAATTTGTTACTGTTATGTTTCGCTGTTGTTGATTTAAACCCACTGCAAATTCCTTGAGAGAAACGACCCAGGTTACATTATACTGCAATTCCATTTCTAATTTGGTTATTTTGGGAGATCACGACAAATCTCTGTCAAAATATGGCGCCGCTGCCGGGGAATTTGCATCGGTTTCGTTAGTAACAGTAGTTTTCGGTGGTTCGGGTGACTGGACAGAAAAATTTTCTGACCCAGATCACTCAAACCAGGTCTTATTCACAAGGAGTTGGGCATTCTAAACAAGAGTCACTCGCCTTGGGAGTGAGGTCTGCCCTATTTTCCCCAAATTCCAACGTTTAGACCACTTTTTCGCTGTTTTAAGTTTCTATTTTGTGATTTCTTTTTTGATACAATCAATTTTTTCAATTTTTTTTTTTGGAGTATCTCCGAATGGCCTGAAATTTTGCCGAGCGATAGAAAATGGCCTATCTCATTTAGCACATGAAAATCTTTGATTTTCCATGTGGTATCCTTAGTTTTGCCAAATTCCATTGTTTAGACCACTTTTTCATTTTTTTTAAAAATTTTTTTATTCCATTTTTGGGTTCCCCAATGGTTTAGGAGTTGCCCTGTCCAAGTCTCATAAATTTTAAAAATCATTTGATACTGTTTTGGACTTGTTTTGGTCAAATTCCAACATAGGTTTTAACTTTTTGTGTTTTTGTTTGTCATCTTAGTGTTTCCTACTTTTTACCGCTTTTAGTGGCATTTTCGTAATTCTGATTTTCTTGTGGCATTTTCAAAATTCTGATTTTCTGCAAATTCTGCCTTGTGTATATGCTGCATGAGTACTAGGAGTACTATTAATCCAGAAGACTTGTTGCCACTTGATCCTGAAATAGAAAGAATAATTCTTACTGCTAGAAGAATTGTTAGGCTAAGTCGTGGGTTTGATACTGAATTTGACATTGAACTTGAGTTTGATTGTGTCCATTCTGTTGATCTTGACTCTGATAGTACTTCTGATAGTCTTGTTGTTTTCACGATTCTAGTAGCAATTTTGCTAACTCGTAAATTATGGCGAGAAGAGCAAGCGGCTCGTCCCACTTTGAAAGAATTAGCTACCCCGATGTGGGCAATCAAAATTTGTGTATTCGATATCCCGAACTTGCTTTGCTAACTTTGAATTAAAATCTGGTCTTATCCATTTGTTGCCCAAGTTTCATGGTCTTGCGGGTGAATGTCCTCACGGCATCTAAAGGAGTTCCATGTGGTATGCGGACAATGAAACCTCAAGCAATTGATGAGGACCACATTAAGCCGAGAGCTTTCCCATTTTCCCTAGATGGCGTGGCTAAGGATTGGCTATACAATTTACAACCAACATCCGTTTGGGAGTTGGGATGATATGCGAAGTTATTCCTAGTGAGGTTCTTTCCTTCCTCAAAAGCCATTGCTATTCGAAGGAGATCACTAGTGTTAAACAAATCAATCGGGAGACCATGTATGAGTATTGGGAGAGGTTCAAGCGATTGTGTGCAAGCCGTCCACACCACCGCATTTCGACCAACTCCTAATTACATATTTCTATTCCGGTTTGTTACCGATGGATAAAAGTTTCGTGGATGCATCCAGTGGTGGGGCCTTAGATGCAAGACACCTGAAGAGGCCCGAGAGTTGATATCTACTATGGCTGCTAATTCTCAGCAATTTGGCACCAGGGCCAATGGTACTCCTATTTACCAGATTCAAACACCTCCGGTCCAGTACGATTCTCAGAGATTGGAGAATAGACTTGATGATTTGACTTCCCTTGTGAGGCAGTTGGCAGTGACCCAGACAGTACAATCTTCCCCTCCTCAGATTGGGTACTCATATGGGTTCTGTTCTGACCCTTGTCATTCTATTGATTCTTGCCCTACTTTGCATGATCCTGCTTATCAAGACCAGTCGGTAGCTGCAGTAGGTGGTTTTCCAGGAAAGCCACAATACCAGCAGAATAATGCTTATTCTAATACTTACAATCCGGGATGGAGAAATCACCCCAATTTTTGTTGGAACCAATCGAACCCGGAGTAACCAATATCGCAGGGACTGGGGAATTACCAACGAGACAAGTACGGACCACGGAATTTCCAACAGCGAGCCGCACCTCCTTTGCCGCACCACCTCCTCGACCAGCCATATGTGCACCTCCACAGGCGGCACAACAGCAGGCTAGTACCAGTAGTGGTGGTGGTTCCTCACTTGAAGATATGATGAAGCAATTTGCCACAAACTCTATACGGTTCCAACAAAGAACCGAAACTTCCATTCGAGTTTGCAAACACAGATTGGCCAATTGGCAACATCACTGAATCAGCTTCAACCCCAGGGATCCAACACTCTCCCTTCACAAACAATTCCTAATCCTAAAGGGAATGTGAGTGCTATCTCCCTTCGATTTGGCAAGCAATTGGAGGAACCTAAACCAGCTGTAGATGTGACTTCCAAATTAGAAAGAGAGTCAGAAAATGTGAAGATTGACTCTAAAAACAAAAAGGCAATGCAGCAAGGTGAAGAGGAAGACATTCCCATTCCACTTCCTTTCCCTCAGAGAGCCCCTCGATCCAAGAAGTTGGTAGAAAAAGCACAAGAGAAGGATATACTTGAGACATTCAGAAGAGTAGAGATCAACATTCCTCTCTTAGATGCGATCAAACAAATTCCTAAATATGCCAAGTTCTGAAGGAGTTATGCACCAACAAGAGGCGAAGGGAATGAACGAGTGAGTTTGAACCGAATGTATCGGCCCTCATCCAAACTACCATGCCTCGCAAGTGCAAGGATCCGGGGACGTTTTCTATCCCTTGCCTTATTGGTAATTACAAATTTGATGATTCCATGCTAGATTTAGGTGCTTCTATAAATGTCATGCTGCGCATCTATCTATAGATCTCTTGGTCTTGGTCCCTTGCGTCCAACTAGTGTTATTGTTCAATTAGCTAATAGGAGCAATGTCCATCCTTCTGGTTTAGTTGAAGATGTATTAGTCAAAGTTAATGAATTGATATTCCCTGCTGATTTTTACATCTTTGATATGGAGGATGAGTCTTCTATCAGTAGCTCACCAATCATTCTAGGGAAGCCTTTCATGAAAACAGCTAGGACTAAGATAGATGTGTATTCTGGTACTTTTTCCATAGAGTTTGGTGATATTTCTGTGAATTTTAATATCTTTGATGCCATGAAACATCCTAGGGAAGAGCATTATGTTTTATGTATTGATGTGATTGATGATGCCGTGGATGATGTTCTTGCTGATTGGTGTGCTGATTATCCTGATTTTTCATCTGAGAGTGATTTTGCCATTTGTCCATGTGCTGATAATGAATGGTGCTCTGTTTGCACTCATTTGGTTAATGCTTTGCATTATTTGGTGATTCGACTTGTTGGGTGATTCTACATTACTTGTGGATTCTGATATTGATTCTGAGTTTGAGCTTCATCCTAATCCTGATGTGCATCCTGATTTTGATTTTGATGAACTTAACTCTGATTTTGATGAGCTGAATTCTGATGTTAACATTGAGCTGTGTAGACATAGTTCTTCTGCTTCTTTGAATGTGGTTTCAGGCATTTCAAGTGTGATGACATCCGAGTTGTTGCAACAACCACTCAAGCTTCTTCCTTCCACTGAGCAACCACCCAAACTTGAGTTAAAATCCCTTCCAGGTCACCTGAAATATGCATTTTTGGAGGTGGATGAACAGTTGCCAGTCATTGTGGCAAATAATCTTCTTCCTGAAGAAGAAGAGAAGCTGCTAAGCTTATTGAGGGCGAACAAGAAAGCCATTGGGTGGACATTAGCCGATATCGTTGGCATTAGCCCTTCCGTGCATGCATCGAATTACATTGGAAGAGGACTCTAAGGCCGTGAGGCAACCTCGAGACGCCTTAATCCCCTTATCCTTGATGTGGTGAAGAAGGAGGTCACTAAGCTTCTACAAGCTGGTATCATCTATCCCATTTCTGATAGCCAGTGGGTTAGCCCGGTTCAGGTGGTTCCTAAGAAATCTGGAGTCACTGTGGTAGCCAATCAGAAGAATGAGCTCATTCCTACTCGAGTTTAGAATAGTTGGAGAGTTTGCATTGACTATAGGAGACTCAACAAAGCCACTCGCAAGGATCATTACCCTTTACCTTTCATTGATCAGATGTTAGAGCGATTGGCTGGCAAGTCTCATTACTGCTTCCTGGATGGCTACTCCGGATACTTCCAAATCCATTTTGCTCCTGAGGATCAGGAGAAGACGACCTTCACATGCCCCTTTGGAACATATGCCTACCGAAGGATGCCTTTTGGCCTCTGCAACGCACCTGGCACCTGGCACCTTTCAGCGTTGTATGGTAAGCATTTTCTCCGAGTTTCTAGAGGACTGCATGAAGGTCTTTATGGATGATTTCACTGTATATGGGTCTGATTTTGATGCATGCTTAGCTAATTTGTCTAGAGTTTTGCATAGGTGCATTGAGTCTAATCTTGTGCTGAATTATGAGAAGTGTCACTTTATGGTTGAGTCAGGTATAGTCTTGGGACACATAGTGTCTAGGCAAGGGATTGAGGTAGACCCTGCTAAGATAGATGTGATTACTGCTTTGCCTTACCCCGTTTCTGTGCGGGAAGTTCACTCTTTTCTTGGTCATGCAGGTTTCTATCGGCGTTTCATTAGGGATTTCAGCAAGACTGCCCGACCCTTGTCCAACCTTCTGCATAAGGACACTGACTTTGTATTTGATGATGCTTGCAAGGCGGCCTTCGACCATTTGAAGCGTTGCCTGACTACAATCCCAGTGATCCAGCCCCCTGATTGGTGCATCCCTTTTGAGTTGATGTGTGATGCTTCCAACTATGCGGTGGGTGCTATCTTGGCACAACGGGTTGATAGAGCATCTCATGTGATTGCATATGCCTCTAAGACTTTGGATCCTGCCCAGTCTAATTACACCACTACCGAAAAGGAGTTGTTGGCTATTATATCTGCTAGCTAGTCGAGTAATTGTTTTCTCTGACCATGCCGCTTTAAAGTTCCTTTTGAAAAAGGCAGATGCTAAGCCACGACTCATCCGGTAGATGTTATTGCTCCAAGAGTTTGATGTTGAGATTCGAGACAGAAGTGGAGCACAAAACTAGGTAGCTGACCACTTGAGTCGCATCACCCATTCTTCCTCTCACCCCTCTTATATTCGGGATGATTTTCCTGATGAGCAGCTTCTACAGATGCAAGGTAAGCTTCCATGGTATGCTAATCTGGTTAACTACTTGGTAGCTGGTGTCTTGCCTGTAGATTCCACTAAGGCCCAAACCTTTAAATTGAAAAGTGAGTCTAAATATTATGTTTGGAATGACCCTTATCTGTGGAAATTTTGTAGTGACCAAGTAGTTAGGAGATGTGTGCCTGATCATGAGTTTCACTCTATATTGCATTTTGCTCATGCTTCGCTTTTGTGGTGGTCACTTTGGACCCCAAAGAACTGCTAGGAAAGTGTTAGATAGTGGATTGTTTTGGCCTTCCTTGTTTCATGATTCCCATTTGTTTTGTAAGTCATGTGATAACTATCAGAGAGCAGGGAGTATTTCCCGTAGGCATAAGATGCCCCAGAACCCTATATTCTTTTGTGAGATCTTTGATGTTTGGGGTATTGATTTTATGGGTCCATTTCCTGCTTCATATGGTTATACTTACATACGCTAGCCGTTGATTATGTCTCGAAATGGGTTGAGGCGAAAGCCACTCGGACTAATGATTCTTCGTGGTGGTGGATTTTGTTAGGTCTAACATTTTCTCGCAGTTTTGGCATTCCTAGAGCTATTATCATTGACCAGGGCTCCCATTTTTGCAACCGAAGCATGGGTGCCTTGTTACGCAAGTATGGAGTTCTTCACAAGGTCTCCACAGCATACCATCCTCAGACCAACGGTCAAGCTGAAGTCTCAAATAGAGAGATTAAGCAAATCCTTCACAAGACTGTTAACTCTACCCGAAAAGATTGGAGTAAGCGATTAGAGGATGCTTTGTGGGCATATCGCACCGCCTACAAGACTCCGATTGGGATGTCTCCTTATCGGCTTGTCTTTGGTAAGGCATGTCATCTTCTGGTTGAGTTGGAACATCAAGCTTATTGGGCCATTAAGCAGAGTAACATGGATTTGGCTAAGTCTGGGATGGAACGGAAGCTGCAGTTGCAAGAGTTAGATGAGCTTAGATTGGATGCCTATGAGAGTTCAAGGTTGTACAAGGAAAAGACTAAGGCATTCCATGATAAGCATATTCTGAGGAAAAAATTTTCTGTGGGCCAGAAAATTCTTCTGTTTAACTCCCGTTTGAAGTTTATGCCTGGTAAGCTTCGATCTAAATGGGATGGCCCTTTTGAGATCACTAACATTTTTCCATTTGGTGCTGTTGAGCTATGTGATCCACCCACAGGAAGAACCTTTAAGGTAAATGGGCATCGCCTCAAGCAATTTCATGAGGGATCCCAAAGAATGCTGAGGAAGCGAGATTCTCCTCATTGATGCCACTTATCCTCCTTAAACCCTTGGGGAGTATTCTTCTTTCTTCTCCCTCTATCTCTTTTATTTGTTTTCCTTTTTCTACTTTGCTTTTTGAAAATAAATACAGTCTCTCTTTCTATGATTGCTACATATTATGAACTTGGTCATTTTGGTTTTAATGGATCATTCTGTTTGGTCTGCAATTCCTGACTCTTCGATTGAATGTCTTGGTAGTTGATTTGATGATGTTGATTGCCTAAGTTGGTATTGACCTTGTGAGGTTTTGGGCCTGCTTGAATGGAATTCATCTTTTACCATTCTTTCTTTCATGTGTGCATCTGCTCCTTATTTGTGTTCTCTAGAACTTGCTCCTTTTCTTTTTGAAACTACATTTTTCACTTACATGCATAAATATGATAGAAGCTTGTTTTCTTTCTTTTATTTTCCCTACTTTGGCCAAATAGCTTTCCCTTGCATTATGTTTCCTTTGCTAGCCCATTTGTGCCTTTTTGACTCATTCTTTTCTAAGTCACATTACAAGCCTAAGCGTAAAACCATTTTAGTCCGCACCTTGGAGATTTATTGAGCATTGGTTTCACCTTGGTTTTGTGTTTAAGTGTGGGGGTTGCTCAGGAGTGCAACAGTTTAAGTGTGGGGGAAGATATTTGATTTTGTCATTGTGATTATGTATATAGTTCTTCAACAACAAAAAAACAAAAACAAAAACAAAAACAAAAGAGAAAAGAAAAGAAAGAAAAGCAGAAAAAGAAAAGAAAAGAAGGAAAGAAAGAAAGAAAAGAAGAAGAAGAAGAAGAAAATACATAGAAAGAAAGGAGATATATGAGTAAAATAAAAAGTTTTCATATATAGAGAATGATTGTGTTAATCAGTGCTCTTTTTAATTTCTTTGGTGCTTAGCCTCTCATTCCATACTATATTACCTACCTTCACCCTAACCCCATTACAACCTTTAATAATATGCTCTCTTGATTTGTGCATGCATGTGTTATGAGTAGTGGAGACGTAGAAATTGAGCAAGCTTATGGTAGAACAATTTTCTTGAGTAGAATTTGAGCGATACACTTATTTACCTTAAACACTTGAGATATTGATTGATTGAGCGCATCATTTGAGAGACCATCATTTGTGATTAGCATCATTGATTGAGATTACCAGGAATTGTAATTTGAGATGAAGGGATTTTGGGTCTTGATTGATTGGTTCTAATGAAGCTTTGTGTCCCTTGTTCAATTTTTGCCTTGTTAGAAATTGTTAGAAAAGAAGAGTTCCTCCTTTAGGTCTTTTCCTTTGAATTTTGCTCAGGAGTGCAAAAAGATAAGTGTGGGGGAATTTGATAATTGAATATTTCATACACTTCTTTTTATCTCTTGATTAATAATTCAGGACTCTTTAGTTAATAAATAATGGCTTTTATACTTATTTGGGCTTTGGGCCTTTTATTATATTTTAGCCATTTTTAATAATAAAATTCAAGTTTTATATTGCTTCACTATTCCTACCATAACTCTTGAACCAGACATCGGATTTGCCTCATTTTTGTTTCATATTTCAGATGATTCAAAGAGCTACAATTCTTATGAAGACATGAAGGGCAAATTCGGACAAGAGGGTGGTCAATTTTGGAGCCGAAGTCGGATTTTTATTTGGGCTCGAATTTGTAATTAAAGCCCGTTTTTTTATTATTTTCTGTTTTGGGCCTGGATTGTGGATTGGAGCCCCATTTTCATTTTTCCATTTTAGGTTAAGTGTGGCAGCAGCCACAAACATATTCTCATTCACGTTTTTAGATTGTGGTGGATCAAAATAGGAGTTTTTAAATTCTCTCAAATGTTCTTCGTGTTCTTCATCTTTTCTTCTGTGTTTTGCTTAGCCATGCTTGGCTAAGTTTCTGTGGTTAACCCATGGATTGAGGGTTCCACGAATCCAGAGGACATGCGCTTCAGTCGGTAACGTAATTCATTTCTGTTCATTTTAATCGGATCCGATTATAATTGCGGATTAGGTATTAGATTTAATACCTAGATTGATATCCCAAGGACATAGGTCGGACCGGGTTTTGAGAGAGCGTTATGCGATCGCACAGCGAGCTCGCCATGTGTTCGATTAAATGCTAGACGATCGTCCAGTCGAGGGAATATCTGGACGAACGCAGAGATCTCGGTTCGTCCAGAATCAATCACGAGTTTGGTTATGATCTTTTTGTCCGATGAAGGTTATGGAATCCCAATTCTGGGTTAATCGTTTTTAATCTGATTAATCGTTGTTAATCTGTTTTTGCATATTTCATTCTGTTCCTGCATATTTTGGTTTTTAATCTCTTTTGAATCAAAAACCCCCAATTTGTTATTGTTTTGTTTCGCTGTTGCTGATTTAAACCCACTGCAAATTCCTTGAGAGAAACGACCCAGGTTACATTATACTGCAATTCCTTTTCTAATCTGGTTATTTTGGGAGATCACGGAAAATCTTTGTCAAGCTTCAAGCTTTCCGTTGTGAGTGATCAACTATCCGTTAGACTCAGAAGCTTTCTATTAGCCATATTTTGAAGTTGTTGGCAGAAAGTGAGATTCAATCGTTTTCGCTTTGCTTCAACACAAAATCCATTTGGCCTGTTTAGGTTGGGTTCCTTTCACTTTCATCAGAATGTGTGTCTCAGAAAATCATCATTTGAACTCCTCTATATAAGTTTCTGTGCAGGCTCTATTTTTTGTCATAGCATTTAATGTTCTAACACAAATATGACATTTTGAGGATTTGCAAGTAATCCTTCATTTAATCATCTGGAACTCACTTAGCAAACATGATTAAAAACATTGAGAATAATAACAAGTGACAATCTGAAGAAACAAGATAATGATTAGAGAGTTTGAATTTACGAAGACGATGATGATTTAACAGAAGTAACAGAACTCGAGTTTTGCTTACACAAACTCGAGTTGTAAACTCAAGTTTTGCTTAACCAACTCGAGTTTTGATATTTTGCTTCTTAGTTCAAAAACTCCAGAAACTCTTTGCAAAAACAAGTTATGTCTTTCTAAAATGCAAACTCAAGTTGTCATAAATAAATTCGAGTTTTGGAAAATTTAGTAGAAGATACTTATGAGAGAGAACTCGAGTTTTACTATTCAAACTAGAGTTGTAAACTCGAGTTTCTCAAAATGAAACTCAAGTTTGCCAAAGAGTTTATCGAGTAAAAATTAAGATCATAAAGGAGTTTGAAGTAATACCTTAGAACTCGAGTTTTATAAAAGGAACTCGAGTTTTGTATAGACAAACTCAAGTTTTACCTTGTTTGATCCAGAATAAGAGTGTTAGCTAGCATTCTCCACGATCTTCATAATGTAGAACTTAAGAATATTGGCTGCACAAGGGTCAAATTCTAGTAGGCGTAACATCTTTGATATAGCTCCAAATTTGGCAAACCACCTATCCCCAGAAAGCTCTTTAAGTATTCTTTCCAATGCAAAAATAATCAGCTCCAAACTCATTTTATTATGATCGTTATGATCAGATTAATAAAGGTTGTTCTTGACCAGCGTTTTTGCAACATCCTCAACTGACTGTTGACTTCAAAAAATCATATCTCTTCCAGTTGATATTTTTTTTGTGATCTTGATTTTTTGGAAAGATATTTGAGTATAGTTTCACATGCCATTGGTTTCAGCTCATTTGGATGTGTAGTTTGTGAGATACACCCAAAATACTGAAGCTGGGTCTTCTGTGTAGCGTGATTTCATGTGGCAACTTCTAAAATTCATAACTATTTCATATAAACTCCTTTGGCCTTTAATTTTGTGTCAAAATGGCTCACTAGGAGTTTAGTTTCATACAAAATTGGTTTCACCTCAATCGGATCTCTGGTTTGTGAGATATCATTAAATAACCAGAGCTCGCTCAAGTAGAATGTTGAACAAAGACGAACAGAGTAGCTGAAACTTGAGTTTCCAGTGGCTAACTTGAGTTGCAAACTTGAGTTTTGAATTTCAGAACTCGAGTTCTGAAATTCTGCACTCGAAAATCATTGTATCTGAGGAGCAAATTACTGTAGCAAATTACAATGATTTTGCTTATTTTAACTCTGAATTGAGCCATTCCAACTTCTAGTTGATCGTAGAGACTTCTAGTATCAATCTAAGAACTCGAATATTGATATTCTCATTTTATTTTGCAAGTTTCTCTTTCTTTCTTCTCTTCTCTTGATCATTCTCCGCAATTCAACTTGGACTAATCATTTGCAAGTTTCTCTTTCTCCTCTTCTCTTGCCTCCACAATTCAATTTGGACAAATCTACATTAAATATAGCAGTTAGTCAATGTATATGATACAAAATTTTTGCTCTTAATATTGATATGTATATTTGACATTATCAAAATTCAGCATATCTAACACTATCCATAAACCAATTAGAGTCAGAAAGCTCAGGAGATTCAACAAAATAGGATTGAGGAGCTGAGTGAGATGAAGGATGAAAACTGCGATTAAAACGTTTGTAGCAATTGGAAACTCGATGGCTAGGATGCTCACATAAATCATCGAACGTTTGGCTAGAGTTTCCACCATTAGAGGGACCTCTGGATCACTGAGATCTGCCACCACGTAAACCATGCCATTGACCACGAGCAGGGGAGCGATCAGGAGCATGGTCAGATGCAGAGTGTGAGGTAGCAAGATTTGCAAAGGGTTGAATGGAGAGAGTAGAAAAGTTATTCAGCTGGTCAATAAGAGTCTCAAACGTAAGGAGAGCCAATTGAGCCTCAACCCTTGTAAGCCCCATTTGATCGATAAGTTTTGCGACAATAGCATTTCCCTATCTAAGCCATTAAGAGTATGAAGAATGAGCTCATCGCTCAAAATATGAGCATCGGCGAGGGCCAGATGATCGGCGGTAGTCTTTATCTTCATTAAATACTCAATTATAGAGAGTCCATTCTTCTACATGTTATGGAGCTCAGATCTATAAATCATGACCCGAGATTTGGAGAGGATCAACGTAAGAGTGTGAGATTCAGTCCATAAATCCAAGACGGTGCGGCAGTGTAAGAACTAAGTCCCAATTTCTTGTGTCATCGTGTTTCAAAGCCACCCAATGAGCATTTGATCAACCGAGTACCCGTCGTCGAAGTCAAGGTTAGTGATAACCTCCTTAGTGGACTGCAATATTGTCGTCATTGGAGGAAAAAGAGAAGTGGCATCGATATGAGATTGAAGGTGATTTCCTTCGATTTGGGGTAAAATAACAGAAGCCCAGACCAAATAATTCGTCCAATCCAGCTCAATCGACGATGTTTGGCTCGAAGATTGAAATAGAGAATAGGTTTTGGGAGCAGAGGTCGAAGGCGAAATAGAATTAGAACTAACCGAAAGTGAGGACACCATTGCAATGAAAGGGAAAAAAGGGTCGTGGCTTTGATACCAAGAAAGAATAAGACAAAAACAATGAATGAATAGCCAAGAGAGACATTTCCTCCTCCGGCTCTATCCTTTATATAATGTATTGGGTCTAACAATATATTGTTACAAATGAATCTTGACCATCCATATGACATATGGAAGATTTACAAAGAGATGACAGCTAGCATATCTACAATGAATATTATAAACAATCAGCTAATGACTAATTAGTTATTTGTCCGAATAGTGAAGTATTGAAGGGCATTACTATCATTTGATGCTAAATTTTAAAATTCCAATTTGAGTTCTCACACTCTAATGGCATTATAAATATTCAAAACATCTCTCTATCTATTAGTATTTTTAAAGTTCTTTTAGTGGCATTTCCCTATAAGTTTTCCATTTTTTATAAGAGACAATTCTAATAATAAATAGATAAAACAATACATAAATAAGGTTAGGATATGCAGTTTGGAAGCCCGACGACAGAAAACCACAAAGAAAACAAGTAAAGAAGCGAACAATAAATGGATAAAGTAAAGAAACATAAAACAAAAACAAGTACAAGTGAAACACTTAGAATAGTAAAGCTTAAAGTTGATGTGGCCCAACATAGAAAGCATAATCCCTTTAGCCAGTGGATGTGAGACAACCCAAAGCATAAGTCTCTATCTACACTAGAGCTGGGAATCAGGGCCGGCTCGGCCCGATAGGGCCTGGCCCAACAGGGCCTGGGCCCAAAGGGTCAGCCCTACAGGGCCTAGGGTAAGGAAAACATCTGTTATTCAAAGCTTGGCCTGATAGTACCAGGGCCTGGGCTGGCCCTACAGGGCCTGAAAATTACTATTCTAAATTTTAACTATTTTTCCTTCGATTTTTTTAAAAGAAATATAATTAGTAAATTGCAATCATTAAAGTTCTAATCTATCAAAAAAATATTATCAACATTAATATCTAAACAATATAAATCATTCAACAAATAAACATATTCATTAATTCGTAATAATAAATAAATAAACACAAAGAATATGTTTTTTCCTATTTTTTCAAAAAATATTAAACAAATGAATTGCTTTATTTATGCCTACGACAAAATGTCTTTCCCTCTCGTAATTTTGTATGTGTCTACGATTCTTTCGGTTCATGCATGATTTTACTTACGGGTAAAAAATAATTATACTTATTTTACACCAAATATATCTATAATTTATTACTTATATAATATTGTAATACAAAGTATGTGTTTATTTAATATGAAAACATTCCTTCTTTAACATTTATAATAACTAATTATGTGTTTTAATACGGAATAATAATAAACATAAAAAAGGTTATAGTTTAAACTAAAAAAAATCTAAGTAATTACAAATAAACACATTCATTAAGTGGAAGTCTAAGTAATTATTTTTTTTAAAAAAAAGAAAGCTACAATTAAACGGGCCTGCAGGGCCGACCCGATTAAGCCCGAGCCTGCAGGGCTAGGGCTTAAACAGCCGGCCGATTTCCCGCTCTAATCTACACCAACAATCTCTCCTCCATGCACAATAGTGACATAAAGGCTATTACACCCCTACCGGCCTCGCCCTTTCGGGTGGCGGATTAGAGGGATTCCTTTAATTTAATTACCTTTCCTTCGTTAATTATTCTTTCTAACATACCTCAGAGTGTGGACAACAAAGCATATGATTGGTTTGGACAACTTACAATATATTGGTAAAGGTACAAACAAAAACATAAAGTAGTCCTCATAGGGTAAGGGTACAATCATCCAAAATAAGTATTGAGCAGTAGTAATTTGTACAGTTATCCCAAAATATAATATTACAAAAAAGTGATATGGCATCCCCCATTTCTTCATCTCTCCGCATCAAGCCCTACCTTCTTCAAGTTTCACCAACCGCTACTGCCTTACACCTATATCTTCAAATCGTTCTGAAGTTCAAAGTTGAACCTCAGAGTAACTGTTAAACTCATATACAATATGTATGCAGTGCAAGTAATGCAAATCACAATCAAGAAGTAAAAATAAACCTGGCATGTACCACCTCCGCAGGACCGCCTGGTCAAGACAAGCCCCTCGGAACTATAGAGCTAAGGGGCCTCAGTAGTCAGGGCGGCCAACCCTAACCACCTACCCCTCCTGAGGCCTCAACAGCCACCTAAGGACACACAGTCCAATAGGCCTTACCTACCTCATATACCTCGGACTTCAGCAGTAACCCAAGGACACACAGTCCTTCAAGCACTACAGTCCGATCCTATATGCCTTCAGACTTCAACAGTAACCTAAGGACACGCAGTCCCATAGGCACTACAACCCGACATACCTTGGACTTCAACAGTAACCTGAGGACACACAATCCACTAGGTATTACAGCCCAACTTCTACATCATGATAAAATACACATGCGAGAGTAACATAGAGTATGCGAGTTAACAGTTACTACCTGGTACTTCCTGAAAATAGTAAACTCTTCCCTTGGTGTTGGAAATATGTCCCGCACGTGCTATCACCCTAGATACAGAAAAAAATCATTTTTTTAATCACATATACAAACTTTACTTCAAGTTCCATAAATTTCGCCTAACACCAGAATTTTCCAGAATCTTTGATCCGACTTCGCCGATTTTTAATAAATTCTAGAAAAATCATATTTACGTGAAATCATTGGATATGGAACCCTTAGGATGTCTAGTTTCTAGGAAAAATAATTTCCAAGGTTATCATGGTTCGTATCCTTTTCTTATTACCAAACTTTGGCCGCTGGTCCGAGACAAAGTCCATGTTTTAGGGTCATTTTCAATAGTAAATATCTCCAGGTAGAAAAACCAAAAAAACACAAAATATTATATCAAAATCATCCTCAGGATGTTTAATTTCACCATGTAAAATTTAAAAGAAAACGGACTTCATTTACTATTTTAAAAAACCGATTTCCATTTGCTGCCCAAAAACTGCAAAAGTTGGCAGATTTACGTAGTTTGAAGACTTAGGCTTTTCAGGTTTGGAAAAAGGTGATCCTACTTATCCCTACTCGAAATCACGTTCTGGACTCAATGGAAACCTCAAAAATACCAAAATCATACTGCAACTCCATGTTTAACAACTTTGAGCAGAACTGATTATAAAACACCAAGTTATCAGTTAAGTGCTTACCTTGAATCTTCAGTTGTGTATGGTTTCTTCTTCTCCTTGGACCAAGATCTTCAGCTGAATACTCTCCTCCTACTCCTTGAGCACGTCCTAGGCAGATGGGAAATGGGCAAGGGGTGTCCTTAAATAGACTCTCTTGGTTAGGGATATTATCCAAGACTTGTTATTATCCAGTGGTCAGAAGGATGCTTCAGATTTTTATATAATTCCTTGTCTTGCCCTCCAAGTCATTCTAGAGTCTTCTTGGGTAGACATGTGGCACCTCCTAGGTCCTTAAAATAAGATTCCTTTACTGCCCCTAGGTGCTGGTTTATGGATTTACTAAGTGCAAGTTTTTACCTAGTAGTTAAAATAATAATTTAGGGGTAAAATGGTCATTTTGCTTGCTTCTTCTCCAAGTCAGTGGGACCCACCTTGGCTGTCCATAATGGCGCCATTTATGATCATGTGGGGTCATAATTACATGTCATTCCCTTGTCATGTCAGATTCAAATGTGTGGTGCTGGTTAATCCTGATTATTTTATTTTTCTCTCTTCATTATTACTTGATGTGATTTTTGCCTTGCTCTCCAAGTCACTTTTTCTCTCTCCTGGTCTAGTATGTGGCGCAATCTCCCTGTGTCTGGGAGTTTGGGCCCGTCTCCAGAAACCCCTAACCAGTCCCGCTCATCTGCTTTTTGCTGGTTACGCTTTTCCTTACTACTCGGGCTACTCGATTGGGCTTGTGTGGGGCCGGATCAACTGTCTCTTCTCCCTGACCATGAGTGACCGAAACATAGTGCCTTGGGGAGCAAGAAATCCATATTTCAGTATCTCATAATTACCTTGTACCTTGTGCTACCAAAAATCCAACTTTTGACCCCAAACGCCACGTGTCTCCTCAGCCATCACTACCACTGACTTTTACTTCCGCACATGATCTATATGCTCAGTCTCTCTCCTCCCCTGGTGGGTCAACGCATACCAGGCCCTACAGGGTTGAAATTAGTGTCTAGTTATTGTCTTTTGTCTCTTTTACGTTATACCGGCTTACGTCTCTTCGAGCTTACTTCATTCTCAAGTCACTATGTGACTGTCACTTTAACTTCTTTGGTCCTTGAGCTCTTGGTCAAAATACTCATGCAAAAGGGAGTGTAAAAATTCTTAAAATATGTCAAGAGGCACTTAAAAATCCCCCAAATCAAATGACCAAAGTGCCCTTGCAAAATATCCTCTTAACTTGGCTTATTTTGCAAGTTTTGTTGACTTTTCACTCTCCTCCTTGTTTTGAACGAATTTGAAGGTTATTCAAGAAGCTTTTGAGTCATCATTTCATATTAATTGCATGCACATGTGTCCCTTATAGCAATGACCAAAATGTCCTCAAAATATCTCCTTTCACATAGCTTCTTCCACAAGCTTTGTGACTTTTGTACCTGTAATTATGAAGGGACACTTGTCACCATTCTATTTGGCCAACACAAAATAGCTCTTTCCCTTATCATGATGAGGGGACACGTGTCATGATTTTATTGGTCCAACACAAAAGTATGGCATCATTACCTTTGACTTTTTCTTGGCTTCTTCAATACTCTTCCCTTCTTATTTCCTCCAAAAACGCAGGACATCCATGACTGCCCTGAAAATGCCATATACTTACTTATACTGGCATATTTTCACTCAACTAATTGTCCTATACCTTAGGACATAGTTAGGTGGCATCTTTTCCATCGGATTTACACCGTATAGGTCTTTTGTACTCCTTTTTCATTGGCACTTTAATTCCACGGCTTATACATACTAGGTCCACTGACCCGTATAGCCGAGTTACTTAGTCCCAGAGAGGCTTCCTAACTCTCGACATTCTTGGGACTCTTCCCGAACTGAGCTTAGTCGTCCGCCTACTTTAGGCTTCTTCTCAATTCTCAGGGGCCAAAATTTGGGATGTTACAAAGGCTCTATTAGTTCTCTATGTATTTTGATGATAAATGACAGTTGTAAACAAAATGAAGTTAATGGTTTAAGCAAAAAATGTTTTAACTTGATCAAATTTAAACCAGTAACTTGCTGTCAAATTGACTCGAGTTTCAGGTTGTAAAACTCGAGTCAATACAAGACAAAGAGTAAACAAAGTGTTTTTAAACTTAGATTGACTCAAGCCAGTCATGATTAACTCGAGTCATAAGCTCTTGTGAAATTTTTTACAAAGTAATGTTGCCTCAATCCTATGCCATTTGACTCAAGTCATATTTTGTGGACTTAAACTTATTTTCAAAATAAAAGTCCTTGACTTGAGCCCATTGTCTTCGACTCGAGCATAGATTTTGAAACATATTTTCAAATGAATATTTGGTGACTCGAGTAATCATTTAATGACTCGAGCTGGCGTGATTTCAAACCATTCTCAAAAAGCCATTTCAAATTCATTTGAGAAAGAAGAACTTGACTCAAGCTAACCTTGATTGACTCGAACCAATCATGATTAACTCGAGTCATAAGCTCTTGTGAAATGTTTTACAAAGTAATGTTGCCTCGAGCCTGTGCCATTTGACTCAAGTCATATTTTGTGGACTTAAACTTATTTTCAAAATAAAAGTCCTTGACTCGAGCATAGATTTGGAAACATATTTTCAAATGAATATAGTTGACTCGAGTCATCACTTAATGACTCGAACTGGCGCGATTTCAAACCATTCTCAAAAAGTCATTTCAAAGTTCATTTGAGAAAGAAGAACTTGACTCGAGCTAAACATTTTAAACTCGAGCTTAAGTCATACAGAGACATCTTCATTTAAACTTCAAACGTATTTTCAAAGAAGATGAACTAGTGACTTGAGCCTAGAATGCTTAACTCGAGTCATCTGCTCCAGTTTGGTTGAAATGAACTTGAGCATAATGTATCTTTGTTTTACAATCACCGTGTCCGTAAATCTTAAATCCTTAAGTCTAATTTGTATACTTCATATATTCACTCATTAGTGTTCCTAACTATGTTTAATCAATTTGTTAATAAGTTTCAGATGATCAAATGAATGATTAAATGCAAATTAATCAAAAAGCAAATGAGTACGTCACCTACATTAAATGCGTTTTAGAAAACGAAGCATCAAATTGAGAAATCAAATTTTGAACATTCTGAAGGCATTTATGGTTTCTTTCCTTATATGAACGCCAGATCATCCAACAGGAAGAACATAAAAAATGTCAACGAAGAATGTCGACGATCATTGAATGAATCAAAGTTGAGTAACGAAAGAACTCCAACGCTCAACGGCTATATTCATTACTCTCAACAGTGCATTGAAGGCTTCCAACGGTCATTAATTGCCTTCACCATATATAAGCTGAAGCATTCAATTCCTTCCAACCACCGAACAAGAGACACAAACGCTCAAAAGATCAATACGCATTTACTGTTTCATTTACTTGTGCAATATCTTCGGATATATAAATCTTCAGTGTTTATTAATATGCTTTTTTAGAGAGTTTATATCTGAATCAATATCTTTGTAAGAATCTCAAAGTTGTGGGACTTTGAGATTGAGTTATTTGATTACAACTTGTAAGGGGGAGTGAATCCTAGTGAGAGGATTACTTTCGAGTACAGAGTGTGTAATCGATTGAAATGATAGTGAGAATCCCAGAATGTCTGGGGACAGGACGTAGGTCAAGAGTTAAAACCGACCTAGTATAAATCTCTTATGTTCATCTTTCTCCTACTCTCTCTGTTATAGTGCGTCAGTTTCAGGGGTATTCAAAAAGAATTTTTAAATCCCCAATTCACCCCTCTCTTGGTGATATTTTATTCTACAGGCTCCACTGCCCTAGTAAATGCATTCTACAAATAAACTCACATGCATGCTTCCATAAAGTAATGCCACTACTAGTGTCGAGAAGACCCCAGGACATAGCATCCTTGGGGTGTTGAATATATATTTTTTCTAATGAGAATTGATTTGAACAATTTTTAAATTTGAAAATGGTAATGGTTGATAACCGTAACCCTTCATCCATTCGCGTCATTCTCTGCTACACCAGATCTCCCGTCTCTGGTGAGGCCCTTCAACTTCTTCCTTTCGTTGCCCTCGTCCTCACCATTTCCTAACGGTGTGAGCGAGATCAAAGTGAGAGCCAGGGCTGCTGTCAACAAGATAAGAAGGACCAAGATCAATGGCAAGGCGATTGATGACTGAGATCAAAGATGAGAGCCAAATCTCACCATTTCCTAATAGTGAGAGCAAGATCGACAGTGAGAGCCAGGGGCACTGTTGACAAGATAAGAAGGAGAGGTCTGTGGAGGCTGGAGCAAGAAAAATGGTGAGATCTGTAGAGGGGGAAGGAGATGACGGGAAGAAGGAGAGAGGTGGCAAGATTAAACGGGAAGAGGAAGAGAGGGAGAGGAGCCAAGGAAGGAGAGAGAGGGTGAAGTTTTAATTTGAGGGGCATTTTGGTCATTTGTTACAAACATAAAAAACCCATATTCCCCTCAATTCCTTCTTTATCCTTTGTAAGTGTTAATAGAATTTTCTTGGTTTTAGAAGTTTACATGGTATTAATATGTCTTTTTTTCAAGAAGTTTTGCAATTTTAAAACAATTTTATGGGTTTTTTCCGCGACTGAATGCGTTAATAAACTACGTAAATTAAAAAACTAATAATTCAATATAGCCATGAAACGCCCCGCGCATCGGCGTTTTGTTTCCTTCACCAGTACGGAGCGTCAAATTATCAGAACCCCGATTCGATCGGAGCATTACCCACTTCACTTTCTGCTTTGTTTTGACTGAGAGTCTCTTCTACACAATTTCATTGCTGCATAATTCGCTTCTCTTTTCTCTTTTTCTTTCTGAATCCAATGATCGTTCTGTCGGATGCTACCTAGGTATTTGGTTCGAGACCATATGTAGCCGTTGTTGGCCGGCTATCGCCGATGTGATGCTGACACCTGCAATCAATTACGAGAAGTTGAGTGACTTCCCTAACTCAGGACAAATCTAAAGGCGGAATTTGTCGTGGGTGCACATTCTGATGTGATAAGAGGTCAAAGTTGTGCTTCTTAATTACATATTTAGGCGTATAGATAAGAGCATTATCTAGTTGTTGCTGAACGGGTGATTATTTTGCTTGATTCTTGCAAGCTGTGAATTTACTTATGACTGAAGCTTATTACAAGTTATTATTGTCATTTCCAGCCTTATGCGGTTAACTATTATTTGTGTTGTGGTTTACTTAATTTTAAAAAAACGTGCTTGCTTTGCTCATTTCAAACTATTAAATATATGTATTTGTGTATTGACAACACGGGTACTGGTGTTAATTCATTTCTTTCCATCATACAAGCATGCAGATCCAATCTAATAATTGAATTGTAAAAATGAAAGAAAATGATTAGTAATCACAATGAGAATCGATTAATTACAAGCAATATTGTCATAGATATTTTATTTTATTTGTACCTGTTGGCTCTGCAATCCTGCATATATTGCCCTGAGGAAGAGTACAAGCCTTGAAAAGTTATATATTACTCCTCCGGTCCTTAATATAAGACATATTTATCTAATTTGATTAGATTAAGATAGTTAGTTGAGTTAGTTAATATGACATATATTTTCTAAAACACCCTAGTTATCTTCCTTAATCTCCTCATTCCCTTTCCTCCTTGATTATTGTTGAGGGAGCTTTAATAGGGGTGAATAAGGAAAAAATTGACAAATATATAAATTATGTCTTTTATTAAGACTAAGATCAACATCTCAAATATGTCTTATATTAAAGACCAGATGAGTACTAACTACTTGTGAAGTTTTTATGATTATTACAAATTTCTCGATGGTATCAGGACAACCTGAATTCTTTAGTATTTTTGCCTTAAAAAGATTTTATTTTCTTATTTTTATACTTTTATTTCAGGTATTTCCAAATGACTTGCATTTTCTATTAAATACTGGAAATTTATCCATGGAGATAGATCTTGAGCTGTCCACATGTCATCAGGGGGAGCCAGAATTTGGATCCTGTAGAAATGGTGTGGCCGATTCTGGGTGTGATATACGTGTGGAAGAGCAATGTGCTAATTGTCCAACGGTGATTGAACACTGTAAGGAAATCTCTTGTGAAAATGCTTCTTTGTTTTGTCAGGAGCAGGTGCATGCTATTAATCAAAATCCTGTAAAGGAGCCTCAGAATGGCTTGGAATTTGAATCAAAGGAGGAAGCTTATTTTTTCTACAGAGAATATGCTCGCTCTGTGGGATTCAGTATTACAATAAAAGCCAGTCGGCGCTCAAAAAAGTCTGGTAAGTTTATTGATATTAAAATTGCTTGTTCCCGATTTGGAAGCAAGCGTGAATCTGGTGCAACTGTTAATCCACGGCCATGTATGAAAACAAACTGCAAGGCTGGCATGCATTTGAAGAAGAAGCCAGATGGAAAATGGATCATATATAGTATTGTGAGGGAGCATAACCATGAGATCTGTCCAGATGATTTTCTCAAGGGACGGAACAAACAGCCTAGTGATGTAGCTTTTCAGAAGAAGGGTTTACAGTTGGCGCTTGATGTGGAAGATGCTCAATTGATGATTGAATACTTTGTGTCCATGCAAAGCAATAATCCCAATTTTTTCTATGCCATAGACCTGGACCATAATAAATGTTTGAGAAATGTGTTTTGGGTAGATTCAAAGGGTCGACTTGATTACCAGAATTTCAGTGATGTTGTTTTTATTGACATTTTTTACTTGCAAAAAAAGTATAAAATTCCATTTGTTCCTATTGTGGGAGTCAATCATCACTTTCAGTACCTTTTGCTTGGATGTGCTCTGATTGGGGAGGTGACTACTTCTGCTTTTGTATGGCTAATGGAGGCATGGCTTAAAGCAATGGGTGGTCTAGCACCAAAAGCAATTATCACAGATCACGAATACTTCTTGAAGGAAGCCATTGTTGAAGTTTTGCCACATACACATCATTTTTTCTGTGTATGGCACATCTTAAGAAAAATTACTGAAAATTTGAGTTACATAATAAGTCAAAATAGTAATTTTATGACAAAATTCAGGAAATGTATTCACGACTCTTTGTTTGATGAGCAGTTTGAAAAGCGTTGGCAGAAAATGATCGATAGATTTGAACTAAAGGACAATGGATTGGTTCTATCATTGTTCAAGGATCGCAAAAAATGGGTTCCAACATACATGCAGGATGTGTTTTTGGCTGGAATGTCAACAGCTGAGAGGTCTGAAAGTATAATCTCATACTTTGACAAGTACATTTGTGTTGATTCTACATTTAATGACTTTATTGAACAATATAAAGTTTTCTCTTTAGAGAGATTGGACATGGAAACCATAGCAGACTTTGAAACAAGGGAAAAGTGGCCTGCATTAAGATCCCTATTATCTTTTGAGAAGCAGCTTGTGATGATTTATACAGATGCCATTTTTAAAAAATTTCAATTGGAGATATTGGGAGTGTTGTCTTGTCAGCTTCAAAAGGAAAGAGAAGACAGTGCCATTGTAACTTTCCAAGTTGAGGATTTTGAAGTTAAAAGGAAATTCATTGTGTCTTGGAAAGAATCAGAGTTGAATGTTTGTTGTTCTTGTCATTTATTTGAATACATGGGTTTTCTATGCAGGCATGCAATGCTTATCATGCAGGTGTCTGGTTTAACAAACATTCCATCCCACTATATTTTGAAACGATGGACGAGAAATGCAAAGGTGAATCACTTTGTGGGTATTGATACAAACAGAAGGCTTTCTGACAGAGTGCAACGTTTTAATGATATATGTAGGAGGGCTATCAGATTAAGTGAAATTGGATCTTTGTCTCCAGATACCTACCAAGTTGCATTTCAGGCATTGGAGGAAGTTTATAAACAATGTGTGACTGCAAATAATTCTGTAAAAAGCATATCAGAGCCCAACAACTCGGTACTTAATGGTGCTGCTGATATTGAAGAGGAGAATCATCTCAACCATACGACCAAGACAACTAAGAAAAGGAAGTCATATAACAAAAGGGTTAGTTGGTGATCGACTTGTGTGGGGATGCTAGAACTTGTTTTGACTTGTAGCAAGTGGTGGGCATTCTTAAATGGTTTTGCATATTACAGGGACGCTCTGAATCCGAAAGAACATATATCAGGACGCTGGATACCTTTCAAAATATGGTTTGTGACATGTTGCATTTTATGAAATTATCACTTATATTGCTGGAATACGTTTGCATTTGCTATATTGTTTGCATCACAACACATCTGCAATTATTTTTATTTGCAGGAACAAATGAATACAAGAGCACACAACTTTGATAACTGTTACATTCCTAGACAGGTCACAGAAACAGTGGTACGAGACATCTCTCATGATGTTGATATTGATATTTCAAGCTTGTCTTACTACTTTAGAAGTAATGTTGTTACATTATTGAACGCGGGTTGTCTATATCTTTAATGCAAAAATATTGTTCGGCTTGTTTGTCATAGGACTTGGATTCTAGAGCTCCAACTCTTGATAGCTGTTATGAGGTACAACAGGATATGCCTGGAGATGTATCCTCTAGTCATCTTTGTACTTTTTTTCAGGTGGGATGCTATGAGAAATACATGATTAATCGTTTTTTTTAAAATATTTTTAAAGGACCAGATGAACTCAGTTTCTCATGTGCAAGATGGCTATGATGGCAATCAACCAGCAGCATTGAGGCTGGTAGGGACTTGTGTACTCTACTTCCCAAGCTCAATTTTGGGAGATGTGTATGTATCTCATGATCTGTTGTTTTCTTCAGGGTCAATTGCATTCTGTGCCTAGCCGCAGTCACCATTACCAGAGCATGCAGGGACTGGTACTGCTTTACATTATTTGACTCAATTTGGCTTTAGGGTTGGCTGTTGGGCCTGATGGTGTACTCATCTAATATTTTTTGCTGGTTTTATAATTCTGTCTTATAGGAGCAATCTGTTGTACCCTACCAACTGGCCCATCCTGAAACCGAAAAGAATAACAATTGTTGTCTTCTAATAAAATATTTTTCAAATTGATCCATTTGTCCATATAAATATTGTAAGAAAGATTTATACACAGCTACTTATTTAGCTTGAAAATGAGAATCCTTATATTTTTTATACGAATTTTACAATTGATATTTTTATTAATTTTTATTGCATAGGGATTACGGAGCAGGCTCAAGGCAAGACACAAATCAAAGTTATCTTGTCTTGATCTCGTTCCAAATCTGAGTTAAATGTTGAGGAATGAACTTGATTGGGGTTGGGCAGGCTGAGTTCCTATAAATTGGTCCTAAATTGCCATATCTATATGGCTTATTATGTTAACAATACTCAACTGTGGCTGTATTTGTTTTGCTGCTGCAGGGACAACTCAGTCTTGTAACTTCTACAATTCATGGTTCTTTTGATCTTCAAGAAAATCTGGATGAAATGGTAAGCAGTTTCAAAGTTCCTATACTAATTCTGTGATGAAGCCTTAGTTCAGCGGATATAATTTGTCTCGTTGCAAACTATTTTCATGGACAAATGATTTTACTTCAGGAACAACTGCCTGCTGGGGAGTCGCAGTTTCACAGGGATTCCTAAGCAAGTACCCAAGTACATGATAAATCCTTCTCAGGATAGCTGAAAGAGTGCCTTTTCTTTGTGTCAGATTAGGTTGTTAGATGTATATAAATAGTGTATTATCTATTTTGGTTTTATTTTAATTTTTTAGTTAGTAGTTAATTTTGTATGATGAACATCTTTAACTACTTACCTTCTGCTACTGAAAACTATTCAATCCCATGTTCAATTTCCAAGACACAAGTTTTCTATTGATTTGAATTAATCAAAATTTTGTATTCCCATTTTTTGGGGATTTTTTCCATAATATTCTCTGCTCCATATTTTTGTGTCTATTGTTTGATGAAGCTAAGCTGCAATGGGCAAGTTTGAAATACTCCATTTTTTCGTCAATGTTGGATCTAATTAGGGAGTTGATCTTGGTCCTATATGGAAGATCTATTTCTCATTATCTCTTAAGTGTAATTTTTTTTTAAAAAAAATTATCGCTATTGATGCTCTCTTACCAATAATCAAGTAAGAGAGATTAAATGAATTAAGAAAGATGATTAGGGTATTTTAAAAATACGTATGTATTAATTAACCGAACCAACTTTCTTAATCTACTCAAACTAGGAAGATAGTGTTGTTGAAATAAGCTTGTGGATTTTCCTCTAAATCCTCCCACTTTTGCAAGTGAGGGAAGAAAAAAATTTCTGTCTCTACAACAAAGGGATGGGAATGAGAAATCTCTACCCTTCCATTCAAAGCTCTCCAACTTAACCGGGACTAAAGCAACATACATATATTTGGTAGTTTGATTGAGTCTATATTAAATTTCATTTGACTTACTATGTCAACTCTTTTTTTAATTACATTTTAGTTATGTTGTTTTCTATTTAAATAATTATCTGTCTATGGTAAGGTGGAAAGCCTAAATTCATAGTACATATATAATTTTTTTTCACTCCTCTTTCCAACTTACCCATGCAACATTATGTGGTTTATCTCATCGTTATGGTAAAAACAAAAACACAAAAACAAAAGTTATGGTAGTTTGTGAATTTAAAGGCTTTGATAGACTACAAACAAATTTTCATCTAAAAATTCCTTGGCCAGTAGTTAATAAACATAATGTAAATTAAATCATTGTTCTTATTTATGAAAATTTTGTATTATCCAAATATGTTAAAAGCCGAAGCAATGAGCATTTAAGAGATTCTACAAAACAAAGTTCTGTAAGTTGTAAGTCTGAAAATATGAAATAATACTCATTTTAATCTTATGAATGAGCACTATGAAACTGCCAATTTCATAACCTAGTTAAAATGTTTGCCCTGTCAGATGTCTCATCTAAAATCACGGCTCATCAATAAAAAAACAACTAACATAACGTAGTACTTACCTTGACTTGTGCTTGGCTCTCATGCTCTCCTCCTTATGAAGCATAGATACTCGTCATCACATAATTTAATTTACATACCTTAAGGTGTAATAAACTTTAGCAATTTAAACTAAGCGCACACATATATACAATCAGCCACAAATATAAATAATATAGAAATTAGCAATAACTAATAGCTTTCTCTGAGTCTCCATCTTCAGAACTTTTTCCCATTCTCTTTCCTTTTGAGGAACTAGCTCTTAGTGTTGATATAGGGGAGAAAAGGGAGGAAATTCATCAGGAGAATGTCAGTAGCAAAATATCAGGAGAAAATGAGGAGTGTGTGAGCGCTGAATTGGCTTAACTGAAGACGAAAATGGTTATTGTTTTTAGGAAAAATAACGCGTAGGTCCCAAGGAACGAATTTTTTTTAAAAAAGTCCCTTGAAATCACAAAATTACACAGAAGTCCCAAGGGACTTTTTTGATATTATTTGTATGGAAATAAAATCCATGTTTTTAAATGTTATTGTAAATACATACATTTCCTGTTGTAAATATGGCTTTTTCTGTTGTAAATGTCCAAATTTTAAATTTTGTTGTAAATACAGCACTTCCTGTTGTAAATCTAGCATCTTTATGTTGTAATTGACCTCTTTACGTTCAAAATCTAGGTGTTTAAATGTTGTTGTAAATATGGGCATTTCCTATTATAAATATGGTTTTTCTGTTGTAAATGATCAGGTGTTTAAATGTTGTTGTAAATATAGGCATTTCCTATTGTAAATATCGCATTTCTTGTTGTTAATATAAATAATATATAAAAATTCCTTGGGACTTCTGTGTAATTTTGTGATTTTAAGGGAGTTTTTTGTAATTTTTTCGTTCCTTGGGACCTGCGCGTCATTTTCCCTTTTTTTTTTTTTTTTATATAGCTTTGGGTTCCGCACATAAACAACTTATCACATAAGCCTCTTATTTTATCATTTCTTGAAGTCCAAACCAAATCTGATGCTCTTCTTCTTGGGCTTGGAACAGCACATCCTAGGCTTTTAATTTGAGCCGAACATTGGCCCAATTCACTTTTTGGGCTTAGGAAGTATTGATTGGTCCATTTTACCCCTCTCTATCAGTACTAAAATTTTCAAATAAATTCTAGAAATTAATCTTTAATACTTTATAAGGATTTTCCAACTTAATTAGCTTCACTACCTTATGAATATTTTTCCCAAAATTTTCAAACCAAACACTAACCTCTAACTGTTTTTCTTGTATTATTGTTGGAAAATAGGCCCTTAATTTCAAAATAGTTCTAAAATTATTTAGGCCACTTTTTGGGATGATGAAACCTATTTAAGAATTATTCTTGAGCTTATGTGCCGAAAATTTGGGATGTTACAGGATTGTAGAAGATTTTTTAATTGGTAGCTAAGTACTAACTTTGCTAATAAAAAGCTTAGAGGGAGTTCATCGTAACTATACAAATTAGATTTCCAGAGTGTGTTATAGTGATGAGCTGTTGATGCTCATCAGTTCGCTTACCATTGAAAATCGTTCGGTGTATTTGGTGGGCAGAAATGCCTTTTTAATTACTTAAAGTAAAACTCAGCACTAATCAAGTAAGGGAGACTGAGAGGACTAGGGCACATATATAGTGAAAACAGAAGCTTATACAAATTACATGGATTTAACCAAACTTGTTTTAAAAAACATGACGCTAAAAAACAAGCTATCTAGCGACACTCGATCATATAGTGAAAACATAATTCAAAGCAGTGATGAAATCTCAAAGGGATCAAAAACAGAAGAAGAGACTACATCCACAGGATCAACAGATTCATCAAAGGGAAGACCTTTATCATCAGTAGACAAAAGCTGGCCACCATTCCATGAAGATAAAAGAACATTGTTGTTGATAGAACTGGTGGGAAGTGTCATGGATGGTAAGAAAGTGATAACATTATTTTTTTGGAGGTGGAAGGTTGTATTGTTGTTGTGGGGAGTAGTATTATTATTATTATTGTTATTATTGTTATTATTATTATGGACGCTGATTATAAAGCTAGAGGTTGAAAGATCGTTAGAATTATCAAACATCATGTGGGTATTAGAGCAAGTGTGGTAGCCAAAATAGGTAGTTCTGAAGAGAGGAGGGTCGTCTTGGATTCTCTGGCTTGTTTGATTGCTTCACATCCCTACTCATGCTTGTAACTGCATCTGAAGTAGCTCCTGCATGCATCCTCATTTTATTATAATTAAATGCATGAAGAGTAGTAGAAGAAAACCAATTAAAGGGATCGTAGTGAATCTTATAAAAAAGAGCAACCGAAGAAAATACAAAACAGGAAAAAAAGAATTGGAGATTTAGAATATTTTATTTTATTTCTTGTATTTCCTTGTGTTATGGATCCAAATAATGGGCCTGGAAAGGTCAGGCCCAAACAAGGACACAAGGGCAATTGTCACGAAATATCAGGGAAGTGCCCATTATCCCATAACTAGATAGTGCAAGTAGTGGGAGACGGAGAATGGGAATGATGGGAACGTGCAACCAGGGGAATCGGATCCTCTTGACCTCACTATAAATAAGGAAATATTCTCCAGGTGAAAGGTACACAATAAAGAAAAAAGCATTCTCCCGACTATTTACATTCGTCACACTAAGACACACCCCACCCCTTTGACGGAATTCCGTCTTGTGTAGCTTGGTGATCTTCTTATTCGAACTTATCTCATCTATAGATAAGACCGGATAAGCCTCTCTTGGATGTCTGATCATGGGTACATCCTTGTGAGCCATTAGATCCTACATCAATATTCCACTAACCCCTAGAGGTTAGACATCTGTGTTCCATAGCGGAACATTGGCGCCGTCTGTGGGGACTGAATGATAAGTGTATATTTTATAATTAAATAAGTATAGATTCGAGATATATTGAATTGAATTTATTAATATTATCGCTTATTTAATTATCTTTTATATACTTTTCTATTATTTAATTAAATATAGGATAAAGAATATTATAAAAAAATCTATTTCCAGATCCTATTTTATTGTATGGGAGATATTATATGAAGAAAAGATAAAAGGAATTAAATAATATATCTATATATATATATATATATATATCTATATAATATATATTTTAAAGGATAAAAGTTAATAAAGATGCGTGGACCCACGAAGCAATTGTCACGAAGCAATACTGTGATTGTGATGATACAATATCCAATTGAGCAAGAAAAACAAAAGATGACATAATATCCAAGAAAAGATATGGGGATGAGTGGGACCCGCAACAAAACAAACCTAACTTATATCTATTTTAAAAGACGCAAGGCAAGGGGAGAGGGATAGAGATTGACGCCGCAAACGAAGAAATTCAAGGAAGGAAGCACGCAAAGCACAAGTATATTCAAGAGGCAAGGAAGATCAGCACGCATAGGAGTAGGCCGAGACACACATCAGCGCGAACGAGAATTATTGACGATTCGGATGCAATTCAAGACGCAGCGTAACTCAGAGATTAGAGACGCAGGGACGCACACGGATCAGCAGTGAGGAGTCCGTGAGGAGCAACGAGGAGTTCTTTTTGAGTCTTGATTTCTCTTCTCTTTTCTTTTCCTGTCTTGCTTGAATCTTGATTTTATTTATTTCATGGATCTTAGTAGAGCTAATGTGTAGCTAAGTTTTCTTTTCAACCTGTAAACCACTATGAACTTGTTTGGGTTAGGTATTATTTCCCACTAGTAGTTTTGATTAATTTTATTTAGTTTATTTATTCTTGTTTTTCTTGCTATTGCTTATTAATTGGCCATTAGTAGGCATGTTTTGGGATTTAGGTTTAAACTTGGAAGAGGAATCCTAAATTGACCTTGGGATTAGATAATGTGGAATTAGGTTTAAGTTTAATAAGGAATTAGGTTTTAATCTAATTTGCGTCTAGGATAGGAATATACCTGCGCAGTTCTCCGCATAATCAAATTAGGGTGAGTTCGATCTAAAACACATTTTAGTTAATTGTGTGAGGCATTACATAGTTAATTAAGATAGGTTTATAAATGGACCGGAAGGCATTTATAAACATTAATACTCTAGGTTAGCTGATTAGGTTAATTCAAAATTAAATTAGTGGGGATTAATTCTAAAAAACCAACAAGGGATTAAGCAATGACTCTAGGTTGTATTTCTTGATATTGGAAATTCTCTCTTTTTTTCTGAAAAGTCTTTGCTATTATTATTTCTTATTTATTTTCGTATTGAAAACAATTCGATTTTCTCAACGTAAACGAAAAAAGGAAATTTAACACCTAATCACTAGTTTGGTGAGTCTGTGAACGATAATTTTCTTACTTACTCTTTATTACTTGATACGGCCGTATACTTGCGGAGTTTTTGCGGCTTAAATCTGCCCTATCAAGTTTTTGGCGCGCTGGATTCTTAGGGACTCAAGGCAATTGGTGACTAGTATTAGAAATCCTTTAGTAGTTTTAGTTTGAGTATTTTTTTTATTCTAATTTTTTATGATTATTAAAAAAAAATATCTTTCTTTATTTTTTATTTATTTTTTTCTAATTTTTAGTGTTACTTTGTTACTTTGAGGTTTATTTGGTTTTGCAGGTACTCCGGTACATGTCTCGTAGAACCAAATCTACTAAAACGCCACAGAAAACAAGGAATACACAAGAGCTTTTGGAAGCCACAACATCTCAAATCCAAGAGGAGGAATTGATTCAGACTGACACTGAAGAAATGGTTGCGGATGAAAATGATCGTTTGTGTATTAATGATTTTCTGGGAAGACAATCTCGAGGATATCAGTCAGGAATCAGAGTACCTGAATTTCAAGCCAACAATTTCGAAATCAAGCAGACTATGCTGAAGATGCTTGAACTACAGGGTCAGTATGCAGGGAACAATTCAGAAGATCCAAATCGGCATCTGGTACAATTTCTTGACGTTTGCAACTCATTCAAGATGAATGGAGTTCCTGATGGTGTAATTCGCCTTCGGCTTTTTCCTTACTCTCTACAAGGGAAAGCCAAAGAATGGCTCAACAACTTAGAAGAGGGCAAAGATAACCTCTTGGGAGACACTGGAAGAAAAATTCAGATCAAGATTTTTTCCACATAACAAGATGGTGGATGCAAGAGCCGCTCTTACCAATTTCTGTCAACAATTTGGGGAACACCTGTATGAAGCCTGGGAGAGGTTCAAGTTGCTTGTTAGGCAGAGCCCTGGTCACAATCTAGAGAAGTGGGTCTTACTTCAAATCTTCAGTACCCGGTTGACTTCTGAATCTAAATCAGAATTAAATGCGGTCACGAATGGGGGAATTACAAAGCAACCGGTGAATCATGTCTGGAAATGCCTAGATGACTTATCCACCGACTTTCTACGTAACAACAATGAGAGGAGGTCGGTGAAGTCGCTTGATAAAATCATTGAAGACCCTTCTTCACAAATGATTGCAATGTTAAATACAATCAACAAGAAGGTTGATCACTTAGAAGCTCAAGTCAACAGATCTAATGGTAGACACATGGGAGTCAATGCTATTCATGCCCCTTGTGATTACTGTGGAAACGGTCATGAAAATGGGCAATGCCTCATATCTCAACAGATAGAGCCAGTGAACTATGCAGGAAACTATCGTGGCAATAACCAGAACAACCCATACTCAAACACCTACAATTCTGGGTGGCGTAACAATCCCAACTTCTCTTGGAAATATGGAGCGACTCTTAATGAAGCATCAAACTCTAATACGAGACAAGTGCCACCTCCTGGCTTTCATCAATTGGAAAAGGAAGTCATTCCTACCCAAGAACCTAAATCGATCTAGAAGCAATGGTATCTCAAATCGTAAGTTTTCAATTAAAGAGTACTCGGATCAAGCTACTAATAATGCAGCAAAGAAACTCATCCATCAAGAATCTTCGGTACAAATGGGACAAATTGCAAATGTTTGTGAATATTTTACAACGAGAGAAATTGCCGAGTAATACTGTGTCTAATCCTCGTAAAGATGGGAAAGAGGAATGCAAAGCTCTTACATTGAGAAGTGGAAAGGACTTACCTGAGATTCCACAACCAACGGAGGAACCCCCAGTGTTGAATGATCAAACAACTCCTAAAGTCACTACAGAGGATGATGCAGAGGTTACACAGACAGTGAATGAAACAGTCAATGAAGATAAGGTTGAGATTGAATCCAAACAGGGTGACATGAAAAAGCAGGCAACTCAAGAGATTCCTAAATGGGTACCACCCCTACCATTTCCTCAAAGATTTCGAAGAAAGCTTTAAATGAGCAATATAAGAAGTTTTTGGGGATTTTCAAGCAGCTACACATTAACATCCCTATCCTTGAAGCATTAGATCGATGCCTCACTATGTGAAGTTTCTAAAGGATATGCTAAGTAAGAAGAGGAGGTTCGGTGACTATGAGACCGTAGCCCTAATCAAGAAGAGTGTAGTGCTATTCTTCTCAACAAGCTACCCCTAAACAAAAGATCCAGAAGTTTTTCCATACCTTGCATAATAGGAGAAAAGTTTCAAGGAGGAGCATTATGTGATCTAGGATCAAGTGTCAACTTGATGCCACTATCTGTGTTCAGAAAATTGCAACTCGGTGAAGCTCAACCAACTTCTGTGACACTTCAGCTAGCTTATCGAAGTTTAGCGTTTCCAAAGGGTATTATTGAAGATGTGTTGGTTAGAGTTGACAAGTTTATTTTCCCTGCTGACTTCATTGTCTTGGACTGTGATGAAGATAGAGACATACCACTCATTGTGGGAAGACCTTTCCTTGCCACACTCGAACCCCGATTGATGTTGAAAAAGGAGAGATCAAGTTGAGGGTAAATAATGAAGAAGTTATACTTAACATGAACAAGGCATTGAAGTATCCTAGAGACGTTGGCGATTGCTTCGGGGTTGACGTGCTCGATGAGGTGATTCAAAAGGCGTTGGAGTCCTTTTCTATAAAAGAACCTTTAGCAAACCGTGTTACAAGGGACCGATGAAATTGAAGAAGAGAATACATTTGAATGTAAGAAGGTACTTGAAGCCTCTCCGTATTACATAAAAAACCACCACAGCAGTTTGAGTTATTAGAGATGCAATCAAGGCAAACTACTTCTTTGAAGCCTTCTATTGAACAAGCACCAATTCGGAGCTTAAACCTTTACCTCCACATCTTGAATATGCATACTTGGGTGAATCGAAACGCTACCTATTATCATCTCATCTTCCCTATCCGCGACCAAAAGGAACGATTGTTGAACGTTCTCCGAGGCCACAAAAACGCTTTAGGTTGGACAATTGCGGACATAAAAGGTATAAGCCCATCACTTGTAATGCACAAGATACTTTTGGAAGAAGATCACGAAATCTATCCGAATCAAAGACGACTAAATCCTATGATGAAAGAAGTGGTCAAGAAGGAAATTATTAAGTGGTTAGATCTTTGGATTATCTACCCCATCTCCGATAGCTCGTGGGTTAGCCCAAAGCAATGTGTTCCTAAAAAGGGAGGTATGATGGTGATTACTAATGAGAAAGATGAGCTTATCCCCACTCGTACGATTCTTGGTTGGCGTATTTGCATGGATTATAGAAAATTGAATGATGCCACGAGGAAAGATCATTTTCCACTTCCTTTCATTGACCGGATGTTAGACCGATTGGTCCGGTAAAGAATTCTTGTTTCTTGGATGGTTATTCGGGGTATAATCAAATTGCAGTTGCTCCCGAAGATCAAGAGAAAACAACATTCACATGTCCGTATGGCACTTTTGCCTTTAGAAGAATGCCGTTTGGTCTATGCAATGCTCCTGCCACCTTCCAAAGATACATGATGAGTATATTCTCTGATATGATAGAAGAGATAATGGAAGTATTTATGGACGACTTCTCGGTATTTGGTGACTCATTTAACAAGTGCTTGATAAATCTGAATAAGGTGTTGAAGCGATGTGAGGAGACCAACTTAGTGCTCAATCGGGAAAAGTGTCATTTCATGGTGATCAAGGAATAGTTTTGGGTCATAAAGTCTCCAAAGAAGGGTTAGAGGTTGTGAGCCAAGATTTACGTGATAGAGCAAAATCCTCCCCTTCTAATGTCAAAGCTGTAAGAAGCTTCTTGGGCCATGCTGGATTCTATCGTCGATTCATTAAAGATTTTTCCAAGATTTCAAAGCCCCTCTCGCAATTACTTGAGAAAGATACTCCTTTTCAATTTAATGAGGAGTGTATGAAGGCTTTTGAAGAACTAAAGAAGAGATTGACTTCAGCTCCTATCATTGTAGCTCCCGAGTGGTCACTACCTTTTGAAGTAATGTGTGATGCGAGTGACTATCTTTGTTGGAGCCATGTTGGGACAAAGGCATGCAAAGATCTTCCATCCTATCTACTATGCAAGTAAGACCCTAGTAGCGGCTCGGTAAATTACTCCACCACTTGAAAAAGAAATGCTAGCTATAGTGTTTGCTTTTGAAAAATTTAGGGTATATTTGATGGGTGCTAAGGTTGTAGTTTACACGATCATGCTGCCATTAAATATCTCATTAGGAAAGAAAGAGTCTAAACCTAGACGATTAGATGGGTCTTGTTGCTACAAGAATTTGATGTGCATATAGTTGATAGGAAAGGAATTGAAAATCAAGTTGCTGATCATTTATCTAGGATTGTGAACCCTTCTGATCATGTGAATAATTTGTTGGTGAATGAATGTTTTCCTGATGAACAATTGTTTGCTGTAATTAGTTGTGGTTCGCCATGGTATGCTGATATTGTGAATTATCTTGTGTGTGAAGTATTACCTCCTGATTTAAATTTCTATCAAAGAAAGAAGTTTTTGCATGATGTTGCCTACTATATTTGGGAAGAACCATTTCTTTTTAAGAGATGTGTTGATTTGATTATTAGAAAATGTGTGCACGAAATCGAACAAGATGAAATTTTGAATGCATGTCATGCATCTCGCATATGGGGACATTATGGGGGGCAAAGAACTGCATCTAAGGTGCTTGAATCTGGTTTTCATTGGCCTACTTTATTTAAAGATGCTCACCAATGTGTTACGAAGTGTGATAGATGTCAAAGAACAGGTAATATTTCTAAGAGACATGAGATGCCTCAACTGAATCTTTGAGGTTGAGTTATTCGATGTCCGGGGATGGATTTCATGGGTCCATTCCCGTCTTCAAGAGGAAACAAATACATCCTAGTTGCTTTGTAGAATATGTGAGTAAATGGGTGAAGCTATGGCTTGCCAAGCTAACGATGCCAACACGGTGATTCGATTCTTGAAGAAGTACATCTTGACAAGATTTGGCACCCCAGAGCCATTATAACGATGAAGGAACCCACTTCAACAACAAGAATTTCAAAGCTCTTTTGGAAAAATATTCAAGACACCAACGGATGTCACTTGCATACCATCCACAAACTAATGGTTTATGTGAGTTGGCTAATAGGGAAATTAAGAGAATTCTTGAGAAGACTGTGGGTCCAACTAGAAAAGATTGGTCTGACAAGCTTGATGATGCTTTATGGGCTTATAGGACAGCTTTTCGCACTCCAATTGGCATGTCACCATACCGTTTGGTGTTCGGAAAAGCGTGTCATTTACCACTTGAATTGGAATATAAAGCATGGTGGGCAATCAAGAAATTAAATATGGATCACAATCAAGCGGCTCAAAAAGACCGCCGTAACCGAATGAGTTGGAAGAATTTAGACTTCAAGCATATGATAGTGCACGATTGTATAAAGAAAGAACAAAGAAATGGCATGACAGTCATATCTTGAAGCGAACTTTTGAGCCGGGCGAGATGGTTCTTCTCTTCAATTCAAGACTGCAGCTATTTCCCGGGAAGCTTAAATCAAGGTGGTCTGGTCCTTTCGGAGTAGTTTCGGTGTCATCAAAAGGAGCAATTGAGGTTAAAGATGAGAGAACAGAAATTGCTTTAAAGTGAATGGACAAAGATCGAAGCACTACCATGGTGGTGAAGTGAACCGACAAACAATGGTTCGCCACTTGTCATCACCTACTTAGACCGGAATAGTCGTCGAAGACTATAAACCAAGCGCTTCTTGGGAGGCAACCCAATGATTGTGCTCGCATTTTTTATTATTATTATTATTATGTTTTTATTTTTTTTATTTTTCTATTCGGGTTTAAAGAAGGTCACTCCTCTTGTTGCTGCAAAGTCTTGCCTGTGCACTATTTCATCTCTCAAAATTTGAAACATCATGGATGGTACCAGAAGAAGCACTCTACATCAGAATTAGAAGCCTAAACCAGGGGAGTACTAGTTTCTTTCCCTCTTTATATTTGTGCAACATTGAGGATAATGTTTGATTTAAGTGTGGGGGAGGGATATAATTTCTTTGGTGATGCTTGTCCTTATTTTTTAAAATTTATTATTTGAGATTTTTTGCACCTTAACTTTGAGCTTTCCCCATCTTAGAAAATTTTATCAAGTCAAAAATTTAAATAGAAAAGAATGTTTCAATTAAGCCTCTAAGCCTTGAATTTTTATAGCAGTCTTGAGATTAACTATGAGAATAGAGATTAGTTTGTAGTATGGTCAACGATTATTAGTTTATGAATATTTTGCTACATGATCTCTTTAGAAAATTAGATGATGACCTTTGCTAGCTAAGTAAAACTTTTGTGTCGGGAAATGACTCAGGCAAAAAAAAAAAAAAAAAAAATTCACACACATGCACACAACTCCAATGACCTCTCTAGGCCTTACTTAGTAACCGGTGCTGCATCACCCATGTGCAGGGTTGCGTCAAACGGTAAAGTCAAAGAGGGTTATGAGTTTGGCTAAAAGCCTCTTGAGGTGCACGGTTGGAGTAATCGAAGAATCGGTGCTGATCACCCATGCGGGGTCGCGTCAAAAAGGGGACCTACAACTACTAAAAAAAAGAAAAAAAAAAGAAAAAAAGAAGAAGAAGAAAAAATTTCCTACCGAGGATCCCTATTAAATTAAATAAAAAGCTTGGTGTAGTGAGGGCATCGGAATTTTTCTGGAGATATTGAGTAGCTTGATATTCTTTTACTAATCTTATGGTTGAATTTATTGCTTGCCGATCTTTTGATCATGAGACATTAAAAGATTGTTACAATTGTTTAAAGCTATTGGCTTAGTGATATATTCTTATAAGACATTAACTTAAATAAGATTTGATGATATGATTTAAGTGTGGTGGTTTATTGCTCTCTGTTTAGGAATTTCATGAGCAATGTTCTTTTTTAGATAATAAATTTTTAATTCTTTTGCTTGAGGACAAGCAAATGTTTAAGTGTGGGGGAGTTTGATAAGTGTATATTTTATAATTAAATAAGTATAGATTATGAGATATATTGAATTGAATTTATTAATATTATGCTTATTTAATTATCTTTTATATACTTTTCTATTATTTAATTAAATATAGGATAGAAGAATATTATAACAAAAATCTATTGGTATCCTATTTTATCGTATGCGGGAGATATTATATGAAGAAAAAGATAAAAAGGAATTAAATAATATATCTATATATATATATATCTATATATATATAATATAAATTTTAAAGGATAAAAGTTAATAAAGATGCGTGGACCCACGAAGCAATTGTCACGAAGCAATACTGTGATTGTGATGATACAATATCCAATTGAGCAAGAAAAACAAAAGATGACATAATATCCAAGAAAAGATATGGGGATGAGTGGGACCCGCAACAAAACAAACCTAACTTATATCTATTTTAAAAGACGCAAGGCAAGGGGAGAGGGATAGAGATTGACGCTGCAAACGAAGAAATTCAAGGAAGGAAGCACGCAAAGCACAAGTATATTCAAGAGGCAAGGAAGATCAGCACGCACAAGAGCAGGCCGAGACACACATCAGCGCGAACGAGAATTATTGACGATTCGGATGCAATTCAAGACGCAGCGCAACTCAGAGATTAGAGACGCAGGGACGCACACGGATCAGCAGTGAGGAGTCCGTGAGGAGCAACGAGGAGTTCTTTTTGAGTCTTGATTTCTCTTTTTTCTTTTTCCCCGTCTTGCTTGAATCTTGATTTTATTTATTTCATGGATCTTAAGAGAGCCGTAGCTAAGTTTTCTTTTCAACCTGAGAACCTATGAACTTGTTTGGGTTCTAGGTATTATTTCCCACTAGTAGTTTTGATTAATTTTATTTAGTTTATTTATTCTTGCTTTTCTTGCTATTGCTTATTAATTGGCCATTAGTAGGCATGTTTTGGGATTTAGGCTTAAATCTTTGCCCTATCACTGAATAAAATTTGATTCCCAGATCATTAAAAGCTACAAGCTCACTGCTGAGAATGGCAAATACTCGAAGTTGTAATCCGATAGCACGACAAGACCACATAGCAGGAGAACAACCACAACAACCTCAAGATCACTCCGCTCCACCAACAAATCTCTTGGGTCCCGAGATGGAGCATATTGCTATACAAACGGAACCAGAGACCTCGGAAACAGATAGCTCTCCTCTTCCCGAGAACGTGATAATCCAACAAGTGGGATCGGCGACTGCCTCACAAGACCCACCGTTAGAATTCCAGACAATAAACCCCGACATCCTTATGTTACAAACCACCCTTGGTTCTGTAATGAATCGGATGGAGGAAATGGAGACTCGTAACCGTTTCCAAAGACAAGAGGATATTCGACGTATGAGGGAAGAGATGTAACATCGCAATGCAGAATGGAAACAGCTGTTCAACGAACATACTAGACGGGTTGATCAACCAAGTCAGAATGCAGGGAAAGACGTCGCTGGCCCAAGCAGAACTAACATTTCAATGTCAACAAGCGCCAGGACGTCGGCATTAGAACCTTAGGAGAACGAAGAAGAGTGAGAAGAGCAAATCCGAGATACCAGGCATGACACATTGAAGATACAGTCGATGGGTAACTCGACAGGCGATACCGCTAATGCAGTTAGAAACTCAACTGGACCTAGTCACAATGTGATTGCAACCACCCAAGGCGGGCGAAACCGGACTTTGAGGGAGAAAAGGAAAGGACCAGTCGGAACTCAGAACTCGTCAAAAGACAATGATGCACCATCATCACCCGGTTCGATTTCCGACGATGAAGATAATATTCCCAGTCCATTCTCTGCCAAAATCATGGCCGCCGCTTATCCCAAAGGACTAGACACCAAGGATTTCCTGAAGTATGATGGGAGTCAAGATCCGTAGGTGCATGTCGGGAATTTCAGGTTGGAAATTATGGTGAAAGGGTACACAAGACCCGTGATACCCTGGTTGTTCGCGGGAACGTTGAGGGGAGCTGCCCAAATCTGGTTTAATTCTTTACCAATGGACTCAATCCCAGATATGAAGGATATGGAGAAGAAATTTCTGCAGAATTTCACCACCAGCAGGAAGCAACCAAAAACAGAGTTTCAGCTTGATCAAGTAAAGCAATTACCTGGGGAAACGTCACAAAAATATTTGGAGCGTTTCAACATCACGACGTTGCAAGTGCCGGGGTTGAAAGAGGAGATACATCTACATTGTATCATTGCAGGATTGGACAAGTCTTCTCGATTAAAAAAATCAGTTATGAAGAATCGTCCCAAAACCTTGGCGGACTTCCGAGACCGATCCAAATAATACATAGAGCTTGAACAGATGGAAATCATGAGTCAAGCACCAAAGGAGAAAGGTAGGAACTCGCCTTCTCGAGATAAGGAGCAGTACGGGCAAAGAAGGCAAGACTCTCGAATTCGTGGAAGGGATAACAGGCCAAGAGGGGGAAAATCAGAAGGAAGATATGACCGATATGCCCCGTTGAAGGTGTCTCCAACGCAAATTTGGAAGGAGGTCTCAATGACCGAGATGAAGAAAGTGGAGCGACCACGACCATTACGGAATGAAGCAACTTTGGACAAATCTCGGTATTGCCAATTTCATGATCAGCATGGTCACACAACAGATGTCTGTTGGGACTTGAGGAATGCAATCGAGAAATTCATCCGAGAAGGAAAATTACGTCGATACGTTATTCAAACACAGGGACGGCAAAACAAACGCCTAGGAGACCGAAGTAGAAGCCCACCTCCCGACAAAAGAAGACGGGAACAGAAAAAAGTGGTGCAAGGTAGCGATGATGAATTCCCAAATTCAAAGTATGATTGCAACGTGATCGTTGGAGGTTTCGGTGGAGGAGGAGATTCCATCAGTCGACGAAAGAAGTACCTTAAAGAAATTCTCTCTGTCCGAGACAGACCAGACTTTAAAAAAGAATCCTCAAAGTCGGAATCACCGATCCTCGGGTTCACGCAAGAAGAGTTGGAGGATGTGGTCCCAGGACATCACGATGAACTGGTCATCACGGGGATAATTTTGGATTGCCGCATTAAGAAGATCTTCATAGACAATGGCAGTGCAGTTAATATAATCCTCTGGGATGCGTTCAAGTGTATGAGATTTGCTTCCGAAGATTTGAAGCCTTGTAAGACTACTTTAACAGATTTAACGCAGGCGATACTCGTCCTAAAGGGTTCGTCGATCCAAGTTGACTTTAGGAACAAAGGAGGCGTTTAAATCAGAAATGGTTCGATTTGTTGTGGCCGACTTTCCTTCTCCCTATAACGTTATCATGGGACGGCCCACTATTCATGATTGGGACATGTTAGTATCCTCGAAGCATCAAAGGCTGAAGTTCATCAACAAGAAAAACCAAATAGTCACTGTTAAAGGTGACCAAAAAGATTCCCGACAATGCTATTTTGAGGCGGTCAAAGAAAATAACAATTCAAAGATCGGAGATGCAGATAAGACGAAAGGAAAGCTGGATATTAAATCTGTTCATACAATGGACCGAGGGAAGAAGATAAATTGCGGAGGGCGGAACCAAATGAAGAACTAGAAGATTATATCTTGGGAAATGAGCCCGAATGACATTACAAAATTGGCAAGACACTGGATCCCATGATCCGTGTGGACTTAGAAAAATTCTTATTGGACAACAAAGACGTGTTTGCATGGAAGTCTTCCGAGATCCCGGGTATAGATCCTGAGTTTTGTTGTCACAAGTTGGCAATTTATCCTGGTTCAACGCCAATTGCACAAAAGAAGAGGAAGCAAGGCTCAGACCGAGGTCAAGCATTGACATTGCATGTTGAAGAATTGATGGAGGCCGGATTGATCAGAGAAGTGCAATATGCAACATGGCTTTCCAATGTCGTAATGGTTAAAAAACCAAATGGAAAATGGCGTGTTTGTACGGATTACACAGATTTGAACAAGGTATGTCCGAAGGATGCATTCCGGATGCCCAACATAGACCAGATGGTTGATAAATCGTCTGGCTTTCAACTTTTATCTTTTATGGATGCCTACTCGGGATATAATCAGATCCCCATGCATCCCGATGATCAAGAGAAGACAACTTTCATCACGGATAATGCAAACTACTGCTATAACGAGATGCCGTTTAGTCTCAAGAATGCCGAGGCAACTTATCAGGGGATGATGACCAAGGTGTTTGCAAACCAGTTGGGAAAGAATGTAGAGGTATATATTGACGACATGATAGTAAAGTCCAAAGAGCAGAGTGATCACATTTGTGATTTGCAACAGAAATTCGAGAAGCTGCGAAGGCATCAGATTCGGTTGAACCCGGCGAAATGCGCCTTTGGTGTACCATCGGGTAAGTTTTTGGGTTTTTTATTGACCAATCGAGGTATTGAGGCCAACCCGGAAAAATGTAGAGCCGTGATGGAAATGAAAGCTCCGGTCAACAAGAAAGAGGTTCAGCAATTGATTGGGCGGTTGGCGGCTTTGACAAGATTCTTACCAAAGTCAGCTGAGAAATCACTTCCTTTCTTCAAGCTTTTGAAAAAGCAAGCCCAAGGAGGATGGAACTCGGAATGTGAAGATGCGTTTACCAAAATAAAATTTTTTTTGGCATCCCCACCAGTTTTGTCTAGACCTGAACCCGGGGAAAAATTGATCTTGTACCTGTCGGTTGGTGAAGAGGCCGTAAGCGCCGTATTGGTTCGAGAGACTGAAGGACAAAAACCAGTATATTTTGTAAGTCGGGCTTTACAAGGTGCGGAATTGAGGTACCAAAAGCTGGAGAAGATGGTTTTTGCGTTGCTAACTACGGCGAGGCCACTTCGCCATTATTTTCTTGGTCATTTGATCATCGTCAGGACGGATCAGCCCATACGGCAAGTGTTGCATAAGCCGGATCTAGCCGGCCGAATGATAAGTTGGGCAATCAAATTGTCTGAATTTGATATTACATATGAAGCCCGACAAGCTATTAAGTCACAAGCTTTAGCCGATTTCTTGATGGAGTTGACTCCCTCAAGCAAGGGAGAGAAAGCAGGAGTGGAGCCGTGGAAAGTGTTCGTAGATGGCTCGTCAAACTTAAAAGGAAGTGGTGCAGGAGTCATTGTTGAGAGCCCTGAAGGAGTGGCACTGGAGCTTTCCCTTCGACTTGATTTCCCAACGTCAAATAACCAGGCTGAATATGAGGCCCTGATTGCCGGCTTGCTTCAGGCAAAAGAAAATGGAGCTCAGCAAGTACACGTGTCCACTGATTCTCAACTGGTAGCTTCCCAGATCCAGGGAACTTATCAAGCAAAAGGACCGTTGTTGACCAAATATTTGATAAAGGTAAGAGATATTATTGCGAACTTTGATGAGGTGACAATTGCGCATATACCTCGGACGAAGAATGTGAGAGCCGACATACTTTCCAAGTTAGCCAGCACGAAAAGTCCGGGAAACCTCCGTACAATAATCCAGCAGAACCTAATGGAGCCGAGTTGTGTAATGCTTATATCGGATTCAAGTGATTGGAGAAAACCAATTGCCAATTATCTGGAGAGAGGAGTCATCCCAAAAGATGTTGTTGAGTTAAGAAATCTGGTGAGAACAACGACCGCCTATGTAATGGTGGAGGATCAGTTGTATCGCAAAGGTGTACATTCCCCTATGGCTAAATGCCTTAACGATGATGAGGCCCGATATGTTTTAGCAGAAATCCATGAAGGCATAAATGGACAACACATGGGCGCAACAACATTAGCTCGGAAAGCAATACGGGCCGGTTATTATTGGCCTACCATGGCACAAGATGCCAAAGACCACGTCTAGAGATGTAACAGTTGCCAGAAACACGACATGATAATATGGCTTCCGTCGACAGACCTAGCGCAGATCTCGGCTCCATGGCCATTTCACAAATGGGGAATGGACTTGTTGGGACCATTTAAAGCGGCTCCAAGACAGTTGAAATGGTTGATCATTGCGGTGGACTACTTTACGAAATGGATTGAAGCTTAACCTCTGGCAACAATTACCTCGGCAAGGGTGCATAAATTTATGCAAAAGAACATAATATCGTGATTTGGAATCTCGGCAGAAATAGTCACGGACAACGGATCCCAATTTGTTGATAAAGGCTTCCAGCGAATGATGTCCGATTTTCATATAAAGCATCATTTTGCTTCTGTTGAACACCCACAATCCAATGGGCAAGCTGAAGCAGCCAATAAAGTTATTGTTACCGGATTGAAAAAGCGAATGGAGGAGGCCAAGGATAGCTGGGTGGAGCATCTATATTCGGTATTATGGGGACATCGGACCACCGTGTAGACATCCACTGGAGAAACTCCCTTTAGATTAACCTATGGATGTGAAGCAATGATCCCAGTCGAAATCGGCGAGCCCTCATGGAGAAAATTGAGAGCCTCACATGAAGAACAAAAGAACAATAAAGCTATCGCAATAGAGTTGGACTTGATTGATGAAGTCAGAACCACGGCTCACTTTCGGGATTTAGCCTCAAAACAACTCATCGCGGCTCGATATAATAGAAAGGTAAAACCACGATCGTTTAAAAAAGACGACTTGGTACTTCGAAGGGCCGACATAGGTAACAAAAATGCACGGGATGGAAAGCTCGCTGCAAACTGGGAAGGTCCTTATCGTATCAGAGACGAACTCGGACAAGGTGCATACACGTTGGAATCATTAAAGGGAAAGATAGTTAAGAGGACTTGGAATGCGGACAAGCTTAAAGCCTACTACAGTTGAAGTTATAAGGGATAAGTCTATAAAGCTTTTTACTTGTTTTCATTTATTTTCCGCAATTCCTTTTATGTTAACTTTATTTTCAGACAACTCGGTCGCGAGTAAAAGTAAATTCCCAGCGGAATCCTATCTGATGTAATACTACTGACTGAATGAATAAAGAATGCCGGGTCATGGAACCCGTACTTCGTAATTGAAAGCAAGGAAAACTAAACAAAGAAACATGTATGAATTGAAGTTTAAAACTCTTTTCATAGATCATGTAGCGGTAAAGCCGCCGATAAAAGCGAGCGAAGACTCGGGTTATCCAATTCGTGGTTATCGTATCGCAATAATGGCAAGAAACATGTATGAATTGAAGTTTAAAATTCTTTTCATAGATCATGTAGCGGTAAAGCCGCCGATAAAAGCAAGCAAAAACTCGGGCTATTCAATTCGTGGTTATCGTATCGCAATAATGGCCAAAAATAATAAACATGCACAAACTCAAGCAAACGCCTGCTTTTGTGAATCATGTAATAGCGGCAAAGCGCCAAATTCGGTATCATGTGTACATAACATGGTAAGAAAAAGAAGTGTTTCTCTAACCTTGATCACGTTGGATTTGAAACCTTCATTTGGCAATAAGATTGTTAACTCGGACAAATGAAGAAGCAATTATGGAAATAAAGATTAATCCAGTTAAGCCGTTGATTCGATAAAGATAAATATGATATTACTTGAAGAGTTGATTACAAAAAAAGCCCTACAAGGGCATGGCAGAGTCAACAAAAAGTAAGGTCGCTTGAAAGCGACGAGTACAAAAGTTAACAAAAGCAGCGATTACAAAGCTTCGGGAGCGACGAGGTGCAAACTATGATTGGCTGGGAGGAGGAGATTGGCCTTCACTGTCGTCTTCCGGGGCCACTTCCGAAACAGGAACGGATGGAGCAGAGATAAATTTCCCGTCTTCAACATACGCGTTCACATGAATCCCCTCGAGGTCCAAGACCACTGTCGGATTCCAGAATTGAACTTGCTCTAAGGCGTTGTGAAAGGCGTCCTCGACACCAGATTTCATCTTAGAAATATCAGCCTGGGCGGTAGTAAGGGCCTCTTTATAGGAATCAAGCTCTGATTCCAATCTAGTAATTATGGCCTTGTGCTTGGCAATGGACTCCTCGTTGTTCTCGTGAATCAGTATCCTCCGGTAATTTCGGATTCGGCTTTATACTGATTATCACGAGTTACGCGAAGTTCCTCCAACAGACTCTCCTTCTCGGCCTTTGCCACCTCCAAATCTTTAAGGGCCTAGGAACATGACTCGTCGGCCTTTTTCTTCTCAAATCAATAAAGTCCAGATCTTCTTCATTAATGCGACCTTTTCCTTCAGATGTGCGACCAATTGACAGAGGCCGGCATTCTTCAAATTGAGATGTTCCATCTCTTTGAGTTCTTTAACTTCAAAGTCCGCCAATCTTTTCCCATCAAAATAGTGTGAGGGTGGATGGATAGCTTTGCGAAGATTCGTGGGAACTTTATTTTCCCAAACGAAAGAGACTAGAAGCCGGATTGCAACTTCAGGAGCAGACGCCTGGGGTTCGGGTTGTTGAAGGCCGGAATCAAGAATTGGAGAAGACGAAATGGTAATAGTTTCATTTGTCGAAGGGATGGCGGACTTCTTCTTCGAAGTCTTGGCCTTCTTGGCAGCAGCTTGTTTGGTGGGCTCTTCACCTGGGGCCATTCGTTTTTCACCCGCAGTCGGGCGAGATGCAGGCACTGCCACCTCCTTGGAACGGTATGTTACATCAAGATAGGCAGGTCTCTTGCCCATTTGTCTACCTGAGGAAAAAACAAGGCATAAGTCAAATGTCAAGATGAAACGAACATTAAAACAGCATAGAAACAAAGTAACCATACCCGACACGGGCATGAAATATAGTCGGCCGAGTCCACCAGTTTGCCTGTCTTACTGGTGAGCTTGGTAAGAGCAACTATGGCTTCATCCTCGGAATCGGAACATCGGGAGGCTGAAGGTACAAAGTCTTTAGTATGAAGTTTGTGGTGTCCATCACACCAATACAAAGGGAAGCACTCTTCAATATCTCCAGAGGGAAGGGTTTGAAGGAACCAAGGGGTTTCCCCGGGTTTGGCGACGACTTTAAAGAATGAGTTTTTAAAACCTTTCCATGAATCGGTGAAGGGCCTAAGAAATTTATGGCCATGAGAAGCTCGGAGCGATGTCCAGCCGTACCACATCTTTTCCTCCTCCGTGGTGGTATTAGTCTCCAAAGGAGAGAAAAAACTACAAAAAACGGGGACGGAGCACTTGATCTCATGTTTCAAGCAGTAATTTTCAAAAGCTATGGCAAAAGCCCATCCATTGGGGTGCAATTGTGAAGGGGCAAGATGTAGGTGGCGAAGAAGGCACATTTGGAAGTCGGAGAAGGGAAACTGTAGGCCAAGACGGGTAATTACATCCCGATAAAAGAAGAAAAAATGACAATCCTTGTCGCTTGACTGACCAGAGGCCACTGACTCGTCCACTTGGGGCAGACATATGTCATACCCCTCCCCACCTCGGATGGTACATGAAAGCTCCTTCGCAGACATTTTATTCTTGATCCGAGTCACGGCGGCGCCGCTCACAAGATATTCCTTGATAAGAGACATTGTTGAAGACCCGGAAGGGCGGACTCTCCGTCTCGGATTGATTTGTTTGGTGTGAAGATGAAGACATCTAATACCTATAATAAAAAATAAAAAGGCTAGAGTCAGAACCATGAAGTATACTTGACATAACAGGGATGTCACGGCGAGTATCAGAAAACAATGGAACAGGGGGAGTCCGCAAAGCAACAGATGAGGAAGTCTGGAGTCCGACGTTGCGACGACACTTATCCAAAAGTAACTCGGCATCTCTCTCATGGCCAAGGCGGACGAGCTCCATCGCTTTATGGCAGCATTCTTCACAAAGAGTAGAATCCTAAACCCTTGGAGTCGGGAGGGGCTCCTCGGAAACTAGAGGAGAAACTGGCAAAGGAGATAAAGGAGTGGTGGTTGGCTGAGAGATCGATGAAGGGGGAACTCGGATATTTTCCCTACTTTCACTTCCCCGGGAAGGGCCTAGCAAACTTTCCATCCTTTCTTTCTCACTAGGGAGGATAGACCAAAGCCAGAGTTTAGTTCAGCCAGAGGCTCGTTCAAGAATCTCCTTATCTTCCTCCGGGATGGGCCTACCGTACATGTCTACTAGCACGTCGGGTTGGGGATCCATCTTAATGAACAACCGGCAAGGCACATATTAAAAGCACAAATAAATGTATGCATACAAAACCCAGAATCCCCAGAATGCAAAGAACCCAGTACAGATTGCAAAACCCAGAATGCCCAGAATGCGAAACAAGCAAAATAAGTGCAACAAGCCCCAGGCCCCAGGGTGTTACAGAGACTCAGACTGACAGGGATAGAATGCTTCACAATGGTTTTACGTCACTTTCTCGTTCTGAGAGGAATTCAAATGTGGTCATCACAGTCCGTCAACACCCAGGAAAACTCAAAAACAGGTGTAAGGAAACAATCCCCAAAAGGAAGAATGCATTATAATTACGAATGACACGCACAATATTTGGTTCGAAATCGAAAAGTAAAATGTAGCAGAGGCAAAGAACAAATGAGAAACTTGAAGTATACCTGGCAGCAAGAGGATACAGGGGGCTGGAGCTTACAAGAGAGGGTTCTGTCAAACTTTTGCAGGAGAAAGCAAACTTGCGTAAAATGGTGAGGGGAGGCAATGCGGGGTATTTATAAACGCGCTAGGGTCTTGACGTTTGGGAGACCAGTCATCTCGTCAGTTACAAGAAGATCAAGGGAAAACCCTAAAAAAAAGCAATCATGATGAAACGACGTGAGACATTAATGAGCACGATAACCAATGGCGGCTCTTGAGGGTACGTGGCTTTAAATGTCAGGAATAGCGATTATATGATGCGACGCGGGCAAGCGAAAAGACACCCTGTTAAGTGAACAGTCATACCCGCGAGAATCTCGGTACTTTTACATGGTACCCCTGACAGGGAAAGAAAGTGCATAAAGATAAGTGAGAAGAACTCGGACAATAATCTCGGCGGTGTGAAGTCGAGACGTCAAGAGATCAAAAGGAAAAAGAAGTTACGATGTTTCATCAAATAGTCCTACACCGAAACCAGAGCAAGTCGGTTACCACCAGCCGAGAGGGCCAAAGAGGACTCTCACCCAAGAAGTCGGGATCTTATGCTTGAACAAACTCGGCAGTTCGGAAACCCGAGCAACCGAACTTGGGGGCAACTGTTATGGATCCAAATAATGGGTCTGGAAAGGTCAAGCCCAAACAAGGACACAAGGGCAGTTGTCACGAAATATGAGGGAAGTGCCCATTATCCCATAACTAGATAGTGCAGGTAGTGGGAAACAGAGAATGGGAATGATGGGAACGTGCAACCAGGGGAATCAGATCCTCTTGACCTCACTATAAATAAGGAAATATTCTCCAAGTGAAAGGTACACATAGAAGAAAAGCATTCTCCCTGACTATTTACATTCTGTCACACTAAGCACACACCCCACCCCCTTGACGGAATTCCGTCTTCGTGTAGCTTGGTGATCTTCTTATTCGAAGTTATCTCATCTATAGATAGCACCGGATAAGCCTCTCTTGGATGTCTGATCATGGGTACATCCTTGGGAGCCATTAGATCCTACATCAATATTCCACTAACCCCTAGAGGTTAGACATCTGTGTTCCATAGCGGAACACCTTGTGCACACGACAACATAATTTTTTTTGGGTGGACAAGTATACATGAAAGTTTCAAAAATGGTTCAAAAATGTAATGTCAGTTAAGTCAACTAATGTTGACCATTTCACAAACATATCAATCAGGAAAATTGTGAAAAAGTACACATGAAGATTCTAAAATAGTGCAAAAATACTATAACCATTAAGTCAATCAATGTTGAATGTTTAACAAACAGATCCCACATGCGTTGCTTAGTGTTTTCGATCCCAGCACCCCTATTCGCCACTAGGGGTCTTCTGTAACGGAGATGTGACTTTTGTACATTTTTTCTAACCACATGTGTATTTATGCTCCCAAAAAAGCATATGGTGTTGGGCGCTCCTGAGGGTAAAACATATGTGTATTTTTGCCCCTTTACCCAAGATTTTTTTAATTTTTAATTAGTAGCTAAGTACTACCTTTGCTAATAAAAAGCTTAGAGGGAGTGCATTGTAACTATCCAAATTAGATTTCCAGAGTGTGTTATAGTGATGAGCTGTTGATGTTCATCAGTTCGCTTACCATTGAAAATCGTTCGGTGTATTTGGTGGGCAGAAATGCCTTTTTAATTACTTAAAGTAAAACTCAGCACTAATCAAGTAAGGGAGACTGAGAGGACTAGGGCACATATATAGTGAAAACAGAAGCTTATACAAATTACATGGATTTAATCAAACTTGTTTTAAAAAACATGACGCTCAAAAACTAGCTATCTAGCTACACTCGATCATACAGTGAAAACATAATTCAAAGCAGTGATGAAATCTCAAAGGGATCAAACACAGAAGAAGAGACTACATCCACAGGATCAACAGATTCATCAAAGGGAAGACCTTTATCATCAGTAGACAAAAGCTGGCCACCATTCCATGAAGATAAAAGAACATTGTTGTTGATAGAACTGGTGGGAAGTCTCATGGATGGTAAGAAAGTGATAACGTTATTTGTTTTGGAGGTGGAAGGTTGTATTGTTGTTGTGGGGAGTATTATTATTATTATTGTTATTATTATGATGGAAGCTGATTATAAAGCTAGAGGTTGAAAGATCGTTAGAATTATCAAACATGTGGGTATTAGAGCAAGTGTGGTAGCCAAAATAGGTAGTTCTGAAGAGAGGAGGGTCGTCTTGGATTCTCTGGACTTGTTTGATTGCTTAACATCCCTGCTCATGCTTGTAACTGCATCTGAAGTAGCTCCTGCATGCATCATCATTTTATTATAATTAAATGCATGAAGAGTAGTAGAAGAAAACCAATTAAAGGGATCGTAGTGAATCTTATAAAAAAGAGCAACCGAAGAAAATACAAAACAAGAAAAAAAGAATTGAAGATTTAGAATATTTTATTTTATTTCTTGTATTTCCTTGTGCACACAACAACATAATTTTTTTTTGGGTGGACAAGTATACATGAAAGTTTCAAAAATGTAATGTCAGTTAAGTCAACTAATGTTGACCATTTCACAAACATATCAATCAGGAAAATTGTGAAAAAGTACACATGAAGATTCTAAAATAGTGCAAAAATACTATAACCATTAAGTCAATCAATGTTGAATGTTTAACAAACAGATCCCACATGCGTTGCTTAGTGTTTTCGATCCCAGCACCCGTACTCGCCACTAGGGGTCTTCTGCCCGATGCAATGCATGGGTGCACAATCCTTCCCTTTTCTTTGGTTTCTTTGCTGTCAATGAATATTATTAGAGGACTTGGATGCACTGATTTCCTTGACAACAGACGAGTGGTCCTCAACTCGTATTTGTCTCCTAGCGCATGGCTAATTTATAATAATGGTGCCCCTAATCTGCATCTCGTTAACTATGAGGCAAAACCACTGATGACAAAGAAACCAAAGAAAAGGATGGTGGATAAGGTGGCTAGCTAGGAGAGGAGTAGAGCTGTACACCGAGGAAGTGCAGTCATTATGTCATGTAGAAGATCACACATGGTTTCCCCCCTTAACCCCCCACTCCCCTATTCAATTCCCTGAACGGGAGATTGTAGGGAGTGGGGACTTTACTAAATCTTTAGTGAAGGTAAAGGAGAGTTCAAGAGCTGACTGGAGTACTTATTCTACTATCTTTCTCTTTGGAAGTAATAATTAGGTACTTATTAGGATTATGATATCATATATTTACACCATAAGGAAATTTATAGTGTCAGGTGTACATGGAAAAATACTTGGGTGGATTTGCGCCTTAACTACCTTTGAAAGACCACATTTCAAACTCTTTCAAACTTCAAATTGAATTCGATGTGATCGACATTTTATAAATCGTCCAATATATACAATCCCTTATAGAGAGATATAGGTAGTTTGTTCATTAATTTCAGACGATTCAAAGGGAAACAAGTTAGGCAGAAGATTTCTATATAACATAAGTAAACTTTTGTTTTTCTTTTTGGACCAAATAATTTGAAGATTTTCACCCCCGAAAAAAAAAAAAACCTTCAAGTTTAAGTAGATCAGAGGAATAGGATGCAAAACGTATCATTTTCTAAATTTAAAATTAAAAAATGGAGAAAAGGAGGAGATCAAACCTGGGATACTGGGCATGTTTTATGATTTTTTCGCCATACTTTCTCCACACATACCCATCTTGCTTTGGACTAATTTTGGAGTCCTCCTCCCAGGTAATAAGAGTATTACCAAAATTTATATATTAATTATTTCCTTATTATAAAGGAATGAACTGTGAAACGAGCACAATTCTTTGGGCAATCACACCCTAAAAGCTAGCTGTTAGAGTGTGGGACTCGTTACAATGCAGCCCCCTCAAGAGTCGATGTCCCGGCAGCTCCACTTTACGATACTTTACTCGATGCTTTACTCAGCCACTTATTGGTCAGCCCCTTCAGTCAGAACCCTCTGTAGGTAGCCCTCTCCGGTCAACCGTCTCTCAATGAAAACACCATTGTAACGGGCACAAGTCCTTGGAAAAACTACACCTCAAAAGCTAGCTGTTGGAGTTGGGGAACTAGGCCTTATAATGAAAACCTACGAACTTTGAAGTTGAAAGAGTGATGAAGAAATTTAATATATATAGTAGATTTAATTTAAGCACCTTTTTTGGGAGAGCAAGTTGTTCCACATAAATTAACAGTGGTAGAGCTTTTGCTCTTAGAAGGACTCTGGTGATGAGATTTATGAGAGTTGTTGTTAGGTGGCAAAGAATCTGCAGAAACATGATGAGGGTGTCGATGATTGTTGAATAGCAGAATGGCATTTGTGAAAGAATCCAACATCTTCGCCACAAGATCCTGAGCATACGATGTCGTCCAATTGTCTTCATCTTCTCCATCACTACTTGACTTTAAGATCATTCGTCCAAGCTGCTTCGCAAACTCATGCCCTTTCTCCAGCTCATCCTTCATTGCCACTTTCTCCATAACCACTCCCTCTCTCTCTCTCTCTCTATATATATCTGTTTGTGTAGGGAAGAAGTCGAGAGTACTAGAAGTTGTACGCTGCGTGTGAGCTTATATAGGAAGGAGAAGGGTATGATAGGCATTTTAGACAGTAAATTGAGTTTGAATCTTAAATTCAGTCATAAAGAAATTGCAGAGAGATTCTTCCACGCCCAACATAAGCCGGGTGGGACACTACTGATCGACGGTCACGATTTCTAAAGTTCGTTGGTGGTGGGCTTATCTTATTTGCCTGGGAATGGGATGGAGGTCTGTATTTGGCAGTTGACTTCACGATGACGAGTTGACCACTAGGAGATAGCACGTGGCAAACATTCTTTGGCTGGAGTCCTAATCAATGTTGTTTTTGGTAGTTTTTGTTAAATTAAAGAAAATAAATTCATAGTGCCTGAAAATGGCGAGTTTCCTCTGTTGATTTTCCAAATGTCAAAGGATGCATATAACGGGAAGAAAGCAACCAAATTAATATTACTACCTTAGGACCAGAGGAGTATCATATAAGGGAATCCATTATTTGCGCAATCTACAACTTATATAAGACTTTGTAATTTTTAATTATATGGTTTATGGTAAAAAAAAAATCAGTATTAAATGAAGGTTTAACGTTTCTGCTTTTGCTACATAATTTTTTTTTCTACGACACTTATATAAAAGTGAGTGGGTCCCATTATAAAAAGAAAAGATATAAAATATTAGTGGGGCCCACTAACTTTTATGTGAGTGTGAAAAATATATATATATATATTTTTTTAAGAAAAGTAGAAACATTAAACCCTTACATGAATGATATATCGTCCTTATTGACTCTTTCATTCACTGTTCTTTTCTTTTCTAATCTTTTTACATTAGTCAATTAGTCTCTTGGACCAAAGAAATAACCCTACTAGATTCGGCAAAATAATTTTTCAGTTATCTATGCTTTCCCTCAATTTTTAATTTGATTCCTATATATTTTTTCTTAATTAAATCATTTAATTTTTTTAGTGAATCATTAACTTTGTAACTTCGCTTTGTTAGCATTATTAGCCCTTTACAGAAATTAATTGTTCTAATAGATCAAAGTTAAGGATTTAACTAATAAATAAAAATGCACAAATACCAAATTAAAAATTGAGAAAAAGTAAAAGTATATTCGAAATGGTGTTCCCACTAGAATTTTTTTTTTCCTCGTACATAAATACTTGTTGGCCAAGACACACACTAATAGATGAAGAGTGGTATTTGGGTGTTATAAAGGCCAGTGACGTCACTAGGATGTAATCATTTGTTTGAGCTACGAATTAAACCAAATCAATTCTGGAAGGATATACTCTGCCCTCCTCCTCATTTTTTATCCTGACCGTCGAAATCTTGATCCAAGGGCCTATAACAATTTTTAAAAGAACGCGCACGCTAAAAAATTACCGTACGCGTTTTTTTCTTCAAAAAATTGTTCTAAGTCTTGGATCAAGATTTCGATGTCCATGATTTACAGATGATGACAGATAAACAAAGAGGAGAGAAACTGGACGCATCAATATTACCTCCAATCTTTAAAATAAAATTGCTTGTACGTCAGTCTTATATTAAAAACAACCACAGATAGTATTTGGTATTGAATTAGTCAAAAATGAATTGACTGAATTGATATTTGATATAACCTTTGAAGTCACCGTCATATTGCCATGAAATTCATCATTCTAAAACAAATGTAAATATTAAATCCCTTATCATATATTAATATTAAGGTTAAAGTATATTTTTAGTCATTTAAGTTTATATGTGGCATACTTGTGGTCCCTTAACTTTATAAAGTATACTTATTGGTCCTATAATTCTAACACCGTTAATTTTGCTAACTTTAAAATACAAACTCAAGCGATTACACGCAGTGTAAACTTAAGTGATGATTTGTGTAATTAAATGTTATTAAACTTAAATTTAAAATATGGGTAAATTGAAATAATGTATAAAATTTGTGTAATTAAATGCTATTAGTTATCACTTGAGTTCGCTGCATTAGTGTTTTCCGTTAACAAAAATAATGGTGTTAGAATTTCAGGACTAAAAGTACACTTTATAAAGTTAACGAATCAAAAATATACCTTACTTAAAAATTAAATGATTAAAAGTATACTTTAGCCTAATATTATATGAAATTTGGGAGACCTATTTGTATTTAATTTTTTTGGTCTTGGACTTATGAATAATATTTCCTTATATATATATATTGCAAATTGCCAATCTAAAGTAAGAAAAAAAAAATCTCTTTTATAGAAGTTGGTCAAGCTATTTTATTAGGAAAAATGGAACCTTAGCTATCAAGTAGCTAAAACAAACAAAAACATAATTTTTAATACATTGAATTTATATTTCAAACAAATAATAAAAATCAGAATTCTTAAATGATGATTATATATATTATATTAAGTCAAGAAAAGTAAAATCCAAAGGGCGTGAACTGGTGAGTCATGTATTGAGTTGCCATTGTTGATTTTTCAAACATCAAATCATACATGGTAACATGAAGAAAGCAACAAAATTAGTACTCCATCCATCCGATTATAAATGCAAGAGCTAGTTGATGTGATTTATTTTGGCTTTAAATGTGAAATCTCAATTTACTTTATTTCCCAAATTTATAATTGTTTTTCCTCAAACAATATCCATATTAGTTCCACATATTAAAAGAGAGTTGCATTAATAGGATATTTTCAATATAAATGATTAAAATAGGTGTCTTAGCAAAAGTAACACATTTTTTACAAATACATTACTTAACTAATTTTTTTAATATCTATAAATTAATTATCTAGTTCTTATATTTAGAATTACAATAGCACTTATTGTATTTATGGAATTGAGCATATGCCCTTACTACAACTTTTATAAGATTTTTTTGTAATTTGTAATTATGGTTTATGGTAAAAAAAGATCATAATGCTCAAAATGAGTGTTAAATGAATTAAGGATATCATCATATATATATGAAGGTGTATGTACTACAGATGACATATACTCCTTCATTCATTTTTTTTTTGGTGAAATTATTTTTCCTCTCACTCATTTCAATTTAAATATGAAAATTTTGGTCAGAGGAAAAACTCTAATCTTGGCACATTTAGGTTAATTAGTTGCTTAGACCCTTATTTATTTTTAATATGCTCTTGTAGTATAAAGTGGGAACGCTCAATCATGCTGAGAAAATTGTAGAATGGAGAAAGGGTAAGAAGAAGAAATTTAAATATGTGCTCTTGATCTTGACGTTGGTTATACACATACACACAACAAAAAAGGTGTTGTATATTCCCTAAGGTCTTTAATATAAGATTTAGATAACTAATTTACTGATATTAAAAAAATTTATTAAGTTAGTTTTTTATATAACAAATATGCTTTAGTTTATATTTATAATACCCTTTCTAATAATGAGTGTTGTTACTACCTTTAATGGAAATCCCCTTCTTATGTACAAAGTAGATTGAGATATTGATGAAAGTGGAACTTAATCACCAAGAGGGGGGTGAATTGGGGATTTTAAAATTCTTCTGAAACTTGCTCTGTTTTCGAACACTAAAACAGCTAACCAAAGTATAGGGAAGAAGAGCAAGACACAAGGAATTTATCTTGGTTGGCCCAATCTCTTGACCTACGTCCGGTCCCGACTCTCTACGAGATTTTCACTATCTCAATTGATTACACACTCTGTAACTCAAGAGTAATTCTCTCACTAGAACTTACTCCTCCTTACAAGTTACAATCAATATCCCAATCTCCAAGTCCCCTGACTTGAGATTCTTACAATGAAATGATTCACAATAAATGAACTCTCTCTAAGAGTGGATAAATAAAAACACTGAAGATCAGTGTATCAAAAGATACTTTACAAGTGAAAACTGAAAGAGTAGTTGGCAAACTTGAATGCAATTCGTTTTAAATGAGATGTGTTGTTGAGAAGAATTGAATGCTACTCTATTTATACTAAGAGAGCATTAAATAACCGTTGCTAACTTCATTATAACCGTTGGTGCATTAATCTAGCTGTTGGAGGCACTTTGGTGTCTTCTCTCTATACTCTTCAGTTAATTCCTTTTGTCCAGAGGATTAGTGTTGACTTTCCTTGTAATAGATCTGTTGGAAGAGCAGCTATTGCTTAGGGAAAGCAGACATTAATCCCTTCTCATTGTGTAGAGAATGATGATACAAAAGGATGCAAGCTTCTGGACTTTGCATTTAATGTTTTGACATTGCTTTTTGCTTTTGTTCAAATCTTCATTTAATGTCCTCTAAACAATCTGAAACTCACTAACAAACTCATTAAACATAGGTAAGAATAGTAGTGAATGTAGAGGAGAAGTATTAAGATCAAATAAGAAGATTTCACAAATTCGTCAGATTTGATTTTCAAACTTAGCGACTCATACTTGAGTATGTTCGTCAACACTCGAGTTTGTCACTGTGCACTAATATCAATACTTGAGTATCCATGATCATACTCGAGTATTCTTCTTCCAGAGAGGAACGTCGTGATTTGAGCTTTGGACCATATCTTTGAATAGGAACAATACTCGAGTTTCCAAACTCAAACTCGAGTTTTGGACTTTTGATATGAAAATAAGTTTAAGTCCAAAACCTCAATACTAGAGTTTCTATTTCAATACTTGAGTTTCCAAATCATTGAAAAGAGAGCAAAGGTCTCTGTATGCCCGATACTCGAGTTTCCTAATCCATACTAGAGTATTCAGAGATTTTGAAAATCTTTGAGAAATCTATTCCAAGTCAATACTTGAGTTTTCAAATCATGTGTAAAACTTGAAAACTTTTTGTCAATCTGATACTCGAGTATCCAGACCCATACTCGAGTTTTCACAAGTTGAAAACTTTGGTGACTCTTTGTATGACCAATACTCGAGTTTTCACAAGTTGAAAACTTTGGTGACTCTTTGTATGACCAATACTTGAGTTTTCAAAATAGATACTTGAGTTTTGAAAACTTTAGGAAATATTGAAAGAGTCTCTGTATGATGCATACTCGAGTATTCAAACCGATACTTGAGTTTGGCTCGGGTGAAAAACTTGGAGTGCTCTCTGCGTAAGTTCAATACTTGAGTTTCCAATGGAAACTTGAGTATTGCTTTGTTTAATAGAATTGAGCTACTCTCTCAAGTCAATACTCTAGTATTGAAACCAATACTCGAGTTTGCTTTTGACAAGATAAGTTTTTCAACTTACCAAAGACAAACTTTAACTTGTGTTTACAATTGTCAGTTATCATCAAAACACATAGAGAACTAACAATTGAGTCATATGTGAGTTAATGAGGATATTTTGGAGAGAATATTATAAATTAGAGGGACAAAAGTATATTGAGGTAATATATTTATGATTAAAGTAAGCTCTTTATCTAACTTTTATAATCAGTAATTATTTTTAAGTGTGAACCTTTGAAAGTTGTGGAATATTGGAACAAGAGCAAGAAAATAATTTTTAATATTTGGACGGTTACCAAAATTAGTTTTAAATAATGGCTATACAACACTATTTAATTACTGGTTTATTGTTCTTTAGTCATCAATTTAGCTTTAATATTCATATCTACTTTTTTTTTTTTTTTTTGAAAAAAAATGACAACGATTGGGCATATGCAATATGATACCATCCATTCATCGTACTTGTGGATGCACATTCATCATCCCTACTATGTATTGATATTTATAACTTCAATATATATATATATATATATATAGGGTTTTATACTTCTTATGCAACAGGAGGAGAGAACTTCTTATGCAACGCTTTCAAACAAACGACACGTTTTGCCAAAAACCCTGTTTCAATAATTTTCTTGCTTTCGGGTGTCCATGGCTTCGACGATGATCAGCTATTGATGCGGTGATGGATATTAATTTGCAACGATGTTCTTGCACTTTGGAAACGAATCAGGTTGGTGTTTTATTGTAGTTTGATTTGGTGTTTTTTTTTTGGGTGTTTTGTCCTATCGTTGCACTTGGCGATTCAAATCCTGCATTCTTGATTGTCGAATTTAATGTTTGGGAATTAGGAATTTTGTGTCAGTTTGGATTGGTTTCGCGTAATAGGGAGATGATTGCGACTTTCAATCTTACGGTTATCATTTCTCCTATTGCCCACCATTAGCGATCGGTTTACATCGTGAAGGCGGAATTTCGGTTAATATGCATACTATTGAGGAAATGCAATAACGTTGCTGCTTTCCGAATTTATTAGTTTTGATGTTGTATATTAGCGATCGGTTTACATCGTGAAGGCGGAATTTCGGTTAATATGCATACTATTGAGGAAAGCAGCAACATTATTGCATTTCCTCAATAGTATGCATATTAACCGAAATTTCGCCTTCACGATGTAAACCGATCGCTAATATACAACATCAAAACTAATAAATTCGGAAAGCAGCAACGTTATTGCATTTCCTCAATAGTATGCATATTAACCGAAATTCCGCCTTCACGATGTAAACCGATCGCTAATGGTTGGGCAATAGGAGAAATGATAACCGTAAGATTGAAAGTCGCAATCATCTCCCTATTACGCGAAACCAATCCAAACTGACACAAAATTCCTAATTCCCAAACAATAAATTCGACAATCAAGAATGCAGGATTTGAATCCCCAAGTGCAACGATAGGACAAAACACCAAAAAAAAAACACCAAATCAAACTACAATAAAACACCAACCTGATTCGTTTCCAGAGTGCAAGAACATCGTTGCAAATTAATATCCATCGCCGCATCAATAGCTGATCATCGTCGAAGCCATGGACACCCGAAAGCAAGAAAATTATTGAAACAGGGTTTTTGGCAAAACGGTGTCGTTTGAGCGTTGCATAAGAAGTTCTCTTCTCCTGTTGCATAAGAAGTATAAAACCCATATATATATAACCTCTATTAGCTTCAATATCTCAAATCAGTAATTTTGTACTAAATTATTAATTACTATACTTTTTTAGTCAATATCAATACTCACTACTATAAAATATAGATTTTACTTCCATAAAAAAATTATGTTCTTCAAAAAGGGAAGTAAAAAATAAAGGCGATGACATTTTTGTATAATGTGCTGGAATTTTGAAATATTGGCAGGAACGGACCCAGGAATTTTACTTACGGGGGGCGAAAATTTAAAAAGCTAAATCATAAATAAAAATATTTAAAATACGATAAAGACATAATATACAAAAAATTTAAAGAAATATATTATAGAAATTAATTTTATTTTACTTGACTCTTACTCTACATGTTTTCATATTATTAAAATCATCTATAATTGAATCCGTACTCAAACTTAAAATAATTTCTTTTTCAATGTTTGTAATCATCAATATTCTTATGGCCATCTGTTAACAAAACTCAAAACTTGTCCAAAATACAAACCCTAAAACATTCTCTATCGATCATGTATAATAAATTTCATAAAGGAAATTTAATGAAAAGAAGTAATTCATGTAAACTAATAAAAAATTGTTGGACAAGCCGCAAGTTAGAGAAAGAAGAGACAATGGCAATTTCAAACTGCAAAACAAGTAACATTGGGAATATATATATTAATGGTGTGGGCCTACCTCTTTCCTTTTTCTCAAAATATATATGAAAGAAAACTGTTTTTCTGTGAATATATATCAAAGCAATGGTCCGTGAAAGCAAACCCCGTGGGCCCCATTTTAGCGCAAGCATGATTTTTGAACCGAGATAAAAATATCAAACTATATTAAACCCGCTTTCACAATGTCATTGTGCTTTCTCAGTCCAAGATATATATATTAAAAAATTTAGGGGGCCACCCCTAGCCCCCCCTCTGTCCGTCCTTGCATATTGGGTGTCCCTTTTATATAAATAATGGATGTCAAAAGTAAGGATTTTGGCGTCCCAATTTTGAAAGGGACTCTAAAAGTACACTTTTGACGTCCCAATTTAGAAAAGGGATGCCAAAAGTAGGGACTTTTGATGTCCGAACTCTAAAAGAGATGCAAAAAGTAGAAGTTTTGGTGCCAATAATGTAATAACCACACTTTTATGTAAATTATTGTATGAAGCTAATAAATATTTTATTATTATATTTTCATTAAATTTAAAACAAATAATATGTGGTTCCATCTAATTAGCTAATAAGAGATAATTATTGTGAGAAAGCATAGGAAGATAAGAGATGGTTCAAGAATATGGACACATGACAAGTATAAAGACTATTAGCAATAAGCATTTATACCTTTGAAAATGACATGTACACATGGCAAGATTAAGATGAATATTAGAGAAATATCTTTGACTTTAAGATGGTGGCTTTAATGATGATATTATTATCCAAAGACACATGGGCATGCATTTAAGATATGAATAGAAGAGCATAATATGCCTCTTCAATTCTTGAAGAGTGGCACATAAGGGGAGCAAAATGGAAGAACAAAAAGCTTTATCACATGATAAGTCCACATGGCACCTTAATAATTATAAGGGACACTTATGCTTGGTGAATTAATTATAGGGGACACATATGCTTAATGAATTAAATATGGGAGACACCTAAGCTACCAAGAGTCCAAATAATATTTGAAGAAGAATAAATTGAGGACACATATGCACATTGAATTAATTACAAGGGACACTTGTGCATATCTAATTAATGGCATGGGACACCTAATCTTCTTCCCCATTAAGCAAGGAATTTGAACCACAAAATAGAGATAAAATTGAAAGATCTTTTATACCCAAAGGGGGATATGTGGCATGTTCATGGAGAAGGAAGAGGAAAAATCAGCATTTCCTAGAAGATGGAAGAAGAGCCTAGAGAATTCAAGGGACAACTAGCAAGGGTAAATAAGTAAAATCACAAGAGGATATTTTGTGACCAAGGACCACTATAAATAGGACCATATTCCTCTTCATTTTGACACCAAAGAGGCGCCACATACAAATGGAAAGGGAGAGAGAGTAGTGAATTGAGAGTGAAAGCCAAGCAAGAAGGAAGAGTATAAGACAAAGTTAAATCAAGGTAAGGGAGTTATAGAATTTATTCTACTTCCTTCAAATTTGTTTAAACTTTCAATTAATGATCTTGAATAATATTGTTGGAGTTCTAGCTATAACTACAAAGAGGTCAAAGTGAAGAAGCCAAGGAAGTTGAAACATCAAGCAAGTAAGTCTTCTTCTCTAAATTTCGCAAAAAATTTAAGGAAATTATGATCAATAGCTAGAACTTAGTGAAATAATTTTATTATGGTGATTTTGATGATTTAAAATTGATTAAAATGGAATTTTGTATGTGGAAGAGTATGGAGAATAATTTTGGAAGCATAAAGCATGAATACGTGCAAATAAAGAGGTAGAAAAACCAACAAGGGTATTTTCGGAAAATGGGAGTTTTTCACGTGTTTCTGGACTAAGCAAGTATTTTTTTTAAAAAAATAGACATATCAAGTATTATGTAGATTTTTGAAACACCCCAATCGGATTTTTCTACAATTAGTTATGAATTTTTGAAGTTGGGTCAAATTTCAGAAATTTTCTGCATTATGTGCGAAAATAAGAGAAAATTCACCAAAGAAGAAATACTCATTAATAAAGGAAATTAATGAGTTACAAAAGTGGAAAGACCCCTTTATACAAATATATAATTACATAATTCAAAGGAAGGAGTTATATTGACAGTAACACTATTATATTATTTTATTTTAGGTCTATCATTCTTATCTAGTAGCTGGGTGTTTGATATTTTACTGATCAACTACTTGCAGGTAAGTAACTTTAATTTCATGTACTTTGTGTGACTTTGTATATATGTTTTACCATGATTGGTTATGCATTTGATGTTATGTTTTCCAAGCGCTTTGGATATCGGAATCGCTATGTGCGACCCCTGGCATGGTTATGTGCCTTATTTGAGCAGTTTATGTTATATGTGACTGCTTATTCCGGTTTAGGCTGTATGTCTCGCTGTGTGCGACCTATTGAATGCTGTATGTTTTTATGGTTTTTCTTACATACTTTGTACATGCACTGTATATGAAATTCATGGTTACTCTGGGATTCATTTATGAATCCTAGACTATTATAAGAATACAGGAAGTGCATCTCGAATGGGACAGGAGTCTGGAGGTAAGACGGGAGAGCTTGGCTGAGGATTTTGGGGAGCATGGAGTTAGCTTTTTATCATTACATCTTTTGTTTTCGGATGACTGTATATTAATAGTTAGTTTTGGAAAATTTATCTGGATGACTGTATTTTAACCCTTGATATTGTCCAAACTTATCTTTAGATATTTTCTTTATCAAAATTATATTGTCCAAATTATCCCTCTGCTACGTTTTATTTATTTGAAAGTAAATGTTACTCTACCCGCCACCTGAAAAGGCGAGGCCGGTAGGAGTGTAACAAATAACAAGTACTTTTAAAATTAGGACGTTAAAAGTGGTATTTTGGCGTCCCCAATTCAAAATTGGGATGTCTAAAAATTCAAACCACCAACATGACACCCTACTCCGACACGGAGCCCCACTTCCTATCACGTCCTCCAACATCACCTGTCAATGTCACCTTTCTACCACACCTCAAGCCATTCTCCTTCTTCGTCCCATTTGCTACTAGATCCGAGCTTTAACGTTCAAGCGTCAAAGAAACCAAGAGCAGAGGAAAGCTTAGAGTTGTACAAATCTAACACGATCCTAGCGTTAAACAAGTCCAGATCTGAGGGAAAAACAAATCCGGCACGATCCTTGGTTGACAAATTTAAGGTGGGGGAAGCCAAGAGCTATGCAAGATGAAGAGTGGGGGGAGAGGGGCGGAGAAGGAGAATACGATTTTGAGGAAAGAGATTTGAGATATGAGATCGAGAAAAAGGGAAGAACTCAATTGTCGCTGCAACTTTGAAGGTTGAGGAAGGAAGAGGGGAAGGAGACGAGGTCTAGCATGTGATGCGACAGTGAAGGTAGTGTTGGAAATTATGCCCTAAGGGCAAATCATTGTACTTTAAACGTTAATTTTTTTTAAGTATTCTCCATTTAGTTATCATTTCATTTGCATGTTTATAGTGATAACTGTATCCCTGGATATATCTTGTAAGATTATCCTAAATGTCCCTGGTCGGTCATCTACGTGGGAGCGAAGATGAAATAAGACCAGTATGAATTTGATGAGGTATGGAGATAGGAATCAAAGTCATGGGTACTTGTAAGAGTACAAGGTGCTGGACCGACCCACTATGAGAAAGCTGCATGGATTAAGTCATAAGCTTTTCTCATGTATAACCGCGTTACTATGCCCTTTGACCTAAGATCATCATGGATTCTTACATGAGGGTCGCTGATCTTTGACCTAGTCAAAAGTCACCTTTGACCGGGTGATGATAATGGCTTCGATCGGGATCAGTGGTTTTCATGCAGAGGAATGTGAATGGTCAAGATGGAATTTGTCCCTCACATTCATAGAGAGATAATACTGGGCCCCTCGATGAGTGAGTCTGAGAAATGTATGGCAATACTACGATGGAAAGGAGTTTCCATTTCAATTGTTAGACTACTCAAGAATCGAGAAAGTAATGGTCAAGAACAGGAAGTTGACATTATCCATGCCTCATCCTTGACCAAATTATGGCGTGACAAAGGGGACGTGACATGGTTGTACCATAGATTGTATCATATCATCGATCCTCATATGAATTGGGTAGCCGCAATGTCTTGCTAGAGGCCGCTTGCGACTTGTGGGCTAGTACTGTATTGCCGCCAATCGTATGGGCTGTAGGGTCGCACACAAAAATAGCCCAAATGAGCAAAAGTTTGTCCATATTCATTGAATCTTAGATATGTCTAAGATTTAATGAATATTGTATTTAATCTAGGATGAATATATATATTAATTATTAAATTTGAAAATAATATAATAATATTATTTAATAGAGATTATAATATTATTATATAATATTTTTTATATTTAATTTATTTGATAAATTAAATATCTAAAAAAAATTGAGATATTGTATCTCATATTTAATTTTCGAATATATATATCATATATCTAATTTAATTTGAATTGAGATATAGTATCTCAACTTTAATTAAATAGGTAGATATCATATCTCGGATTTAATTTATAGAGATAAATTAAATCGGAAGGCTTTTTAATTCGGATTAAATAAATAGATTAGATTAGATCTATTGGATAGATTTAATTAATATATTATTTTAATCTAAATTCAAAATTTCAAGATTAATGAGGATTAATTTTGAATATAATACGTCTAATGAGTTTTGAAAGACCTACGGGACATTTTGCAAGACGTATTAGAAAAGCCGCGAGAAACCCTAGAGAGAAAAAGAGCGAGACACACGAAAATACTGAAGGCGCTAGCACGCTGCCGTCGGTGTAAGAGGCTGTACGTGTGGATACCGGTAGAGGGAGGGGATTCGCAGAGTTTGCTCCTATTGATTTAGTAGGTAGCCCACCAGATCGAATTGAACGAGACGCTCGCAAGTTCGCATAGGTATGGTTTCTAACGAACCTTGATTTAAACGCCGTTGATAGATCCTCTCAAGGGATCCGTAAGTTTTTATGGATGAGAATCCTTCCACTGCGTGTACGGATCCCAACAGTGGCATCAGAGCCAGATCAACCGTGCGTTTAAATTGAGTTTTCTACATGCGATTATATGAGATATATGTATATCTAAAATCGAATCTGTGTATGCATTTAAATCGAAAACTCGCTTTAGGGTTTTACGGATTGCTAGTCAGATTTTGGCGGCCATTTCTGAATTGTTCAGATTGGATTATGCGAATGATTCGTGTGGATCTGAAGCGTTTAGATCCGACGTCGATCAGGGTCACCCTGGGGTCGAACGCTGTTCGAACGTTCAAGTAACGTTGGTCGAACACATTCGGACGCTAGGGTTTGGTTCGCGTTTGGTTCACATTATGTGGTTGTTTCATAAGGATCTGAATCGTTCAATATCGAAGATTAGGTTCATGTGTCAGTTACGTTCTGAATAGTTCGGACGTTGCTCAAGCTCGGACAACGTTCTGAATAGTTCAGTTATGTTGTTCAGATCGTTTGATCACGATGTTATGAACAGCGTCGTATCACACCGGGTCGATTACATTCGATCATGTTCGAACTTGATCACTTTTTCGAAAAGTTAGGGCTTTGTTTTTAAACAGAAGTTTTTTATTTTATGAAACAGGGACCGCCGTAGGGACTGGCTGACTGTTCGTAGCGCGAGAATTTAAATCATGATATTATATTATATTATATAAACTCAATAATTTTAATCATAATAGTTTATTTCATAATTGTATGAATTAATATATGTTGTGATTTAACCTTTCAAATGTTGTTTGTGTATGGTGAACAACATGGCTTTAGAATTTACAAGTGTTGTAATATTTAAATATGGCCTGCGAAACATGTCTTTCTCTAAATATTCTTGATGTACATTCTCTTCTCTTCTCACTCCCCTCATATGTGAAACGAGGTTTCTCTTGATATATTTCTCTTTTCTTATTTAGAGAAGTCCTCCCATTGGCTTGAGAGGATTTTAGGCTAGGTGAGCCATGTTGTGTCATGTAACATCCCAAATTTTGGACCTTGAGAAGTAAGAATAAGCCTAAAGTAGGCAAACGACTAAGCCCAGTTCGGGAAGAGTTCCAAGAATGTCGAGAGTTAGGATGCCCCCCTTGGATTAAGTAACTCGACCATACGAGTTAGTGGACCTTGTATGCATAAGCCGTGGAATTAATGTGCCAGTGAAAATGGGACACAGAATATCTATACAGCGTAAATCCGGTGGAAAGGATGCCACCCAACTATGTCCTGGGGTATAGGACAATTAGTTGAGTGAAAATATGCCGGTATAAGTAAGTACACGACATTTTCAGGGCAGTTAGGTATGCCCTGGGTTTTTTAGCAGACATTGGTATTCGTGAAGAAACCCGAGTAAAACCCGGGTAGGATCTTGAGAAAGTACCAATAAAGTAATGTCATGATGACTAATGATGACATACTTTTGTGTTGGCCAAATAGAATGGTGACACGTGTCCCTTCATGATTACAAAAGACAAAGAGTAATGATGCTAGTAGGACACGTGGCGTTTTAGGATTGGATGTTTGACTTTTTGGTACCACAAAGTACGAGGTAATTATGAGACATTAAAATATAAATTTCTTGCTCCCCAAGAATATGGAAAAACGTGCAGCCACATAGGAGGAAAAGGAACAGTTGATCCGGTCCTACACAAGTCTAGTTGTGTGGCACGAGTTACGAGGAAAGTTGTAACCGGCAAAAAGGAGCTAAGTGGGACCGGTTAGGGTTTTCCAGAGTCAGGCCCAGACCCCTGGACACAGAGGAAGGACGAAATTGGTGGGCCCAGAGGAGAGATAAGGTGACTTGGAGGAAAAGAAAAAGGTCACATCATGTAATTATGAAGAGAGAGAAAGATAAAAAATCAGGATTAATCTGGACCACATATTTGAATATGATGTGACAAGGTGAACGACATGTAATTATGACTTCACATGGGCATTAATGACATCAATATTGGGCAAATTTTGTGGGTCCCACTGGCTTGGAAGAAGAGCAGTGTAAAATGACCGTTTTACCCCTGTACCTAAAACCTACCCCTAAAGTCACCATCAAGGGCAATCTTGGAATTTGAATTTTAAGGGCTAAGATGGCACCACATGTCATGGACCAGAAGACTCTAGAATTCCCTGGATAAGAAGACTCTGGAATGTCTTGGAGAAAAAGTCAACGAAAATGACCATTTTACCCCCTGAGGTGTCATTTAACCATTGGACAACTTCTTTAACCCTGGAGGCTATATAAGGACACCTCCTACCCATTTTTGGCTGCCCTAGCACGTGTTCAAGAAGGAGAGAAGAGAGGGAACAACCAAGTCTTGGTTCAGGAGGAAGAGAAGGTCATACGCAACCGAAGATTTAAGGTAAGTGCTCCGCCAACAACTCTCATCTCTGCCCTATGGTGTTTTCGTGTAGATTCAGTGGGATTTCCATATTTTTGAGGTTCTCCTTGAGTCCAAATTTTTTTTTTGTATGGGGACATGTGGGATCACCTTTTTCTAAACCCAAAAGGCTCTAGTCTTTAAAATATGTAAATCTGCCGACTTAGGCGTTTTCTGGACAGTGTGTGTTCATTGACGGTTTTAAAATAGTAAATGGATTCCATTTGCTTTGAAATGTTTCATGGAAAAATTAGACATACTAAGGATGATTTTGGTATAATATTTTGTGTCCTTTTGATGTTCCAACTAATATTTATTTAAGATTGCAAATGACCCAAAAACATGGATTCTGTCTCGGACCAGTGGCTAAGTTTTGAGAATTTGAGAAGGACTCAAACCTAGGTGGCTTTGGTAAATATTTTTCCTATAAACTAGACATTCTAAGGATTCCAAGGCCTCTTCTTTCATGTCAATACGAGTTTTATAGAAGTTATTAAAAATCGGCGAATTTGGGTCAGAAATTCTGGAAAATTCTGGTGTTAGGCGAAATTTATGGAACTTGAAGTAAAGTGTGAATATGTGATTGATAGGGTGATACCTTGCTGTATCTAGGGTTATATCATGTGTGGAACCCGTATCCAACATCAAGAGAAGAATTGGCTATTTGCGATGAGCGCCAGGTAGTAACTGTTAACTCACGTATTCTATGTTACTGTTGTATGTCTGTTTTCCATGATTGTGGATGTGAGGCAATAGGGCCTAGTGGACTGTGTGTCCTTAGGTCGTTACCGAGCCTGAGATGCATTCAGGGTAGTTGGGGTTAAACTCCCATCTACTGTGTTGATCCTAGCCCTGAGGATGTGTGCGTTCGGGGTCGGTCCTGAGCGACGACTCGACGATACGCAGGGCATTTGAGGTTTGTCTTGAGAGACGACACGACGGTACGCAAGGCGTCTGGGGTTTGCCTTGTGAGGTGACTCGACGGTACGCGGGCGTCTGGGGCTTGCCTGGGTAAGGCAGGTTGATGGTATGTCATTGTGGTTGTGATGTGATTCTGAATGCATTTATGACATGTGATTTGATTTCCTGATTATGGTTACTTGCATGCACTGTATACATATTGTACTTGAGTTTAACAGTTACTTTGGGGTTCAACTTTGAACTCCAGATGGTTTCGAAGATACAGGGGTAAGGTAGTAGCGGCTGGAGGATGTGAAGAAGGCCTACTTGATGCAGAAAGACGAAGAAATAGAGGATGCCCTATTGCTTTTTGTACTTCTATAATTGGGATGATTGTAAGATTTATACTCACTCACTACAAAAAAAAACTATCATTTGTCGCGGTCCATCTATAGCGGTCATAAATAACCGTTACAAAATCACTATTTTACCGCAATTTGGCGGGAATATATATAGCGGTCATGTAACCGCGACAAATTTTGAAACCTTTGGCGCTACTTTTTAATATATCTAGTTGCGGTTACGTAACCGCTACTATCCTGGTCAATCTCCACTTGTGGCGGTCAAATAACCGCGACTAATTGTCGAACAAGGTGTCAGTCTGGCGTCATATAGTGGCGGTTACTTTTAACCGCCACAAATACAGTCGCGTTCATGATATATGTAGTAGCGATTTTTTTAAACCGCTACAAATGGTTTTGGTTTTGCCACAGTGGATTTTGTTGCGGTTCTTGTAACCGCTACAAATGTTGTGTGTTGCGGTTAAAACTGCTACAAATAGGTCATTTTTACCGCTACTAATGGTCTGTTTTTTTGTAGTAACTGTTTAGTATTTGTTTTGGATGTTGTACCCTTAACCCTACAGGGATTACCTTATGTTATTGTATGAACCTTTACCAGTATATTGTAGTTGTCCAACCTGATCATATGCTCTGTTGTGCACGCTCTGATGTTTGTTAAAAGTGAATAATTAACAAGGAAAGGTATTAAAGAAAAGGATCCCTCTAACCCGCCACCCGAAAGAGCGAGGCCGGTAGGGGTGTAACATGTCACAGTTTTAATTATGTTTTGATTTTATCACTGCATGATTAATTTATAGATAATATGAGATACAATCACGATTGCATTCATATAAGTAGAATTAATAGGACTAATTAGATCATATCAAATATACCCTCTAAATAAAATCTTAAGTCGTAATGCCGTCAATTAATGAATACTTGTCAAAACCTGGATTGCTCATTTGTATGTTCCACCAAAGTGGATGCACTTGAGTTATCTTGGTGAGACATGAGTCGGTAATGGTGATATTCAACATTCATTATTGTCTTGACTTAATTGAGATTATCAAAACGGTTTTGGATCTCAAGGCATTAGATGGGATTAAACATGTCAGGTCATATGATGATCGAATCCCATAAAGATCTAAGAGTTACATGTGATGTAATTGGCAAAGAGGTTGCCTACCTAAATAACTTGATTTTAAGCGTCCTACCAAAGCGGACTTAAATTTTAGCCAAATATGGATCTTAGCCCACTAATTATAATGAGGGTTGTTAATTCAGTGGAGGTTATTAATTAAACTTTGCATATATTTTAGTTGTAGAATCATGTAGACTAGCAATATTGCCACACCATCAATGCGATCAGTCCTTGAGAAGGACAAACTCGATGAGACAAACCTTCTCGACTTGTTTGGGAACTTAAGCATTGATCCTAAACACGAAAGAAAGGAATATCTCATCGATCAACCCATTCTTGATGAGCCTGCAGCTAATGATCCAAGAGCTCAGACTGATGCTTATACGGAGCATAAGGATGACTCTATGAATGCAGGATGCCTACCACTATGGTTCCAGACCTCGATAGAGATCTAGAACATGTGGAGGCCTCTGAGATGATTGTTCATCCTATGGAAATGTTCCAGCAACAGGCAAGGCAAGAGAGGTATGAGACCACAAAGGCCTTACGTTCCTGCAAGATGGCTGAAGGTGCATCAGTTAGTCCTCATGTTTTGAAGATAAAGGGCTACATTGATCACATTGAGAGGCTTAGATTCCCTATGTCCCATGAGTTAGCTACAGATATGATCTTGAACTCTCTCCTAGAAAGTTATGACCAGTTTGTCATGAACTATAATATGAACAACATGGAGAAATCCATTTCTGAATTGCATGGGATGCTCAAAACAGCTGCGCAGAGCATTAAGAAGAAGCCCAGCACTGTTTTGATGGTTCAGAAAGGAAGGGGTATGAAAAAGAAAGGCAAGGGCAAAAGATGGGGGTAAAAGCTCAGCTGGTAAGACCAATGTGCCAAACAGGCCCGAATCTAAGCCTGCAGCCAAGAAGGCAAAGCCTCCGAAGTGTTAGTTCTCTATGTGTTTTAATGATAATAGACAATTGTAAACACAAGTTGAGGTTTGTCTTTGGTAAGTTGAAAAACTTACTGTCAAAGGAAAACTCGAGTTTTGGTTTGGAAACTCGAGTTTGGACTTGACAGAGAGTATCCTTCATTCTTTGGCAAGGCTGAGTTGAATCTGATGAGGATTTCTTTTGAAGCTGAGGAATCTGGCCAATCTAGGGCTCCCTCTCGATCTCATGGTAGAGCCTCTCAGGAAAGAGCACAAGAGGCTCAATCAGCTCCTCCACCTTCTCAACCCTCTTTGCCATCTGATTTTGATGCAAGAGTTAAAGCCATTGTGGATGCTGCAATCGCTGCCATGTCTATCAGGATCAAATTTGAAGTTGGAAGGTTAGTAGCTGAAATGACTTGGGGTAATCATGAGATGGTGGATGTACAGGATGCCATGAAGGAGTCAGTGGATAGTGTTTCTGGGTAGTGTAATGAGTTAAAAGAGAAAGTTGAGGACCTCACTGGTCATATGCTGGACCATGATGCCAAGCTCACTACCCTAATGGTTTCTAATATGAGTCTAAGTGGCAAGCTGGACATGGTCTTGAAGCACCTTGATCCTGGCTCTTCTTCTGGTTTTGGCACTTCTGCTGGTCCCAGTATTTCTGATCCTCATAATGACATTAAATCTGACCTGGAGCCCTCCTCCTCTCCATCATTCACTTTCACCATTCCTCAGGTTTTTACCTCCTCACCTGAACCATCCACTCCCATAATTACTTCATCCCCTATTCCTACTTCCACACCTACCACAGAGATCATCCCTCCCTCTTCTCCATCTACCCCAGCCACTGAGATTCTTCCTTCCTCTCTCACTCCCAGCAATGAAATTCTACCTCCTCATGACTCTCCTCCTCCTACTCCTCTGATAGACCCTTTCCATGACCACCCTATCTCAGCTCCATCCTTGTTTGAAGATGACAAAGGGGGAGAGAAAGGCAAAGAATAGAGTTTGAGCTTGAGAAGAAGTGTAGAAAGTGTTAAAGTCTTTTGAGTCTTTTGTGTTTATGTAATTTTCAGTCATTCTTTAGTTTCAGTCATTTGTAGTTCCTACAAATGTGCATTTTGCGTTTGAACTTATTGATGTAGCCCTGCTATACATTTGCTCATTAATGAATGAACATGTAGCTTCAGTTTGTGCATTGAATTTCTGAATATCCATATGACAATTAGCTTCCGCTATTTATCTTTGATAGTTATGACTTGTGCCAAGATGAGTTGATTGTTAAATATGGACATATGCAAATTCTTTTTCAAATGACCAAGTCTTTCAAAACTTTTGAAGTTTAAACTACTGTCAATTGCAAAACTTCATTTCAAAATGCAAATTTTCTCAAACTCTTGAAATTCTGGTTTACAAGTGTTATCATCATCAAAAAGGGGGAGAATGTTAGTTCTCTATGAGTTTTGATGATAACAGACAATTGTAAACACAAGTTGAGGTTTGTCTTTGGTAAGTTGAAAAACTTACTGTCAAAGGCAAACTCAAGTTTTGGTTTGGAAACTCGAGTTTGGACTTGACAGAGAGTAGCTCAATTTTGATGAACTAAGAAAACTCCAGTTTGCATAGGCAAACTTGAGTTTGTGACATACAGAAAGCACTTCAAGTTTTTCACATTAAGACAAACTTGAGTTTAGGTTTACAAACTCGAGTTTGTACCATAAAGAGACACTTCAATATTTTCTGAAGAATACAAAACTCCAGTTTTGATTTACAAACTTCGTTGTCATCTACCAGAAAGTTTGTAAAAGTTTTCTCTTTTGAGGAAACTCGAGTTTGGGTCTTGTAAACTCGAGTTTTGGTCATACAGAGAGCTCTTACAGTTTTGAACTTAAGTAAACTCCAGTTTTCATATGGAAATTCCAGTTTGCACCAAACAAAGAGTTTTGTCAAGTTTTGGAAACTTGACCAAACTCGAGTTTGGGCTTGGTAGAGAGTCTCAATGTTTTTCATCCCAAGCAAACTCCAGTTTGTTATGACAAACTCCGGTTGTGCTTGGCCAAGCTTTTTCTAAGTTTTCCAAAGATTTGAGGAAACTCGAGTTTCAGCTTAAACAAAAAGTTATCATGTTTTATCCACTTTGTGAAAACTCTAGTTTTCACTTGGAATAGATTTTCAAAGGTTTTCGATTTAAATGAAAACTCGAGTTAACATTTGGAAACTCGAGTTTACACCGAGCAGAGCTTTGCTCATTTGAGTAATTTTGAAAACTCAAGTTTATATTTGGAAACTCTAGTTTTAAGCTTTTGGACTTAAACATGTTTTCACTATAAAAATCCAAAACTCGAGTTAGTCATTAACAAACTCGAGTTTGCTCAATGTTTCAAAATGTGCTTCAAAACTCAACTTGCAACATTCTTCTCCCAAGAAGGAAACTCGAGTTTGGCCTTCTGAAAACTCCAGTTTGTGAGAACAAACTCGAGTTTGTGTTAGTATGTTTGAAAGTCAAATTGCACGAATTTGTGAAATCTTCATGTTTGATCTCAATACTTATTATCATTAGTCATTACTATTCCTATCTACGTTTAATCAGTTTGTTAGTGAGTTTTCAAATGATTTAGAGGATGTTAAATGAAGATTTAAACAAAAGCAAAAAGTGACGTCAGCACATTAAATGTAAAGTCCAGAAAAATTGCATCCTTTTGGACAATTATTCTACACACGTTGCAAAGGGATTAATGTTTCCTTTCCTCATCCAGTAGCTGCTCTTCTAACGGATTAAAATTCATGAAGTCAACCATAAACTTCTGTGCAACTGGATTAACCAAAGAGTAGAGAGAGAAGAAGACCAAAGCTTAACCTAATCCTTCCTTAATGTTGGCAACGGTCACATTGAAGATTACAACGATCATTTAATGCTCTCTTAGTATAAATAGAGCTGCATTCAATTCTTCTCAACAACCAATCTACAGAAAATGAAAATCATTCAATTTTCCAACTACTCTTTGAGTTTTCTTGTGTAAAGTATCTTTTGATACATTTGTACTTCAGTGATTATATTTATCCCCTCTTAGAGAGAGTTCGTTTATTGTAAAACATCTATTGTAAGAATCTCAAGTCGTGGAACTTGAAGATTGGGATAGTGATTGCAACTTGTAAGGGGGAGTAAGTTCTAGTGAGAGAATTACTCTTGAGTTACAAAGTGTGTAATCAATTGAGATAGTGAAAATCCTAAAGAGTCTGGGGACTGGACGTAGGTCAAGAGGTTAGACCGAACCAGTATAAATTCCTTGTGTCTTGCTTCCTCTTCTCTTACTCTATTGTGCTCGTTTTTCGTGTTCAAGTTTCGAGCACTAAGCAAAGAATTTTTAAAATCCCCAATTCACCCCTCTCTTGGTAATTTTCTCCACTTTCACGAAGGATGGGGTCTACTTCTTCCCAATGAAATTCGTCATTGGAAGAGGAATTGCAAACTCTACCTTGAAGATCTGGAAAAAAACAAGAAGGATAGCGGTGCTATCGCTTCAGGTATCTGTGTCATAGATATTCACTTCTCTACTTCCTCAACATGGGTATTAGATACCGCGTGTGGTTCTCACATTTGTATAAATGGGTAAGGTCTTAAGGACAGTAGAAAATTGTATGGACATATCTATGACATAACTACTAAAAGGATCAAGTCAAATGATTTAAATCCGACCTACCTATGACACTGTAGTCTAGGCTATATAAATGAGAAACACAATTCAAAACTCCACCGCAGATGGATTTCTTGACTCATTTGATTTTGAATAATTTGATACATGTAAGTCTTGTTTATTGGAAAGATGACAAAGGCACCTTTTCTAGGAGTAGTAAAAGGGCCACTAATTGTTGGTTATGATTAGTTTTGATGATGTCTAATATAGATGCCATTATTAAGAGCAAAAAGTTTACATAATATATTTATCTCCTACATTGACTAACTACCCTGTTTAATGTAGATTAGTCCAAGTTGAATCATGGAGAATAATCAAAAAAGAGATAAGAGATTACATAAAGAAGAAATTGCAGAGAATGTCAAGGAAGCAAGAAGCTATCAAAATATTTTGGGAATAATCAAGAAGAAAAGGAGATAAGGGATTAAAGAAAGAAGAACTTGCACTATATGTTCTTATATGAGATACTGGAAGTCTCTATGATCAAACAGAAGATGGAATGAAACTTCATCATATTTGAGCTACAGTGGAGTATACATGAATAGTGCTGATACAGAAAGTCGACACATTAAATTCTGAAACAAGTTCAGCATAGGCTCGTCTTTATGGATATAGAAGAGAAGATATTGAGGAACTAGCAAAAAATAATGAGTACAAGTTGAATGATAGAGAATGATCAAGAGAAGAGAAGAAAGAAAGAATTGAATTGTGGAAAATGATCAAGAGAAGAAAAGAAGAATTAAATGATGAAGGATGATCAAGTTGGGAGATGGAAAAAGGAAGAACTTGTTGAATGGAATGAAGATATAATTATTCAAGTTCTTATATTGATGCTAGAAGCCTCCAAGATCATATGGAAGTTGGAATGGCTCAATTAAGAATTAAAGTCAAGAAAAATCGGCTTCGGATGAGAAAACTCGAGTAAAGAACTCAATACTCGAGTTTAGGAGTCAAAACTCGAGTATGTTCATCAATACTTGAGTATTGTAGTGTCTTCAGCATCTCTGGCCTCTCTGGACTAGGAATACTCGAGTATCCAAGTCAATACTCGAACATGCAGCGGTGATCAGCTCTGTTTCACGTTCAGAACGGGCGACGTCTGGTAATTTGATGATATCTCCTAAACCAGCAATCAGATTGAAGTAAAATCAGTGGAATATGAAACTAGAATCCCAATGCGTAATTTTGATATAAAATTCAAGCCCAAAAGAGTTCATATGAGATAGCTATGAATTGTGGAAGTTGACAGATAAATCCACACCATACAGCAAACCAAGCTTCAATGTTTTGAGTGTAACTCACAAACTACAAATCCGATTGAGCTGAAATCAGTGGCATATGAAAGTAGACTCACATAGATTTCCATCAAGAGTTGAATGAACCAACACGGAGTTCAGACCAGGGAGATATGACCCTAAAAAATTTACGGTTAGTTCAACAAAGGTCAATACTCAAGTATGTAAGTTCAATACTCGAGTTTCCATCAGACAGAGAGCAGCGAGTGTTAGAGCATCTTCCAATACTCAAGTTTCCATCTCAATACTCAAGTATTGATCAGACAGAGAGGAACCTGGAGTTACCCAACAACCTCAATACTCGAGTTTCCAAATGAATACTCGAGTATTCGTCGCTGGTTCAGAAAACAAAGTTCTAACGGCTAGTTTCCATCTGAGTCTAACAGCTATATTTCTTCATCCAACGGTCATATATTGATCTCTACCTATAAAAGAAGTCAGATTCATGACAGAAGAAGTAAGACGCAAGCCTACAACTTGGAAATGCTCATACTCTGATCTTCATCTTATTTTACTCTATGTTTTTCAAATGTTTACATAGCTTATCATAGAGAGTGAAGTGATTCGTAATTGTGCTTCGTGTTTATTCATCTACTTCGAGAGAGAAGAGTCATTGTAAACATCCTATCATTCTATCTCGTGAGATACTCAAGTTTGGGTGATCTTGAGTGGGAAACACATTGTGTTGATTACAGCTAGTAAGGGGAGTGAATCCTAGTGAGAGGATTACTTCGAGTACAGAGTGCGTAATCAAGCAAGTGTATTGATTACAGTTTGTAAGGGGGAGTGAATCCTAGTGAGAGGATTACTTCAAGTACAGAACGTGTAATCGTGTTGAAAGAAGATAGTGGATTGAAAATCTCAAGTGAAGCTTGGGGACTGGACGTAGGTCAAAGATTGGGCCGAACCAGTATAAATCTCAGTTTGCATATTCTCTTCCCTTATCTCTTATATTTCCAGCATATATATATATATATATATATATATATATCTGAATATGCATACATGTTTGAATGATTGACTTTTGCTTTATCAATTATTACTGTCATTCAAACTACTTTCAATAAGTTGTGAAAAGATTTTCAAAGTTCCTAAAGTTTTAATTAGACACATCATACTTTGATCTTCATCTTATTTACTCTCTGTTTTTCAAATGATTACATAGTTTATCATAGAGAATGAGATGATTTGTATTGTGCTTCAGTGTTTATTCATTCTCTTCTGAGAGAGAAGATTTATTGTAAACATCCTTCCATACTATCTGAGAGTTACTCAAGATTGGGTGATCTTGAGTGGGAAACCCATTGTATTGATTACAACTTGTAAGGGGAGTGAATCCTAGTGAGAGGGTTACTTCTAGTGCGAGTGTGTAATCAAGTGGGTGTATTGATTACACTTGTAAGGGGGTGAATCCTTGTGAGAGGATTACTTCGAGTACGAGCGTGTAATCAAGTTGAAAGAAGATAGTGGATTGAAAATCTCAAGTGAAGCTTGGGGACTGGATGTAGGTCAAGGATTGGCCGAACCAGTATAAATCTCTGTTTGCATATTCTCTTCCCTTATCTCTTGTATTCCCAGTATACATATTTGATTGACTGTTTATTGCTACATAAATCATTACTGTCGTACAAACTACTTTTAGTAAATTGTGAAAAGATTTTCAAAGATGATAAGTTTTTATCAGACACCCAATTCACCCCCCCTCCTGGGTGAAAGCCAGGCTTTTCATTAACTACAGATTTCACAATATGGTGATCCAAAACACAAATTTCATAGTATAATAGTTCCAAAATAACTTTAACTAAACACTTTATACCCAATAGTACTATTACAAATTACAAATTACAACCATCAAGTTTCTAAATCCGTTGTCTTCCATTTGGAGCTTTGCAAGTCACAATGACCATGTCCGACCTCTCTAAGTATGGTCTGAGATTCCATAGGTAGTAATAGGGGCTAGAATCCCAAAGGATCCCAGAGTAACAGATTAATCTCACAAACAAAGTACAAACAATATATGACAGTTAATTATAAACATAAACAGTCCACAACAGCATGTATAGCATTCATAAATCACATCATATTTAGCTAAATAAGCATACACATGTCATATAACCATAGCGCTAGGTATAACTAATTGGCATGCACCAAGAGTCCTCTTGTTCATCAGAGTTCTCAATCAGAAGTACTCCAAGTTGCCTGAATGCAACTAGGTTAGCCACCTAAGGACTTTAGTCCAATAGGTCCTATACCTAGTTTTAACATCGGGACATTCACATATTTGATTCAAAGAGACATACATAGCTATACAAAGTATGTGATATTAGAGTTACTACCTGATTGCTTTGTAATTATCCGAGTCGTTTCCAGATACTTTACTTGTTTCGAGCGATTATAAGTTCCTATAAGGATGCATTACGGGCAATGATTATTACTTCAATTCTTGACATTTTAAATGTCATCTAGTATATCATACTTAAACATAAAAATAATAGGCCTAATATATGTCCAAAATCCATTTAATATATGAACATCATACCAATCATCATATACCATTACTTGTCTCATTTTTCGGCCCTTTAGACCAAAGTTTCTAGAATTTTACCATAATTTTGAAAATTCATATCTCTTAGTACAAGTGTCAAATGAGTTGATTCCAAATCCCATGAACTCCTTATTAAGTCTGATTTCAAGGAAAAATTGTTCCAGCAACTAATCACATGCACACTATTCCCAGTTCAATAAAACAGTGTCCTTTGTCTAGATTTTATTCCAGAATTGTAAGTCATTTTCAAAAATTCATAACTATGTGTACACAAGTCTAAATTTGACAAATGACCTATCAAATTAAAGATAATTATGACTAATTTAATCCTAGAAAACTTTCATTATATTTTGACATCATTTACTATCCTAAACATTCATTGCAACATCACTACCCAGACATGATTTTCAAGACAGTTTTTCGATGTTTTAAAACAATGCAATTCTAGAGCTTCCAAAATTCCTACCGAACATCTACCCTACGCAATTTTTTGTTTTGAATAGAATGGAACCATTAATTTGGCCAAATTAAAACTCCTCAGGTCTGCCCTATACCCAACCAAAATTAGGGTTCAATATGGCCAACAACTAATTTGCCAATTTTACTTCACAAACACTCTAATCTTGGTTCCTAACCACATTTTATCTAGTTATTTGAATCATAAAAACATGTCAACACATTATGACATTTAGAAAAGAACCTGGTCCTAGGGTTCCAATCAGCCAAAATTCAATAAAAGCAGAGAAACCACCAACAAACTCCAGTATAGCACCAATAGGCTTAGAATCGATTACCGTTATCGATTTTCGGTATATTTCGCAAGATTTCTCTCTTCCCTTGGCTGTATGAATTTTGAGCAGATCCTTAAAGGCATTGAACAAGATATATTTCCATGATTAAAGAGTAGGAGAAGAGAAGAACTAGGGACTACAAGCCCATAACGCGAGAAATTACCTCGATTTCACGAGATTTTTCTTTCTCTTCTTCTTCCTTGAGTTTTCAGCTTCCCTTTGTTATTTCAGCTTAAATGATGATGGAGAATGGAGAAGGAGAGAGTATTGGCTGATAACTAAGGGTCCAAAGTCGGTTTAGAGGGAAAAAGACCAAATTACCCCTCAACTTCCACGTAATTACCAAAATGTCATTAGTTGCTTTTTAGTTGTATTTCAACTTCTCTTTTTCTATCCAATTTGGCCCAAATATTTAGGTCATTCATAGGAGGATTTTGATCCATTTTAATGGATTATAACCCATGTTCATGTATCCATAAATTTTCAATAATTATGAGACATACGACACAAATTCGTAAAAGGTGCAATTTTAACCTTCATTTTTTTTTTTCAGAATTTCCAATGAAACTCAAGCAACTTCTTTTCATTCCCTTTTAGTCCAATTTAATGCTCCAAAATGGAACAAAGAAGTATTATTTCCATATGTCCATTGGTGCCAACATATGTCTGAAAATTTTCGCTTTTGGTAAAATTGGGTATGTTGGGTAAAATTGACATTTTAGTCAAAATTCACCATTTATTTTCTCTAAATGCAAATACATCATACATGGAATTCGTCAGAGCAAATTTAGGATATTACAATTGGAACAAGAGCGCGAAAGGAATTTATAATATTTGGACGTATACCTATATTAATTAGTTTTAAATAATGGCTATACCACACTATTTAGCCACTGTCAATTTTTCTTAAACACACACACACACTTCTCACACGATCGGGCATGCAATACGATACCATCCATATTTATCTTACTTGTGGATGCACATTCATCATCCCTTTTGAAGGTAGGACCAAAAAGGGTGATAAAAATATATAAAATAGAGGTGGGAGAAAATAAAAGTGAGTCCTGACTCCTGATTGTTGTACCAATGTAAATATTATACATGTCATTTGGTTCAAAAATATTTTTGCATAAAAAATAACAAAAATGTCATTCGTATGTTATTATAAAATTTAAATCATGCCCGTCTTTATTTAGTATTTATGTTTTGATTTTTCGATTTCCAATACTCTTTTGTACTTTCTACTACTAAGTTTTTGGCCTGATACTTTTTCAATAAACGGAAGAATATATTACATAGATATCCAAAATAAGAAAATTAATTATCCATAGGTATGAGTCACCTATAAATACTGAAGTTTGACCTATAAATAAGATACAGAAGAAATAATTAAGTACCTGATTGTAATTTTTCTTTTAATAAATTGTTTTTTTGAATACATATTCAAATAGCTATACAATTATTATATATGTATGTATGTTGAATATTTCGGCATAAGGGTTTGAGGGAAATGGAGGGGAGCGGAGCGGAGGCCTTGAATCGCAATTTTCCCTCCGCCTACCCACCAAATATATATTTATATTTTTTTTGGGGGGGGGTTGGTTATTTTGAAGGGAGAGGTGCTATTATATCTTGGGAAAGTGACATAAGGTCTCAATTAGATAAACTCATTGGAAAATTCTAGGCACGATAGTTCTTCTTTTTCTATCTCCATTCTGCTCCTTTGATTTTCCATTTTATCCAGTGTTCCTCTTTGTCCAGTTCAACTCTCCTCTTGTCATTTACATATTATTTATAATTATATTTTATTAAACATTTTATAAAGTTTGATAAACATATCTTCAACATAAAATAAGGATAAATTTCTTCTATACAAATTTTTCCCTCTCCTCACCTCCTAAACCAAATCAGTAACATTAAAATTACTTTCCTCCCCTCTCCTCAGTTAAAATCCCTCCCATTCCCTCCTTAAAAAGTTTTCAAGACAAATGAGGGGAGGGGCACAGCTCTCCCCCACTCCCCTCTCCTCCCCTCCCCTTTAAAAACCCCGTACCAAACACAACGTAAATGTAAGGTTTGGAGTTCAAACCTTCTATGAATATAATGCCTGGATGAGTTATAATAAAAAAATAGACTCATCAAATTCAAGATGCTTGGGTGACCTGTTGAATAAAATTAAAGTATCAATAAAGAACTATAGCAATGCCATTAGAATGAACAAATCTACGATTTCTCATTCGTCAAGATCTTATTAAAGACATAAAACTCTTAGAATAGGCATTAAGACAATGTCTCAAAAGATGGAACAATTGCAGACACTCTTATTTGTTATTCGAGAAAGACAAATGCAAATTAATATCTCAGGAGACAACTGACCAAAAACCCATATACATCAATGCTATATGACAATTGTAACAAGAGCATAAGAAAAGAGATCATAGTATTAATCCATAAGTACAGTGGCAAAAAGCCACCAACAATAAAAGTATAGTCCATACACCAAATTGTATCCTCAAAAAATGTAATTTATGATCACTATTGAATTTCTTAAGATTTTCACAAGGAAGAACTTCACCAGCAGGAGACAGATGGCAACCATTCAATAACCAAAACAAACGAACACTATCATTGATGATATAAGGGTAAATATTGTTGTTGGTTCTTACAAATTCATTGAATTTCAGTTTTTGTCCTTATAGTATAGTTTTTAGTCCCCATAGTTTCATATTAAATACTTGGTTTTAGTAAGAATAGGGACCAAAATCAAAATTGATTAAAAGTATATAGGTCATATGACTATTTACTTTTAACGAGTTTTGGTTTTGGTCCTTATACTTAATAGAGTTAATGCAATTAAACTCAGACCAAGTACTTATGAAAGTATAAAGACCAAAAACCATAATTTGAAACTACGACAACCAATACCAAAATTCAATAAAGCTATAAGAATAAACCATGGTATTAACACTTCATATAACGCTCTCTAATTGCTTGCTATTCTAACACTCCTCCAAATTTTGGAAGAAGAGATCACGTCTATAAGTTCATCAGAATGAAAAAGAAGAATTTCACCAGTAGGAGACAGAAGGCAGTCGTTTGATGTCGACGATGAAGGAGCATAATCATTATTGCTCTATTGTTTGCTGTTATTGTTTTGGTCCAAGGTTGTTTTGTTATTATTGGTTTCATCGAAGCTGATCAAACCAGTACTGGAGCTTGAAAGATGATGAGGATCCAGAAATATATGAGGCTTTGAGCAAGTGTGGTAGCCAAGATAGGTGGTTCTGTAGAGAGGAGGGCTGTCTTGTATTATTTGTACTTGTTTGGTTGCTTCACATCCCTTTTCATACTTGTAAGTGCATCTGAAATAGCATCTGTATTATCATATATTATGCATGTAAGTATTTTTCTTTCTATATTAAATTAGCGTCATTTTCTTAATCTAAGACATATTTCTTATATTTGTTAATCTTTTTCTAATCTACCGCTACATATATTTCCTCAACATTAATCAAGTAAAAGGGAGATGGGGGAATTAAGGAAGATGATTCAAATGTTTTAGAAAAAATATGCTATATTAATTAATTTAACCAACTTCTTTAATGTAATCAGATTAGGTGAATATGTCTCACATTAAGGACCGGAGGCAGAATTATTTAAGGACAAAACTTAGGTAAAGTTCATAAGTGAATTTACAAGTACATTTATACATATTAATTAACAACTAACAATAGCAAAATAACAAGCAGCCATATGAAAATCTAAGTATCTTAATTTTAGAAACTAAAATAGCAAAATAACAAATGCCCATGTAAATATTTAAAAATCCTAATTTACATTACAAGAGCCATAGAAAAATTTACAAGTGTTCATAGGTGAATTTACAAACTCACTCATACATGTTAATAACAATAGCAGAATAACAAATGCGATTGGATCACTTGACTTAATGGATATAAGCAACTTGACCTAAGTTTTTTCCTTATATATAAGTATAAGGATTAACTAGTTAATCTCAAACTCCATTAGAGAATGTCCACACAATAGAAGAAAGTGAAATGAAAATAAATTTTATATATAAAAACTTCTAAACATTTCTTTATTTGGAGAACTTTGAAAGGTAATATAACAAAATTACATAAGTCTTCCTTGAAATTTGGAATGTGGGATTGTAGTTATGCCTATTCTTTCAAAGAAGGATTGGGAATTAATATCAATTGGTTCACACAAAACTAACCATTACCAGGAGTTAAAGCAGGGACAAGAACCTTTGTTTTAATGTAAATGAAAAAGTGTTTTACTATGTTAGAGTCAAGAGCACTATTACAAAAAGTAGATTTTACAGCAGAATCTTTACTTTGATTAAAAACAAACTGGTATATAAAAGTGTAGCTGGTAGCATTTTTAAAATCCGGTATATAACATTTTTCTATATAAATTGTAGTGATATTAGATATTCTGATCCAATTTTTAAAGTAGCTGATGCAGAAAACATCTTCAAATGGGATAAAGGAGAGGATTGATACATCTATAAAACATCTTTAAATATGACAATTTATTTGATTATTTGGAATTGGTCTAGCTCAAAGAAAATCAAATGTTTCATGTCTCTTTGCACAGGGAGAGGGGTCTCTCCATTGTGCATCCATTGAGATAAAATGGCACCGTTTGCTTGTTAAGGAAAAATTGGGCAGCTTTTTTTTTTTTTCTTTCCTTAACAAGCAAACGGCGCCATTTTACCTCAAAGGAGGAGCAATGTTGAGGATATTCAATGAAGAGACCCCTCTCCCCTTTGCACACCCTATATATCAAGATGACATAGATAAAGCATGACGAATATGCATATGCATTTGAATTTTGGCATTGAGTATGAATATTTCAAAAAGATTTTATGGAACTAAAAAGAATGAATGGATGAATAGGAGTAAAACCTGGGGTGTTTGGCATTGAGTATGAATTTTTCACCATACTTTCTCCATGCATAACCATCTTCCTTTGGACCAATTTTGGAATAGTCCTCCCATGTTTGTATACTTTTCCTGCACCAAAAATTTCAATTCATTAAAAATATTTCACTACTTGACTAATTAGCTCCTTAATTATTCTATTCTCTGCAACAGCTGATGACATTTCCTTTTGTTTCAGCTTTAATTAATGATTAAAATTAATGAAGTACGGCAGCACAATTTCAGATTTTCGGCTGGAACTGGTGGTTTAGAAATCTGAAATAGGGAGATACGTAGTGTTGTGCATATTGACCTATGACATTATCTTTTCTATGAGTTTTGATGATAACAAATTTTAAAGTAGTACTCCCTCCGATCCTTAATATAAGACATATTTATCTAATTTGATTAGATTAAGGAAGTTAGTTAAATTAGTTAATGACATTTATTTTTTAAAACACTCTAATCATCTTCACGTAGCTTCCGTTCGAATTTTAGCTCCTATTCCTCCTCTATTGATCAGAAGCATCCTGCAGCACTACGCCGGATATAGCCATTATATAAGTGGGTAGGATGGTAAACTCAAAGGGCGCTTGCCTTCTCTTCAGACGTGTATTCGACTCCCTGGCAGTTGTTCGGTCTCTGCTTTTGGTAGCAGGAGTGCTTGGTCGCTGGGGTTTCCTTTTTCTCAACCAATTTGGTTGTGTTAGCCCGGTCTAACTTCCTTAATTTCCTCTCCCTCTCCTCCTTGATTATTGTTGATGGAACATTAATAGGGTTAAATTAAATTACAAATATAAAATATGTCTTATAAAGGATTTATAAATTATTATTTGTTTGGTCTTTCCGATATTCTGGTCTTCTATTAGATTTCGATATTTCTTTTTTGAATATGAATAGAGAAGAGAAGATAGGAGCATTTACTACTACCAGGAAACATATGTTCATATTACATGTTTTTTGGGAGAAATGATTTATATACTTAGAAAAACTTCTTTTATATGTTACGAATTTCCTTGAAGTCTTGCTCTTAAATTGATTCTACATCAAATAGTGTTCAAAGCTTTATTTTCATATAGCTTGGATATGTGTGTGTGTTTTTGTTTGTTTGTTTGTTTATTAAGTATATGGATTATTCATATGCATGATTCATAGTACTAGATTCATCTGTCTCATGCATATTCAACTTGGAATGACCAATTTATTCACACGTAAGACATAGTCCTATAGTCCTAAATGTAGGATATAGTTTGTAGTGTAATTTGTACTACAAACTAAGTCCTAAATTTAGGACTAGAAGTAGTATTATTAAACGGTATGCAAAATAATAGTGAGTATCGAGACGAATAAATATCGAAGAGGAGCATAAGAAGACTAATGATATCTAAGCTCGGGTGCATTACAACCTAGCTTGGTCTTCATAGATATAATTGTTATAGGCTAGAATTTTTATGTGAAATTCTATGATATAGATATGCATTATTCGCTCATGATATTTTAAATCATAACGAGCTTATTAGTTTTAGAAAGAAAAAGAGATATAGTTTTTAGTATCTTGGCATTTGGTTATTTATCATTATATCTCAATTTAGATGTATTTGCATAATTTGGAGTTGTGTTCTGAGTAATAGCCCTAGGAATTAACCATGCACTTGCAAAACGGTTTTGAATACAAAACAAAAGGATGATATGCTGGAAATGTTGAGAGTTGAGGGAAGATAGATTACAAACTATGATTTATCTTTGTTCAGCTTCATGTCAAAGTTCATAAGTCCAATAACGTGTTAAGGTTAACAAAATAAGTGAGATTTGACTAGTTATTTTTCTTCTGGTATATACACAAACCTTAATTTATTTCAGAAATAATTTTCAAGCTTCCACATATATACACTTTGTGTTTGTAAAAATAGTTCAAGTATTTTTGCAAACAAGCTTTTAATTTTGTATTTGTACAAACTCTAACTTATACATACTCTGCTTTATTATAAATTTGTAAACCCCCTTCTTTTTAGGTGTATTGCCATTTCCAAAAATCAAACAGAACCAAAAGAATAATTATTTAGAAAGACCAAAAATCAAAATATAAATTTAAAAATAATAGATTGCCCCGGTTAAACCTCATACGTTCTCTCATTCAATCTCTCCCACATTCTATTTTAAAACCTCAAAATCATCCATGGCAGAAAATTTTAGGGAGAAATTTTAGGAGAACTATATAGTACCCGCTCAATGCACAGGTTTGAATAGGTGGTGTTTACAAGTGTTTGACTTGTGTGAAGAGTGCGAATAGATGATCCTTGCATCAGAGATTGAATGTTGATGAAATAGCCAGCTAAGACTCACCTATATACTCTAAGTCTAAGACATAAGATGACAAAAATATTTTTCCAAACAATATTCCCATATCTTATAATTTCTTAAAATTATCTTTGGTTCCTAGTAGGGTAATATACTGGTCGAAAATTCGAAAAAAATGACTTTTGCAGGGGAGGGAAAAACTCACCTCTGTAACAACAACTTTCTTCAGAAAGTGTGTGAAAAAGAATATCAAAATGATAAAGTTTTTAAGAAGATTAGTGTTAGAAGTTGCAAAATAAATGATCAGTTATTAGCAGATAGTACGTACTCTAGCTAGTACTAAATATAAGACCTTATTGATGGACATAATTTGGTCTTAAATATAGGACTTTGATCCACATTGTCTCTCTCATTAATACTTTTTTTCCTGGTTACCCTCATTAATTTCACTTTCCCACTTTCTTTTGTCCCACATTTAATACATTAATATTCATTAGAGGGGGGTTTTTTTTTTTTTTCTTTTTTGGTGGGGGGGGGGGGGGGGGTTTTTTTTACATAGTGGCAAATAACAAGTTTAACTAATTTCTTTAAGCTTTATAAATGAATTAAATAGGTCTTCCATTTAGAATTAAATTAACAAAGAACCATATAGTAAAATTACAAGTTTAACTAATCTTTAATCTTCATAAATGAATTAAGTAGGTCTTGTAAGTAAAATTAATTAAGAAGCGTAAAACTTTGAAATGACAAAGGCATACGAGTTATGATTAATTTGTGCAGTACCTTTTTTGGGTAGAGAATCTTGTTGGATCTTTAATGGTGTGGCTTCTGCTCTCACAACGGCCATGAGATTCATCAGAGTTAGGTGGTGAATCTGCAGAAACGCCAGACAGTTGATAGTTGAGGAGCAAAATTGCATTTCTCAAAGAATCCTCCACCTTGGCAGCAAGATCTTGAGCAGACGACGTCATTAAGGCCTCACCATCTTCTCCATTATCATACTTAAGAATCATTAATTGTTGAAGCTGTTTCACATATTCACGCCCTCTCTCCAGCTCCTTCATTGCCAGATTCTCCATAACCAATCAATATAAAATAAAACCTTTGTATAATTAAAAGATTGATGTGTCTGTGTGTCTATATATATACAGTGAAGAAGATGAGAATATTAATCAGACTGCGTATATGATGAAAGAAGGAAGGAGGAAGTAGGGTTTGAAGATGACGATGGATGAGATAGAAGAAGGGTAAGATGGCACTTATCATTAGGCGACCACGCATACCCACTTGTGCTTCTTTATTTTATTTTAGCATTTATTCTTTCTCCAGATTCCTTGATCCCTCAGCTAATTTTTAAAGGACCCTTATGGTTTGTTTTGATCATTTGTGAATTTTTTAAAATATTATCTCCTGTATTAATGTTTTTTTCAAGAAACACTCCCTCTAGTTGCTATTACAATTTACCAGGCATATCAAATACTATTCATCAAAATGTGGTTAAGTTATTACTCCCTCATATTCAAAATATAAGAACTAAACTTCTGAGGGGATGTGTGTATGTTACACTTCCATTTTGTCTCATCATTTATTTATTATTTTAAATTTACCCCTTATTAATTATATAGCTCTCATCTCTTTTTTCTCACTCATTCTTAGTCATATTTATCTTACCCATTCTCTCTCCCACTCACCCTCTCCATAAATAAGAGTGTTTTAGGAAAACAAGTTACACACACACATTTATTGTCTTTAACCAATTTGAACCAACTTTTAGAAATGTGTAATTTAGTTATTTGCATCTTATATATTTTGAATTGAAGGTAGTAACTTTGTTTGAAAATTGAAAAAAATTGGGTTGAGGTCCAATTTTGCCCCAGAAATTGTCATGCATGTAGGAGCGATGTTTGCATGGAAGGTTTTTTGAAGAGCAATGTTGCCTTAGAAGTGTTCAAATTGTAGAAATTTTTCCCTGACAATAATCCTAATTTAGCTTAACTATTAGTTGAACAAATGTGTCAATCTAATAACTCACGTGTCATCCATATCATTTTTTTTTTTTGATTTAGGGGCAAACTTGCCCCGGAAGTTTTCACTTTGGAGCAAATGTTGTCCCGAAAGTTTCCAAATTGTAGCAATTTCACCTCGGCTATTATTCAATCAAACTTAATCTAGATATTGATCAGGGAAACATTTCTAGGATCTGGAAACTTCTAAGGCAACATAGCTCCCGAGCAAAACTTTTGGGGCAAATTTGTACTTTAACAAAAATGATGAGGATGTGATATGGCATTCCAACTCAATATATTTTGTTAGCTAACGATCAAACTTGACTTAGATAATAACCAGGGCAAAATTGCTTCTATTTGAAAACTTTTGAGGCAATATTGGTTCTACAAAAATTTCAGGGCAAAATTGCTCATTGATGAGTACGTACTCCGAGGAAAAATGAACATTAATCAAAAAAAAAATCAAATTTATCCATATGTAATACCATTAATTATATTTAAGAAGTGTTAGAAGTTGTAATTGATAAGGACCATATATTTCTACTGAAAAATGTCTTATAATAAGGACATGAAGGAGTATATTCTTAAAAGGTTGAAAGTAATCGTGAGAGAAGATGCAACAAGTCTTTGGACTATTTTAGGAAAATTATACTCCTCTAGTCTAATTTACAAGTCACTTCTACAATATTTTACTGAAACTAAAGAATTCTTAAACCTCAATAACTTTACCTTACATTTTAACAACTTTCTAACTTTAGTTCTATTTAATATACATTATACAACATGAAAATAAAATCTCTGTAATACCCTGAAAACCCTAACTAATATAAGTAAAATATTTGGATAAATACTTCTGAGAGAGTATATTGTCTCTAATTTTGTAACTTAATTGTTATAAATTTATGAGCAATTTCTCTTTAAAATATCATTTAGGGATCATAACACACCCTAAAATAATTGTTGAATTTTAGTAAATAAATTCCGAGACTACCAAGGTGAATAAGTGGTCTCAAATAAAAAGATATAATTTTCTAATTTTCTAAGGAAATGTCTATGAAAATTAGAAGAGATAAGTTGCCAAATGGCTAAAAATATATTTTTAAGGCATAAATTGGACTGAAAATATTATGATAAATCATAGAGGGCAATACAATAATTATTAAAAATATGGGAGAATATTGTCCTTAATTATAGGAATTTAATAAATTATTTCCTTAGAAATAATAAGGGGAAATTAATTATTAAATTAAAAACCCTAAATTAGGCCCCATGATTTTTAGTATTTTACATGAGATATAAAATACCAATGTAACTAAAATAGTTGTGAGATAATAATTTATCCTGATTAAGAAAATTATCAAAAATTAGTAAGTGGCTAATCAGGTAATTAATGGGATAATATAAGAGGATTAAAATATAAGATAAATGAAATTAGAAAACTATTTAATTAAGTGCTGAAATTCGTAATTAAAATAAAATAAAATATAAAAATATAAAATGCTTAGAAAAAAAAATATCTAGATATTTGTAATATAATAATATTATATATGGTAAAGAGCCAACAAGACATTTGAGAATAGATAGAAATTAAATCCTACACCAAAATATAGGGATTTAGTCTAAAACATCTGGACCTTATATAAACCAAAGAAATTTACCTCGGAGTGGACTATCTCCGAAGTCATTTCTCAAACCAACTGAGTCATTAAAATACAAGATAAATAAAGAAAAGGGCAGATAGTGCAAATGAGAACCAATAGAAAAACAAATTGTTGTGACGAACCAGGGATTAGGTTTCTTGGGTCTGGACATATTATGAACCAATGAATTTTTGTCCAAAAGCTGGTGCTATCGGAAGTTATTTCCGTAACCGACAGCATTTATCCCAAAATCTTCAGCGGACTATGGAATACCCTTAACGGGATCAAAAAATTAGTTAACCCAAGTGGTTTGAAAGAGAAAGAATAAAACTTCAGTGCCTTGCTACTGGATTTTTGAGTTTCTCCGAGATTGCGCGATTAGAACACCGAACTGGAAACTTTATCGGTACCGGCTCATAAAGCAATAAGATGACATCATGCATGACATCATCTTTTCTTGGGAATGGTGCAAGGAGGTCGACACACACCATCCAAGGGCCAAGGATGTGCCACGTGGCGAAATGCGATCCAACGGCCGAAAAGCGATCTGAAAAGGTGTGAATAGTATCACATTTTCTTCTATAAATAGAAGCCTTCCCCCTTCACTTTCTTCACACCAAAACCGTGCCTTAGAGAGAGGTTAGAGAGAAGGAGGAGCCCGGAGAAAATATAGCGGAGCCCTGGGTAAGTTCTTCGGTCCCTAGTCTTTAGTTTCGGTAATTCTTTCGGTAGATATAGTATGAATGCTAGAATTATCTTTAAATTTCCCAGATAGTCTAGATATCATGTTTAGGGGTATATATGGTATTTATTTCGAGAATATACTTTGGGAAAAGAGATATGTCAAAATTCCGGAGAGATAGGGTCAAAGTAGCGAAGCTCGCGAAATTCCGCCGATTACAGGGGTCACCGGCAAAATGGTAATTTGTACCTAAAATGCCCGTTATAATGCTAAATACTGATAAAAACGATATAATCCATATAGGATATCTGTAGTCGAACCGCTGTCGCACTGCTGTTATGCCGCTGTTGGGTCACTGTCGGGCCGCTGTAAAAAAATACGGTTTTTCGTAAAACGTACCGAAAGTACCGTCAACGAAGGTACGTTCGCGACGTACTGTAACACTGACTCTGATGATTATGCTATGCTTATATATAATTGTTGTGTTCTTGTACTGAGACTCTGTCTCAATTATTTTTAAAATGCAATCATGAATACACGGGTTATAGTCTTGATAACACCGTTTAGAGTTTTCCTAGCGCTGAGGACACGATAGGCCATCGTGGCACTGGATTTGATAGTGCAGACTGGGGTAACATACATACTGCAGGGGCTGTGTAATGTTATTGCCTTACATATCCGATCATTTGTTTCCTACATCTCGTTATGGGCTTTTGTAATGATTTTTGTAAAAATGTCATGAATACTTGTCATACATATATCTTGTACATAAGCATGAGGTTAACCGCAGATTACCCGAGGTCCGATGGGCATTGGACCTCGCCTTGAATTAATAGACAGGGAATGAGTCATGAACTAGAGGAGGCACCGGGGATGGAGCCATGGATAGACGCCAGTAGATGGGCCGTGAGAGAGCACCGGTCAAAGAAAATGCGAGAAGAAAGTCAACAGAACCTACCTTATGACATAAATCTAATAAGGTTACTTGATATCATTTGGTGCTTAAACTAGAAAGGGTCGTCTACGTGGTTCAGTCAATCAGTCACCCTAGCACGGTGAGACTCCCACTAGACCTACTCAGCATGGCCAAATGAGATGATTTAACTGAGTTAGGTTTTATGTCCCAAGTTTACTTAAGGCTTGGTTGAAGAGGGTATAGTTACATGAAAAAGTGTAATTGTAAAATTTTGTATTACTGTATCACATGAAGAATCCTTCGGGAGATTTTATAATATATATCAGTATACGTCAGGTATCATCATATGTCTGGGTATTTTATATCAGTTACTCATTGTTAAATTCGTTGTTCAAATTTTTAGTACATACTCTTCGTTTCCGCATTACGCTAATCTGTAGCACCTCAAAACTCTGACAAATTTTATAAAACCACGTGCCACCGGCACGATTTATACTACGGAATTTGGGGTGTTACAATCTCCATAGTAGTAAATGAAGGGCCCTCACCCCCGTAAGTAGGAGAATACTAGTTTTAATCTTGGGAAGCACATTTCTTGGGAAAGATAAGAACCTTTTATCCTTTGAACCTCGAGGGGAAAACTCTTTATCAAATAAAAAAAGAAAGAAAGGTAAAAACATACATTCAAATGAAAATTGACTTAGAAACATAACAAAAAAACTTCTCTGTCGGCCTTATAAATAGAATCATATATAGGAGTATAAATTGCTATCATGAAGTGATTAATAAGGCACAATATATGAGACGGGGAAGTAATAAATAAGAGTGAATAGAAATAATAATTAGTAACTTAATAAATGAGATTAAATTCCTTGCTAAGAGCATAATATTTATTTTTCTATTGATATTACAAAACAACTACTAAATATTGTCCAAGAGAACTTGACCAAAATCCTGAGGGACCAAAACATATTATTTGAAATTATAAGGATCGAAATTAAAATGTAGGAGTACTAAATATTGTATTAAACCTAAAATGCTCTTCAATGGTCAACCCATCCCCCCTCTTGGCGTGCTCTTCAATGGTCAACCCCATTCTCGCCGGCCTTGGTGCTTGCGATGCCTCCTCCTTTCACATACTTCAACATCCTCGCCGTGCTAGTTATAGGGTGTGGCTTCATGCTTTAGCTGTCGCCTTTGGGTGTTTGGCTAGGTGACATCACTTTGATTATGTCACAATGATGCATTAACCACTAACACTCTGCCACGTAGCAAAAACTACATTAGACATCATATATTAATTATATAATCATCACTTTGTTTGTTGTCTTCTAGAAACAATAGAAAGATTTCGTGAGTTGCATCTAGGGAAGAAAAATCTCCTCTGTAAAAGAGAGGCTGTGAAGACATCAGGAAACTAGCTACTAGTTTGATTTATAATAATTGAAATGTTTTTGTTAATTTTATACATAGAGAATCCAACATTATTGTTAATAGCTTAGTTAGGAAAGATGATACTAAGTTGGATAGCGTTTTGAATATATCTTTGATAAATAAAACCACCTTTCATTGAGATGATGGATGATGAAAGAGTTTTTGTTGTTACCATTTTCTTTGTAATTAATGTTTAGATCTTAATGGTAGTTTTCAAATTCCATTAAAAAAATAAAGTAGGTTTAGTTTAAGTATATGTTTAATTTAAGCAAATAATGAAAGTAAGCAGTATTAGACAGTAATATTATGCTTATATTAAGAGCAGATTTTTGTCGATTTTCCAAAAGTTGTTAATTACCATATACGCACCAAAAAAAAGGTATTCTGAAATTAAGTAGAGTGTGTGCATAAATACTTCAACTTTTGTAAGATTTAAGTTATTGTTATGCTTGTTGCTGGAAAAAATAAAGAGTCATTAAGGTTGTCTACTTGTACTTGTCTTTATTCCAAATGAATCTTAACAGAGAATTTTGTAAATTAATTAAAGGATCTCATCTGCATTGAAGGTGTAAACATGAACTTTCATCTTAACAGATAAGTCTTCTGCATTGACCATACCCTCATCCTTTATCTTTTTTTATTTCTATTTAATTATATACTTTAAAATTCTAATACTAGGCGGAACCAAAAATATATATGCACATTTGTAAGTTGCTAACGCCCAAAGAAGCTGTAATATAACATACACCAAAAAATATGACTTTGCTCTGTTAGCATTGTTAGCCTTTGTATATAAGCTAATTGTGTTATAGGTATCTCAAGCATGGTTTTCCCAAAACTCATATTAATTACTTGTAAGCTAAATTAAATCATATTACATAGTATATAAAAATTTAAAAATCATAAACAAGATAGGCCTAGCCTATTTACATAAATAGAACCATGCCCCAACGATAGGTTAGGCAGTAAGCTATGTGCCTATTTTCACCCTCATTTTCAGCTTACACTTGTAACATTTTTTTTTTGTTTGAGTATTTATCTCATCTTTACGGTAGTTTGCAAATTTAATGGCTTTGATAGACTTTTAATAACAATTTCATATCTTAAAAATTCCTGGTCAGTGCTTATTTTATCAAATTATATTCTTGTTGTTTGGGGAAAAGCTATACTTGTTGAACAAACTCCAAGCTATAAATCTTCAGGCTTTTCAACATTCTGAGAAATGTATCAGTAACAAAGTAATTAAGATATAGAGGAGAAGAGAAAGATGAAGAAGAAGAAGAAAAAGGAGATAAGAAGGTAAAGCATGATGACCAAAGAGAATTGCTTTGTAATCTCTATCATATTATTGATTTTATCAATCAGTTACAGTACACATCTATCTCATTTATATAAGGAGAATGACTTCGAGCACGTCCTCTAAGCTTGGTATAACAAACTGAACCTCTTTTGTACAGCTGGCAACACTAAAACTAATTAAGTGACAGCTGGCCTAACTTACTTATAACACTCTAATAAGGCTTACAATCATTACATAGCTCTGTTTTGTAGGAAGTTTTAATAACTTATCACTTCAGCTTTTAACATACTTGGATAATACAAGGATTTCACAAACAAGAACAACGATTTAATTTACGTTATTTACTTGGTTAAGTCTATCAAGGCCACTAAGCTTAGAAACTACCATAAATATTAGAGGAGTACACATACAAGATAATGACACATGTGACTTGAAAAGGACAGTCTGATGCAAGTAGACTCTTCATCACTTTCGACAGTGCTAGCTTTAGATTGACAACAACTAATGAAGCTTTTTTTGCAATAACCCATTTTAATTTTTTTTTCCTCCCTTAAACAGCTAACAATTGAGAAGAAATAGAGCCATTGTTTCATTCACAAGTAAATCAATAAGGGGAACAAATTGAACATAAAATTTCCAACACATGGTTCAAACGAACAAATAACATGGGCAAACATGTAGCGCAAATTGATCAAATTTGTTGTTATGGGTGATATATATCTCTTGACCTATAGTCTGCCTACACTTGTGCATAATGAGTCAAAATGAAAGATAAAATTACAGTTGCTAAAGCCATTAAACTGGAATTGTCATGTACTACGGTCGTATAAAGTTGAGCCCGTAGGGGTTACTTATTCATTATATAAACCACACTTTCCTATTGATAATCGAATATTTCATATACTTATTTTTATCTCTTGGTTAATAAATTTAGGATTGTTTACTTAATAAATAATGGGCTTTCATGCTTATTTGGGCTTTTAATTATATTTAATTCATTTTAATGATAAAATTCCAGATTACAGTGCTTCATTGTTTTCACCATAACTATTGAACCAGATATCCGATTAGCCTCGTTCTTGTCTCATATTTCAGATGATTCAAAGAGCTACAAATGTTATGAAGAATTGGAAGTTTAATTCAGACAAGAAGATGGTTGAAATCGGATTCAAAGTCAGAAACATTTTTCTGAATTTTTATTTGGGCCCGAATTTTGTAATTAAAATTCACTTGTTTCTATTTCTGTTTTAGGTTAGACTTGTAATCAACATTTGAAAAATTAATTTCTATAGTGAACATACCAGAGGCAGAAGCAACACCATGCTTCTTTCCCTTGAGGCTCACAGGGTATAATGGGCAGTCTCTCTTCCAATGTCCTTCCTTTTGACAAAGGAAGTATACAACAATGTCTTTAGATTTCCCCTTTTCTTTGCCCTTGCCCTTCTTCTTATTGGGTTTGGCTTTGGGCTCGAGTTTGTTTGTCGTCATAGACTTGCCCTTGCCCTTAGCCTTGGAAGGCCCACCAATCAGAAGAGCTTGGGTTCTATTTTTCTTAACAGCACCTTCTGCAGTAGTCATCAGACTCAACAACTCAGGGAGTGTTGACTCTACCTTCTTCATATAATAATTGACCATGAAGCCATTATATAATTGTGGCAAGGACTACAAGACCAAGTCAATACTTAGCTCTTGGTCCATGATAAAACCAAGAGAAGCATCCTTCTCTATCAGTCCAATCATCTTGAGGACGTGCGGTCCAACTGACATGCTCTTAGTCATCTTACAGCCAAACTACTCCTTGGAGGTCTTAAAGCTCTCAGCCCTCCCTTGCTTTTCGTAAAGCTCTTGTAGATGCAAGATAGTATAGGGAGAATCCATATGCTCATGTTGATGTTCCATAGACATAGAAGCAAGCAGTATGCAAACTGCCATCTCATTGTCTGCTAGGTATTGTCTATGGGCTTTGCAGTCAAACTGGTCATACCCATCTTGCCCTTTTGTAGGGGCAACATGAATCAAAGAATCTAAAATATATGCTATTTTTCTCATAACGTAAAACTATTTTTACATTTCGATACCAGTCCTTAAAGTTATGACTAGTTCATTTGTTAGCATCCAGAATATACCGTAAATTAACATTTCCGGTTATGACTTAAATGCTGGAAAAAAGGACTTATAAGTATTTCATGAACCATATACGGAGACTTTTTGAAACGTATGTGGCCCTCCCACTATTTTTTCTAGAATCAATAACCCTCATATATTGATTTTAAGGTTATCCTTGTAACACCCCAAATTCAATACTACTTACTGTGCTCGGTGACACGTAGTATCTAGGAATACGGTGTTAACAGATCAGAGTAAAGTGGAACGAAGAGCATGCATTAACGTTTGGACAATGAGTAACTGATATAAAATGCCCAAGAATAAGCTGGTATATTAAAAATCTCGAAGGAATATTTATGTGATACAATTATGCGGAACTTGTATAATTAAAACTCTTATATAGTAACTATACAGTCTTAAAACAAGCCTTAAATAAACTTGTGGCTTGGAACCCAACTCAATCAATCAAACCTATTGGCCAGGTCGGTGTTTAAGTCTAGTGGTAGTCTACCAGTCTTTCACGGCGACTTATGATTAAACCACATAGACCAACCCTTTCTTAGTTTAAGCACTAAATGGTTTGAAATAACTTTATCAGATTCATGCCAGAAACTATGCTTTGATGAACCTCTTCTGGAATTCGCTCTTACTGACGCCTCTTCTTGGCTCCGTCCATCAGTGCCTTTTCTTGGCTCTGTCCACCGATGCATTTTCCTGACTCCGTCCACGTCATCTTCGTAGATCCTAGTTTCTTTTCTGAACCTTTAGTCAAGTCTGAGATTCAATACTCATTGAATCTCAGGTAACAGTTAACCTCATGCTCAAGTATAAACAATATATATGATAGATATTCATTACATTTCAGCATTAACCATACATAGCACATAAGCAGATGTAAGGTTACAACAATACATAACACACAACAAATGTAATGTTAACAACACAACAATACATAGCACACAACAAATGTAATGTTCGCAACGTTTGCACTCACCAGTGCCACGCCTCCACGTGTCCTCAGCGCTAGGAAAACAACCCTACAATATTATCATGACTACAACCCGCATAAAGCTGAATGTATATAAATAGGTGACCTAAGACCAAGTCTTAGCCACGGTACATGACCCAAGACCTAGTCTTGTCCATGAATCTATGAATCAAACAATCATATATATGCATATAAGACACATCAGAGTTAAAGTTACAGTACGCGTCCGTACCTTTCACTGTGTAATTGCTAAAACGCCCGATCTTTTGAATCCGACTCCGAAGTTCCCGGATATCCTATAATGTTACCGTCGGATTATTTCATTTTCCCTGATATTATAATTAATATCATATTTCCAAGAATAATATCAAAAATGATATTTTCACCTATTTTGATATTTCTACCCTTGGTGGATTTGTTATTACAATTTTGCCCTTACATTTTCTTAAAAACGTATTGCTGGATTTTCTGGGCAGACTTTTCAGCAAATTTGAAAAATCATAATTAATTCTAAAAAACTCATTTTCGAGTGATTCAAAATTCCTCATGACCCTTGACATGTCTATGTTCAAGGAAAAATATTTCCAGAAGCTAGAAAATCACGGATCATTCCCAGTTTTAGAGTTTTCAATCATTGTTCAGTTTATAGTTTTAGTAATAAGGCTTAACTTCAAAAATATATAAATCCTTGTGTAGAACTCAAAACATTACATATGTTATATATTTAGAAAGCCCTATATGTCTACTTTATTCATGTTAAATTTCATGATTTGAGGACTTCATTTGATACATAAAATAATGACCACAAGGTGATTGATTCCAGAAAAACTGAAATCTAAGATTTTTTCCAACTTCCACCATTTGGGTCTTTTGATTCTAAAAACTATTTCCCAACATGTTTTTACCTTATTCAGCACTTTCCAATGCAATAGAAGCCTAAAAACAAGTGTAGGAATTTACTTCCTAATTTTCTAGATTAAACTACAATTTTCTAAAAACTAAAAAGCTAGAGCTCATGAACTTACCTTTTGAAGTTCTTACTCCTTCTTCTCCTTGCTTCTATTTTTGCTCTCTATCTCAATCAATTTGAATTGAGTTTTAGTGTGAATAATGTAACATCCCGAATTCTGGACCGTGAGAATTGAGAATAAGCCTAAAGTAGGCGGACGACTAAGCCCAGTTTAGGAAGAGTCCCAAGAATGTCGAGAAATAGGAAGCTTCTCGGGGACTAAGTAACTTGGCTATACAGGTCAGTGGGCCTAGTTTGTACGAATTAAAGTGCCAATGGAAAGGGGGCACAAAAGACCTATACGGTGTAAATCCAGTTGGAAAAGATGCCACCCAACTATGTCCTGAGGTATAGGACAATTAGTTGTGCGAAAATATGTCGGTATAAGTAAGTATACGACATTTTCAGGGTAGTTGGGGTATGCCTTGCGTTTTTGAGAAAACATCAGTATGTGGCATCATTTGTCGAGTCTTGGTATGCGTGTCACCATCCCTAGTAAAACCCGAGCAGAACTCCAGGCAAACACCGATAAAGTAGCTTTATTAAAGTAAGAGTAAATACCCTTTTGGGTCCCCGACAAAAAACACGGACCCCATTTTCATCCCTAGGGACTAAAATGAGATTTTTTTTATGGACTAAAAAGGGCTTTTTGAAAATTTGCGAGGGACCAAAATGTTCACCAATCGACCCTTATTCGTCCTTTTCAGGGACTAAAAGGGCATTTCTTAGTGTGAGGGACCGAAATGTGGTCCGTTTTTTTTTCCAGGAACCCAAAAGGGTATTTACTTTTAAAGTAACTTTAATAAAGTAAGGTCATGATGACTAATGATAACATACTTTTGTGTTGGTCTAATAAAATCATGACACGTGTCCTCTCATCATGACAAAGGAAAAAGCTACTTTTGTGTTAGACTAGTAAAAGCATGACATGTGTCCCTTCATAATTACAAGTGTAAAAGTTAAAAAGTTTGTGAAAGAAGCTATGAAAGGAGATATTTTGAAGGCATTTTGGTCAATTGCTATAAGGGACACATGTGCATGCAATTAATATGAAATGATGACTCAAGCTTCTTTCATAAGCCTCAATTTCGTCCAAAAAGGTAAGGGAGAGAGAAAAGGTACGAAACTTGCAAAATAAGCCAAGTTAAGAGGATATTTTGAAAGAGCACTTTGGTCATTTGACTTGGGGGATTTTTAAGAGCCTTATTGACATATTTTAAGACATTTTGCACTCCCTTTTTGCATGAATATTTTGACCAAGAGCTTAAGGGATGTAGGAATTAAAGTGTCAATGCAGAAGGGCACAAAACACTTATACGACGTTAATCGGTTGGTAAAAATGCTATTTAGCTATGCCCTAAGGTATGAGACAATCAGCTATGCAAAAATGTGCTAAAATAGATATGCACATGACATTTCTTGGACTGATAAGGGTTCCCTACATTTTTAGGGAAAAAGAAGGGAAGAGTATTCAAGAAGCTTGTCATATGAACAAGTCAAAGAAGCTTACATAGGAAGTAATATAAAAAGCTTGTTGAAGAAGCCAAAGAAGAATCTAGAATTACTTGAAGGAAAGGCAAAGAAAAAGGTCAAACCAAGTCATCATGAAGAGAGAGACTGAGCATACAGATCATGTGTAGAAGTAAAAGTCGGTGGTAGTGAAGATTTGCAGGACACATGGTGTTTCAGGGTCAGAAGTTGGATTTTCGATAGCGCGAGGTATGAGGTAATTATGAAATACTGAAATAGGAATTTCTTGCTCCCTAAGGTGTTAGCTCCTAATGTTTTGATGATAACAAAAGTCTAAGTTTTGAAAGTGTCTTGAATCAGATTTAACATACTTAAAATTGTTTCTCAAACTTATCTGTGTTCAAGAAGCAATTCTCGAGAATGGCTCAAGAACTCTCGAGAATGGTAGTTAAGTTTTCCACCGCAAAGCTCTCTGTACAAATGATTCTCGAGAATGGTTCTCAAGAATGCACTAGTAATTCTCGAGAATGACTAAGTCTGAATCACATTGCAGAAGAGTTTTGTATCATGATTCTCGAGAATGAGAATCAATTCTCAAGAATGGTTCTCGAGAATCAATAGAAGGATTCTCGAGAATGGTCGAATGCTTCATCTGATGTTCAATAATATAATGATTCCACTAGTGATTCTCGAGAATTGAGAATCAATTCTCAAGAATGGTTCTCGAGAATCATTTGGAGATTCTCGAGAATTATTGAAGGACGTTCTGGCATCATGCATCACTAACTTGAGATTAAGAGTAGTTCTCGAGTATGCACACATCAATTCTCGAGAATGCCCAAACATCTTCCATATATAAAACATTTTGTGCTTTGAATTCCCGAGAACCTTAAACATAGTTTTCGAGTATCAGCGAGACTCAACTTGTGAATTAACATGCTTGCTCAACCATTCCCGAGAACCACATGAACAATTCTCGAGAATGCCTATTACCAGTTAACACGTCGGTTGTCACAATATGTAAGTCATCGATTATGCTTTGGTTGTTCTTTGTTATTGATTTATACTTCATCTAATCAAGTTTAATCAGTTTGCTAGTGCTTTTCAGATATGATTAAAATGTTTTAATCATCAAATTTCCATAAAGCAAATTTGTGTCAGATGCATTAAATGCAAAACAGAGACGAAGCACAAAAGTAGAATATGGACCTCTGAGCCACTACAAAGCATTGCAAATATTTTCAATCAATATTCTATCTGAGTCTCAACGGATAAATCGAACAAAAAATGTCAACGGAGTATATTCACTAACCTCGGAAGATTACGAAGAAACAGAGCAACGAATATATTTATTATTCTCAACGGCTCTTTAAGCTTTCTTCCAACGGGCATTAATTGCTATCATCTATAAAAGCCAGAAGCATTCAAGTCTTCAACTACCGAAATGTTGTGCATTCAATTAGAACTTATTGCAATTTGCTGTTTCATTAACTAAGCTAATATCTTCGGATATTTTCTGTGTTCTTCAGTGTTTAACATTTATCTACTCGTGAGGAGTTACTAAACACTTATTTGGTTATTGGTTTGTAAATCTTAAGGTTGTGGAACCTTAAGTGTGGGTGTACTATTACAACTTGTAAGGGGGAGTGAGATTGAGTGAAAGGATCATCTTAAGTTACAAAGTGTGTAATTTTTTACGTATTTGAAGAGTTAGTGAAAAACCCAAGGTGTACTTGGGGATTGGATGTAGGTCGAAGTGATAGACCGAACCAGTATAAATTGCTTTGTGTCTATCTCTCTTCTCTATCTATGTCTTACTTGCGTTCTTGTACAACTCGCCAAAAGTTTTTGAGATCACCTATTCACCCCCCTCTAGGTGATATTCTATCTTCATAAGGCACTATGTTTCGGCCACTCATGATCAGGGAGAAGGAACAGTTGATCCGACCCCACACAAGTCCAATTGAGTAGCCTGAGTAGTAAGGAAAAGTGTAACCGGCAAAAAGCAGCTGAGCAGGCTCGGTTAGGGGTTTCTTGAGACGGGCCTAGACCCCTATATGAAGAGGAGATGGCGCCACATATAGAGTCTAGGGAGAGAGAGAATTGACTTGGAGGGCAAGGCAAAAGTCAAATCAAGTAATGATGAAGAGAGAGAAAATATTAAAATAATAAGAATTAATCTGCACCACACATTTGAATCTGATGTGACAAGGGGATTGACATGTAATCATAGGGACACATGGGTGAAAATGATGCTATTTTAGGGCAGCCAAGTGGGGCCTACTGACTTGGAGAAGAAGAAACCAAAAGTACAAGTTATTAACCACAAGACAGTGTTAATAACCGCTGGACAAAAGCCTGCACCCAGTAAATTCAAAAACTATAATTATGGGCAGCCAAGAATCTGATTTTTGTGGACAATATGGCGCCACATACCTGCCCAAGAATTCTCTAGAATTACTTGGAGGGCAAGCTAAAGAAATAAATAAAAACCTGGTACATCCTTTGGATCACTGGACAATGGCAAGTCTTGGACAAATGCCCTAACCAAGAGAGTCTATTTAAGGATCCCTTCCTACTCATTTCTTTGCTGTCTAAGGCGTGTTCCAAGAGTGTGTGAGAGTGTCCAGCTAGGTCTAGGTCCAAGAAGAAAGAGGAAGCAACCGAGTTTGAAGATCGAAGGTAAGCACTCAACCGACAACTTGGTGATTTTTGTTTTGAGTTTCTGCCCATTGATAATGAACATGGGTTTACAGTGGGATTTTGATATTTCTAAGGTCTCCATTGAATCCAAAACGTGATTTTGAGTGGGGATATGTTAAAGTTACTTTTACCGGACACAAAAAGCCCTAAGTCTTAAATTATGCAAATCTGCTTATTCTTGAGTTTTTTGGACAGCGAAAGGTAATCTGGTGATTTAAAATAGTAAATGGAGTTAATTTTATTTTAAATTTTACAGGGTGAAATTAGACATCCTAAGATTCATTTTAGTATCAGATTTCGTGTCTTTTGGTCTTTCTACCAAGAGATATTCATTGTTTAGTATAGCTCAAAAACTTGGACTTTTTCCTAGACCAGCGGCTAGGTTTTGGAAATAAGGGAAGGATTCGAACCTAAATGACCTTGGCAACTATTTTTACTATAAACTAGACATAATACGGGTTCCTTGGCCGCTGGAATTGTATCAATCAGATATTTTTAGAATTTATTAGAAATCTTTGAAGTTGGATCACCGTTTCTGGAATTTTTGTGGAAGGGGCGAATTTCATTATTTTGAAGAGGAAGTCTATATAAGTGTTTAAAAGCATGGTGTTTTGCTGTATCTAGGATTAGAACATGTGTAAGAAGCTTTTCGGACACCGAAGGAAGGACTTACTAACTTCGAGAAGTGCCAGGTAATAACTATTAACTTATGTATTCTATGTTGCTATTGTATGTCTGTTTTCCATGATTGAGGGTATAGGGCTGGAGGGCCTAGTGGACTATGTTTCCTTAAGTCGCTACTGAGTGACAGAGATTTGCCGTGTCTCTCAAAATAACCAGATTCAATAAAAGATTTGCAGTAATAGGGAACTTGGGTCATTTTCCCAATGAATTCGCAACGGGTTTGAATGGACAGTAACAGCGAAACAAAAACATTAAAAATGAGGTTTTTTTTTGTTCAAATAGAATAAAAATGAAAATAAATAGAAACAGATTAAAATCGTTCAACCCAACATTTAGATTTTAGAAACTTCTAACATTGAACGAAATATAAACGAACTCGCGTCTAGTTCTGGACGAACCAAAATCTCTGCGTTTGTCCAGAAAATCCCTCGACTAGATGATCACCTAGCATCTGTCCGAACAGTGGCGTCTCACTATGCGATCGCACAATAATACTATAACCTAGTTCGAACTCAATCCTTGGGATGAACCAAACCGAATATTAAATCTAATATTCAAACTATTTCCAGAAATCGAAATCCGATAAGATGAAAACAAAACGAGTAAAATTACCGATTAAGCACAAGCTCTCTGGACAAATCATGGAATCCTCAACGTTGAGTTAATCACAGAATCTCGACCAAGCATAGCTGAAAAAAATGAAGAACAGACGAAGAACGCGAAGAACATTGCAAAGAAAATTAAACTTCTGTGTTTAATCCGAAAATGTGTAAAAAGGTGAATGACAAAAGTGTTTGTGGCTGCCATCTAATTTAACCTAAAATTGCAAAAATGAAATGGGGCTCCAATCCACAATTCAGTTCAAGCCCAAAATGGAAAAGAAATAAAAATGGGCTTAAGTTACAAAATTCAAACCCAAATAAAAATCTAGAAATATACATATGACTTCGGCTCCAAAATCAACCGCCCTATTGTCTGAATTTTCCTTCATGTCTTCATAACAATTGTAGCTCTTTAAAACATCTGAAATATGAAACAAGAATGAGGCAAATCCGATGTCTGGTTCAAGAGTTATGGTAAAACTAGTGAAGCAATGTAAAACTGAAATTTTATTATTAAAAATGGCTAAAATATAATCAAAGGCCCAAAGCCCAAATAAGTATAAAAGCCATTATTTATTAACTAAAGAGTCCTAAATTATTAATCAAGAGATAAAAAGAAGTGTATGAAATATTCAATTATCAAATTCCCCCACACTTGTTGTAATACCCAGATTTTAGTAAATCTGGAAATTTTGAGATAAAGGAAATTAACGAATATTTTGATAAAGCAAAATTATGAGTTTAAAACTGTTATAGAAAATTGTTATAATTATAGAGTAAATTTTCAAAAAAATTACAGGAAAATCTGATGAACAGAATGACTAAAAATGATATAATGGTGATAAAAACAGTCTAAAAGTATTATGATAAATACTGAAAGATCATGAAAAATTATGAGAAAAATATAGAAGTGTTATCCCTAATTATGAGAATTTAATAAATTATTTCAGAGGGAATAACATGAAGAAAAGTTTAAAAAGCATTTCGAACCATAAAGTAACCTGGGGTAAACATTTTTAATATTTTACATAAGATATAAAATGACAATGTCAAGATAAAAGTTTGCAAGATAACAATATACTGTAAAATTGGTAAAGATAAATATATGAAGAAACCCGATCCTAAAAAGATCACTAAACGAAGAAATTAGGCCTGATTAAGCCTTAACGAAGGCAGGGGTAAAACGAGAATTTTTGGTAAAAAAATATTATATTTTTAAAAAATGGAAAAAATTATGAAAAAATATTTAAAACTGAATTTTTTAATTAAGGGGTCGAAATTCTTAATATTTTTAATTAAAAAGAATTGTTTAAATAATTAAAATGTTAATTAGAATAAAATAATAATATAATGCGGTGAGTCGGCTTATAGGCGGGGCCGGGGAAAAGTTAGAAATAAATTCTACAGGTAAACCAGAGGTAAAAGTCTTTCCCGACGATCAAATTAAGAACAAGTGAATTTTTACACGAAGAAAGAATTTACCGTGGCGTTGTTTCCGCAACCGAAAACCCTAATTTCAAATAAGACGAAAAGTTGATCGATAGAGTAGAGTCGAGATAGGCAAAGTGAGAACCTATAGAAACAATTGTGTCTTTTTAAACACGAGATTAAGTTAGGCAACAACCGGACGTTTTACGATTCTGAATTGTTGTCCGTTTGGTTCTATCGGCGATTTCCGAATCGGACGCGTTTGTCCGAATATCTTCCGACGCACCGGAGAATACCTGGATATGATCAAAAAGAGGATCCAAATTGATAATATGAAAGAGGATGAAAAGACCTTCAAAGTTACACGTTCGCATTTTTGAGTTTCGCGAAATCGCGCGAAACGGACACCGACGGGTAGCTTTATCGGACCGGAGGCCATAAAGCAAGATGACAACTCATTCTTTGACTTTTTGGGCCAAAGAGGTCGGCACCTATGGATGGAGGGCCAAGATTGCTCCTCCCAAAACCCTAGATCTAACGGTTCAAAAACAAAGCAGAAAATTCCCTTTACGTCCTGAATTTTTTCTATAAATACCAAGCTCCTCTTCTTCATTTCTCACACCAAAAATCTGCCTCTTAGAGAGAAGTTAGAGAGAGAAGCTCGGGAGAAAGTCCGAGCAAAGTCTCGGGTAAGTTCTTCGGTCCCCGGTCTTTAGTTTCGGTAGTTCTTTCGGTAGATATAGTAGGAATGCTAGATTTATCTTTAATTTTTCAAGATAGTCTAGATATCATATTTAGGGGTAAATATGATATATATTTCGAAAATATGATGAGGGAAAAGATCTGTCAAAATTCTAGAGAGATAGAGCGAAAAAAATGAAGCTCGGCGAAATTCCGCCGATTAGGGGTTCGGGGGCAAAATGGTAATTTGTACCTAAAATGCCCGTTATGATGCTAAAAGTTGTTAAATATTATCCTTATAGGATATCCGAGATAATCGTACATGTCCGAGCCGTTGTGCCGCCACACACCGCTGTTTTTTTTTCATTGTCGGAAATTTACCGTTTTTCCGTAAAAGTTCCGTTGTACCGCCAAAAGGTACGTTCGCGTCTTTGTAACACTAACTCTGATGGTTATTGTATGATTATATATGTTTTTTGTGTTCTGTTTGTTGTTGTAGCATACGTGGTTATGTTATATACACGGTTATGTCACATACGTGGTTATGTCACATACGAGGTTATTATTGTTGTATCATACGTGGTTATGTTACATACGTGGTTATTATATATCTTACATACGTGGTTATGTATTTTTAATCATACATCTGTTGTGGACTGTAGTATTGATTGCTGTTGTCGTGTATATGTAGTCGTATTTAAGCATGAGGTTAACCGTTACCTGAGATCCAAATTGTAATTGGATCTCAGCTCTTATCATAGCGTCAGGTTCAGAAGAACCGAGGACCGAGGAGAAAGGCGAGCAGGCCGTACAGAGTCCAGACTGAAGACTTTCTTCGGGTGTTATTCATTTTGAAAGCTCTTGGTCAATGTACCGTTTCTGTAAATCAGCCAGACTTACGGCATTTATAAATATATGTATCGATTACTCAATCGCTCCAATGCTCTACTCGATGAAAAAAAAATTTCTTGCTTTTGAAAATGGGATGTTACACTTTGGTATCGGAAGCGTAGTCCCGGCATTGATATGACTATGTTATTATGGACAGTATGGTAGGACAGTTAAGGCTAGTCTATGTGGGTGTGGCCAATCAGTCGCCATAGAGTTGGTGAGGTCCCCATGATAGACACTTATCTGGCCATTCTGTTCGGTTAACGGAGTTATGTTCAAATCAGCCTTTTAAACTTTGAGCGTGTTTTGAAAATGAGTACTGAGGTAGCCCTAAGTCGATGTACCGTCTGACCGGTATACCATTCTGAACCGGTGTACCACCCTCTGTCGGTGCACCACTCTAACCCAGAATCCGCAAATCCATTGTCAGTACTAATATCAGTCTCTGATAATCCTGATAACTCTGATAATCACCAGTTTGTACTGGACGACTATTTTGTCCTAGCGCAGCTTATATGTGGAGCTAGGCCACGCCGGATGAAACTCCGAGACCAACAAGGATAAGTACATGTAGTATTTGACTCATGTAGAGGAACTCCCGATACGAAATTCCGTACCCGTTTCTGAGTAGACCGAATCAACGAAATCCTGAACAAAGGGAAATAGTACGAGTGTCCGTTCGTTTGTAGTATTAGTGTGATAAAGTCTGCGATAGACTAATCATTGTCTTTTTAAAACTAACGTTTTCCCTAATAAAGGAGAAAGAACGAGACATGACAAATTTAAGAGGAGCCGGAGCTCCCAGAGGCCGAGGCAGAGGCAGAGGAAGAGGAAGACAGCCCACGAATAATCTCCGAGAGAGGATCCGCATAACTATCTCCCAATAGGAATCTACTTTAGATATTATACAACACGGGTGCTAATCACTCAAAGATGTCCGATAAATAGGCGAATCATTTTGGGATACATACATACCTTACAATCTAGTAGTAGTTACACCATTGGGTGTGAACTATTTTGCTTAATAAAGCATGTCTAAATTCCAAGTTGAATATATATCTCGTTCAAAATTTACTGTCTCACAAACATCGACGACATTCTCAAAATCAGAGAACTAGCAAGTGATCAATAAAATGATCAAACGATGACGAGGGGATTGAGTCCTTATTCTAAAAACAACCCGAGACAAATAAAATCTCTCGACAAATATTCCTTCGTAAAAGAAAAGTCAAAATTCACTATGAAGTTGATGCCTAGCATTGGATCACCATCTAAAACACCATATCAAATGCTACCGAACAAAGCACGAGAGTTTGTGACTTTGTATCAATCATCGCAGGATGGACAAAATGACTATCATGAACACATACTCACTTCCCATGATCTACGATTTACTCGGTTATGTAATTCCTACGTTTTGTCAAGGGTTGACGTATGCTCGGAACACCACTTCAAATTTGTACATCAAGGAATAGCAATCTTCGAAGATAGTAACATAGATATTTAGTTTCCGGATCTAGCGGGATAGTACCGCAGATTCATACCGAAATTTTCTCATAACCATTGATAAAACTTAAAGAGTAAAACTTAAATCATTGCGTAGAACACGACGAGACGAGCTTGCATAGACGAGAACGAAGTTGGTCATAGCACCAAGAGTTGGTTGTCCCGGATCCAAGTAGATGGTCGGGGTGCCATTAGGTATGGGTCGGGATATGTCTTGTCGGCGGACAGCGTGATGACTTACGCCTCTTGCCTATTGTAGCCTCTCAAGTTAAACTAATCGATGTAAGACCTAGAGTTACGAGTATCGTATAGAACTGTCACGCTAACACAAGTGGTTGAAGTACCTTTTGAGTTGAAAGAAACTCGGGAAAGGACAATAAGTCCTGTGTTTTAATGGACGAAAAGTCCCGTGTTCGAAAACTACACCGAGTACGGGGTGAACGAAATCGTTAAGATACATGTATAGTAAGGAATTCCCTATGGTTTGATAAATACTTATCTTACTTGTCGCGAAAATTTTAGTTTCCAATGCATGTTTCTTAGTTACTACGATCGACCACGATCGTGTCATTGAGGTAGGAGGTATCTTATGTTGACATGGTGTATGGGCGTCATGGAAACATTTAAGGTATCTTGTGTTACCATGGTGTATGGGCGTCATGGAGACATTTTGATATCTGGTGTTGGCCAAGGGGTATATGGGTACCACGAAAAATACTATATATCAAAGTACGACATGACAAGATCGTTACGGTCAAACCGGAGCGAATTCTCGTTCGTCAAGCGGAGCGGCCGACATATAGAGAAAAGTTTCGGAGCGAATAGTCCGAAATTTAGATAGACGAGTCTAAGTTGTTATAGAGCAAATTTCGAGGACGAAATTTTATTTAACGGGGAGAAATGTAATACCCAGATTTTAGTAACTGGAAATTTTGAGATAAAGGAAATTAACGAATATTTTGATAAAGCAAAATTATGAGTTTAAAACTGTTATAGAAAATTGTTATAATTATAGAGTAAATTTTCAAAAAAATTACGGAAAATCGATGAAACGAATGAATGACTAAAAATGATATAATGGTGATAAAAAAATCTAAAAGTATTATGATAAATACTGAAAGATCATGAAAAATTATGAGAAAAATATAGAAGTGTTATCCCTAATTATGAGAATTTAATAAATTATTTCAGAGGAATAACATGAAGAAAAGTTTAAAAAGCATTTCGAAACCATAAAGTAACCCGATGGGGTAAACATTTTTAATATTTTACATAAGATATAAAATGACAATGTCGTATAAAAGTTTGCAAGATAACAATATACTGTAAAATTGGTAAAGATAAATATATGAAGAAACCTGATCCTAAAAAGATCACTAAACGAAGAAATTAGGCCGATTAAGCCTTAACGAAAGCGAGGGTAAAACGAGAATTTTTGGTAAAAAAATATTATATTTTTAAAAAATGGAAAAAATTATGAAAAAATATTTAAAACTGAATTTTTTAATTAAGGGGTCGAAATTCTTAATATTTTTAATTAAAAAGAATTGTTTAAATAATTAAAATGTTAATTAGAATAAAATAATAATATAATGCGGTGAGTCGGCTTATAGGTAGACCGAGGGAAAAGTTAGAAATAAATTCTACAGTAAACCAGAGGTAAAAGTCTTTCCGGACTGATCAAATTAAGAACAAGTGAATTTTTACACGAAGAAAGAATTTACCGTGCGTTGTTTCCGCAACCGAAAACCCTAATTTCAAATAAGACGAAAAGTTGATCGGATAGAGTAGAGTCGATAGGCAAAGTGAGAACCTATAGAAACAATTGTGTCTTTTTAAACACGAGATTAAGTTAGGCAACAACTGGATGTTTTACGATTCGGTGAATTGTTGTCCAGTTGGTTCTATCGGAAGCGATTTCCGTAATCGGACGCGTTTGTCCGAATATCTTCCGACGCACCGGAGAATACCTGGATATGATCAAAAAGAGGATCCAAATTGATAATATGAAAGAGGATGAAAAGACCTTCAAAGTTACACGCTCGCATTTTTGAGTTTCTCGCGAAATCGCGAAAACGGACACCGATCGGGTAGCTTTATCGGACCGGAGGCCATAAAGCAAGATGACAACTCATTCTTTGACTTTTTGGGCCAAAGAGGTCGGCACCTATGGATGGAGGGCCAAGATTGCTCCTCCCAAAACCCTAGATCTAACGGTTCAAAAACAAAGCGAAAATTCCCTTTACGTCCTGAATTTTTTCTATAAATACCAAGCTCCTCTTCTTCATTTCTCACACCAAAAATCTGCCTCTTAGAGAGAAGTTAGAGAGAGAAGCTCTGGAGAAAGTCTGAGCAAAGTCTGGGTAAGTTCTTCGGTCCCTGGTCTTTAGTTTCGGTAGTTCTTTCGGTAGATATAGTAGGAATGCTAGATTTATCTTTAATTTTTCAAGATAGTCTAGATATCATATTTAGGGGTAAATATGATATATATTTCGAAAATATGATGAGGGAAAAGATCTGTCAAAATTCTAGAGAGATAGAGCGAAAAAACAATGAAGCTCGGCGAAATTCCGCCGATTAGGGGTTCGGGGCAAAATGGTAATTTGTACCTAAAATGCACGTTATGATGCTAAAAGTTGTTAAATATTATCCTTATAGGATATCTCGAGATAATCGTACATTGTCGAGTCATTTGTTGTGCCGCCGTCACACCGCTTTTTTTCCCGCTTTGTCGGAAATTTACCGTTTTTCCGTAAAAGTTCCGTTGTACCGCCAAAAAGGTACGTTCGCGTCTTTGTAACACTAACTCGATGGTTATTGTATGATTATATATGTTTGTTGTGTTCTGTTTGTTGTTGTAGCATACGTGGTTATGTTATATACACGGTTATGTCACATACGTGGTTATGTCACATACGAGGTTATTATTCTTTGTATCATACGTGGTTATGTTACATACGTGGTTATTATATATCTTACATACGTGGTTATGTATTTTTAATCATACATCTGTTGTGGACTGTAGTATTGATTGCTTGTTTGTCGTGTATATGTAGTCGTATTTAAGCATGAGGTTAATCATTACCGAGATCCAAATTGTAATTGGATCTCATTTCTTATCATAGCGTCGGTTCGGAAGAACCGAGGACCGAGGAGAAAGGCGAGCGGCGTACGAGTCCGGGCAAGACTTTCTTCGGGTGTTATTCATTTTGAAAGCTCTTGGTCAATGTACCGTTTCTGTAAATCAGCCAGACTTACGGCATTTATAAATATATGTATCAGTTACTCAATCGCTCCAATGCTCTACTCTGATGAAAAAAAAAATTTACTGCTTTTGAAAATGGGATGTTACACTTGTCTTTTTGCACTCCTGAGCAAAAGTCAAAGAAAAATGCTAAAAGGAAAAACTCTTTTTTTCTAATAATTGCTAACAATGCAAAAATTGCACAAGGAGCACAAAGCTTCAAAAGACCAAGCAATCAAGACCAAAATCCTTTCATCTCAAATTACAAATCATGGCAATCTCAATCAATGATGCTAATCACACAAGATGGTCTCTCAAAGGATGCGCTCAATCAATCTCTCAAGTGTATAAGGTAAATAAGTGTATCGCTCAAATTCTACTCAAGAAAATTGTTCTACCATAAGCTTGCTCAATTTCTACGTCTCCACTACTCATAACACATGCATGCACAAATCAAGAGAGCTTATTGTTAAAGGTTGTAATGGGGTTAGGGTGAAAGGTAGGTAATAGTATGGAATGAGAGGCTAAGCACCAAAGAAATTAAAAAGATCACTGATTAACACAATCATTCTCTATGAATCAAAACTTTTATTTTACTCATATATTTCCTTTCTTTCTATGTAATTTTTTTTTTTCTTTCTTTCTTTTTTTTGTTTTTGTTTTTTAGAAACTATATACATAATCACAATGAAAAAAAATCAAATATCTCCCCCCCACACTTAAACTGTTGCACTCCTGAGCAACCCCCACACTTAAACACAAAACTAAAGTGAAACCAATGCTCAATAAATTCCCAAGGTGGGGAATAAAATGGTATTACGCTTGGGCTTGTAGTGTGGCTTAGAAAATAATAAGTCAAAGAGGCACAAAGGGGCTAGCAAAGGAAACATAATGCAAGGAAAAACTATTTGGCCAAAGTGGGAAAAAGAAAAGAAACAAGCTTCCGTCATATTCATGCACGTAAGTAAAAAAATGTAGTTTCAAAAAGAAAAGGAGCAAGTTCGAGAGAACACAAATCATGACCAGATGCACACACAAAAGAAAGAATGGTAAAAGATGTATTCCATTCATGCAGGCCCAAAACCTCACAAGGTCAAATACCAACCGAGGCAATCAACATCACCAAATCAACTACCAAGACATGTAATCAAAGAGTCAAGAATTGCAAACCAAACAGAATGATCCATTAAAACCAAAATGTCCAAGTTCATAATATGCAGCAATCATAGAAAGAGAGATTGTATTTATTTTCAAAAAGCAAAGTGAAAAAAAGGAAACAAATAAAAGGAAGAGGGAGAAAGAGGGGGAAGAAAGAAGAATACTCCCCAAGGGGTTTATGGATGATAAGTAGCATCAATAAGGAGAATCTTTGCTTCCTCAGGCTGATGCTGGGATCCCTCATGAAATTGCTTGAGGCGATGCCCATTTACCTTGAAGGTTCGTCCTATGGGTGGATCACATAGCTCAACAGCACCAAATGGAAATATGTTAGTGATCACAAAAGGGCCATCCCATTTAGATCGAAGTTTACCAGGCATAAACTTCAAACGGGAGTTAAATAGAAGAACTTTCTGGCCCATAGAAAATTCTTTCCTCAGAATATGCTTATCATGGAATGCCTTAGTCTTTTCCTTGTACAACCGCGACTCTCATAGGCATCCAATCGAAGCCCATCTAACTTTTGCAACTGTAGCTTTCGTTCCATCCCAGACTTATCCAAATCCATGTTATACTGCTTAATAGCCCAAAAGGCTTGATGCTCCAACTCAACCGGAAGATGGCATGCCTTACCAAAGACAAGCCGATAGGGAGACATCCCAATTGGAGTCTTGTAGGCGGTGCGATATGCCCACAAAGCATCATCTAGTCACTTACTCCAATCTTTCCGGGTAGAGTTAACAGTCTTCTGAAGGATTTGCTTAATCTCTCTATTCGGGACTTCAACTTGACCATTGGTCTGGGGATGGTATGCTATGGTGACCTTGTGAAGCACTCCATACTTGCGTAACAAGGCACCCATGCTTCGGTTGCAAAAATGGGAGCCCTGGTCACTGATAATAGCTCTAGGAATGCCAAACCTACAAAAAATGTTAGACCTAACAAAATTCAATCATTAGTCCGGGTGGCTTTCGCCTCAACCCATTTCGAGACATAATCAATAGCCAGCAGTATGTAAGTATAACCATGAGAAACAGGAAATGGACTCATAAAATCAATACCCCAAAATTGGAATCGCAGTATTTTTTATGACATCAAATATCTCACAAAACAAAGATAGGGTTCATAGGGGCATCTCATGCCTAAGGGAAATACTCCCCGCCCTCGAGCGACCGCCGTACGTTTCACCCGTCGAAAATTTCCGTTTTTCCGTATCACATGACTTACAAAACAAATGGGAATCATGAAATAGGGAAGACCAAAATAATCCACCGTCTAACACTTTCCTAGCAGTTCTTTGGGGTCCAAAGTGACAACCACCATTGGGCTTTGGATCTCGGAATATAGCACGAGCAAAATGCAATATAGAGTGAAACTCAATTGTAGTCTATCGGATGATTGTACATATCTCCTAACTACTTGGTCACTACAAAATTTCCACACATCTCTTAACTACTTGATAAAAATTTCCCAGTCATCCCAAACATAATATTTAGTCTCACTCTTTAATTTAAAGGTTTGGGCCCTAGTAGAGTCTACGGGAAAAACACCGGCTACCAAGTAGTTAACCGATCGAAGATACCATGGAAGCTTACCTTGCGTACATGTAGAAGGCTCGCTCATCAGAAAATCATCCCAAATAAAAGAGGGGTGAGAGGGAGAATGGGTGATACGACTCAAGTGGTCGGCTACCCGGTTTGTGCTCCACTTCATCTCGAATCTCAACATCAAACTCTTGGAGCAATAACATCCATAAGATGAGTCGTGGTTTAGCATCTGCCTTTTTCAAAAGAAACTTTAAAGCAGCATGGTCAGAGAAAACAATTACTCTACTTGCTAGCAGATATGACCTAAACTTATCAAAAGCACATAATAGCCAACAACTCCTTTTCAGTAGTGGTGTAATTAGACTAGGCAGCATCCAAAGTCTTGGAGGCATATGCAATGACATGAGATGCTCTGTCGACCCGCTGTGCCAATATAGCACCAACCACGTAATTGGAAGTATCGGACATCAACTCGAAGGAAAGTACCAATCTGGGGGCTGGATCACTGGGGTTGTGGTCAAGCAACGCTTCAAGTAATCGAAGGCCTCCTTGCACTCATCATCAAATACAAAGTCAGTGTCCTTATGCAGAAGGTTGGACAAAGGTTAAGCATGTTAGCTTTTGATATTTTGATTATCACAATTTCTAAGGTATTGAATTAAGTAATGTAGGTTTGCACAAGCAGAGATTTGCTCATACCCAAGTATTGTTAAGATTGTTCCAGCATTTCAGGTTAGCTTGCTCGAGCAGAGCATTTGGAATGCTCGAGCAACATCGGGCTAAAAGCAAAATTTTGAAGTTACAAAGTTATGCCCGAGCATTATTGGTTGGGTTACCCGAGCATCTTTGAGCTCAAATGAAGGAATTCAAGATTAGGAGTTATGCTCGAGTAGAGCAAGAACCTTGCTCGAGCATCAGCGTATCAAACAGAAAAATGGTGAAGTGGAAGAGGCTTGCCCGAGCATGAGAAAAGAGTATCTCGAGCACCATGCTCGAGCAGAGGTAAATACATGCTCAGCAGGAACTTTCTATTTATGTTTATCGCCTCTAAATAAAGTGTGCCCGAGCATGCAAAATTGCTTGCTCGAGCACCATGCTCGAGCAAAAGCAAAATCATGTTCGAGCAGCGTTAGTAAAATGGGTATCTTCGCCTCTGTCTGGGGCTTACTCGAGCAAAAACTTTTTGTTTGCTTGAGCATCAGCGATAAAACCATTATATCTCAAAAGCATTCAGAGATACTTGCCCGAACACACTTTTGGGACCCTACTCGAGCAAGAGCGGTAAATTTCATTTCTTCAAAACACTTTACAGAAGCTTTCTCAAGTAAGCTTGCACTCTTGCTCGAGCATTGTGCAATCTCTAAACACATCTTTTATACTAATGCCCAAGCGCTCATATTCTTACTCGAGCAAGGTAACCTATGTTTTTCAAATCACCATTCTCGTAAAACTCAAATTCATGAAAGCAATTTCATTTCTTCTGATTATTAATTATTTCTATTATTAAATGCCTTTAACAAGTTTGTTAATGAGTCTCAGGTGATTTAGTCAGAAGTTAACAACAGATTTGAATAAAGCAAAGCTTGTGTCAGAGAAGAATTAAATGCATTGCCAAACCCGGTGATAATCTCCGTAACCAATACTCTGATCAATGTAAAGCTTCCACTAATATTACGTCTGCGCAATAAATGCTATCTCTCAACGGACACAACAAACAGAATAAAGAATGTCAGGAAAGAACAAATCCTTTATGGTGAATATGTCTTGCGAAGCTTCATCTATCTAACGGATACATTCAAGACTCTCTCAACGGCTATTCTTCAAGCTTCTTCAACGGTTATTAATTGCAACATCTATAAATAGTCTATGCATTGAATTCACCAACTACCTAAATGCTATGCATTCAATTCAAACTTATTACAATTTACTGTTTCATTAACTAAGCTAATATCTTTGGATATTTTCTGTGTAATTCAGTGTTCATCAATATCTACTCAGCGAGGAGTTTAAACACCTTTTGATCATCTGTTTAGTTGTCAAATCTTAAGGTTGTGGGACCTTAAGTAAGGGTGTACAATTACAACTTGTAAGGGGGAGTGAGTCCGAGAGTGAAAGGATCATCCTTTGCTTACAGAGTGTGTAATTGTTGTTAAGAGTTAGTGGAAATCCCAAAGTGTGCTTGGGGACTGGACGTAGGTCGAAGTATTAGACCGAACCAGTATAAAACGTTATGTGTCTACCTTTCCTTTTTTGTCTTTGTTTTATTCCTATTTACTTTTAATTCGCAAAAGATTTTTGAGATCACCTATTCACCCCCCTTTAGGTGATATTCCATCTTCAGAGCAGTCTTGCTGAAATCCCGAATGAAATGCCGATAAAAACCTGCATGGCCAAGAAAAGAGCAAACTTCCCGCACAAATGCGGGGTAAGGAAAAGCAACAATTACATCTATCTTAGCAGGGTCTACCTCAATCCCTTTCCTAGACATTATGTGTCCCAAAATTATACCCGATTCAACCATAAAGTGATACTTTTTATAATTCAGCACAAGATTAGACTCAATGCACCTATGCAAAACTCTAGATAGATTAGCTAAGCATGCATCAAAATCATACCCATATACAGTGAAATCATCCATAAAAACCTCCATGTAATCCTCTAGAAACTCAGAGAAAATACTTATCATACAACGCTAAAAGGTGCCAGGAGCATTGCAGAGGCCAAAAGGCATCCTTCTGTAATCATATGTCCCAAAGGGGCATGTGAAGGTCGTCTTCTCCTGATCCTCAGGAGCAATATGGATCTGGAAGTATCCGAAGTAGCCATCCAGGAAGCAGTAATGTGACTTACCAGCCAATTGCTCTAACATCTGATCAAAGAAAGGTACAAGGTAATGATCCTTGCGAGTGGCTTGGTTGAGTCTCCTATAGTCGATGCAAACTCTCCAACTATTCTGAACTCAAGTAGGAATGAGCTCATTTTTCTGATTGGCTACCATAGTAACTCTAGATTTCTTAGGAACCACTTGGACTGGGCTAACCCACTGGCTATCAGAAATGGGATAGATGATACCAACTTGTAGAAGCCTAGTGACCTCCTTCTTCACCATATCAAGGATAAGGGATTAAGGCGTCTCTGGGGTTGCCTTATCGCTTAGCTTCCTCTTTTAACAGAATTCGATGCATACAAATGGAAGGGCTATTGACAACGATGTCAACTAATGTCCACCCAATGGCTTTCTTGTTCGCCCTCAATAAGCTTAGCAACTTCTCTTCTTGGTCAGGAAGAAGATTATTTGCCACAATGACTGGCAATTGTTCATCCACCTCCAACAATGCATACTTCAGGTGATCTGGAAGGGATTTTAACTCAAGTTTAGGTGGTTGCTCAGTGGAGGGGAGAAGCTTGGGCGGTTGTTGCAACAACTATGATGTCATCACACTAGAAATGCCTGAAACCACATTCAAAGAAGCAAAAGAAGAACTGTGTCTATACAGCTCAATGTTAACATCATAATTCAGTTACCAAATCAGAATCAAACATAGACTCAGGATGCACATCAGGGTAAGGATGAAGCTCAAAATTAGAATCAACATCAGAATCCACAAGTAATGTAGCATCACTAAGCAAGTCACAATCACCAAATAATGCAGCATTAACCAAATCAGTGCAAAAAGAGCACCATTCATTATGAGCACATGCACAAATGGCAGAATCACTTCCAGATGCAAAATCAGGGTAATCAGCATACCAATCAGCAATAACATCATCCACAGCATCATCAATCACATCAATGCAGAAAACAAAATGCTCTTCCCTAGGATGTTTCATGGCATCAAAGATGTTGAAATTCACAGAAATATCACCAGACTCCATTGAAAGAGTACCAGAATGAACATCTATCTTAGTCCTAGCTATTTTCATGAAAGGCCTCCCTAGAATGATTGGTGACCTACTACTAGGAGTTTCATCCTCCATATCTAAGATGTAAAAATCAGCAGGGAATATCAATTCATTAACTTTGACAAATACATCTTCAACTAAACCAAAAGGATGAGCATTACTCCTATTAGCTAACTGAACAACAACACCAGTAGGACGCAAGGGGCCAAGACCAAGAGATCTATAAACAAATGTAGGGATGACATTAATAGAAGCACCTAAATCTAGCATGCAATCATCAAATTTATAATTACCAATAATGCAAGGGATAGAAAACGTCCCTGGATCTTTACACTTGCAAGGCATGGTAGGCTGAATGAGTGCTGATACATTCTGGTTCAAACTCACTCGTTCATTTCCCTTCAATTGCCTCTTGTTGGTACACAACTCCTTCAAAAACTTGGCATATTTAGGAAATTGTTTGACTGCATCTAAGAGAGGAATGTTGATCTCTACTCTTCTGAATGTCTCAAGTATATCCTTCTCTTGTGCTTTCTCTACCAACTTCCTGGATTGAAGGGCTCTTTGAGGGAAAGGAAGAGGAATGAGAATGTCTTCATCCTCATCTTGTTGCACTGCCTTTTTTTTTTAGAGTCAATCTTCACATTTGTTGACTCTTTTTTTTTGTGGAAGTCACATCTGCAGCTTGTTTAGGTTCCTCCAATTGCTTGCCAGATTGTAATGTAATCGCACTCACACTTCCTTTAGGATTAGGAATTGTCTATGAAGGAAGAGTATTGGATCCCTGAGGTTGAAGATGATTTAGTGATGTATCCAATTGGCCAATCTGTGTTTGCAAACTCTAAATGGAAGTTTCAGTTTGCTGTTGCAACTTTATAGAGTTTGCGAAAAATTTCTTCATCATATCTTCAAGTGAGGAACCACTACTACTACTACTCGCCTGTTGTTGTTCTGCCTGTGGAGGTGCACATATGGCTGGTCGACGAGGTGGTGCTGGCAAAGGAGGTGCAGATTGCTGCTGGGAATTCTGGGGTCTATATTGTCTCTACTGGTAATTCCCAGAATTCTGCTGATATTGGTTACTCTGGTTCTGATTTTGGTTCCAACGGAAATTGGGGTGATTTCTCCAACCAGGATTGTAGGTATTGGAACAGGCATTATTTTGCTAGTATTGTGGCTTTCCTAGAAAAACACCCACTGCAACTATTGACTGGTCTTGATAAGTAGGATCATGCAAGCTAGGGCAAGAATCAGTAGAATGATAAGGGTCAGAACATAACCCACATGAGTACCAATCTGAGGAGGGAAGACCAGCATGCGTACGTGTCACGCTAACCGCCCTCGCGGGGAGGTCGGATCATCAAGTCTAGTCTCTAATCTCACGGGAATCGTCTTTGGATTGGAGGTGCTTGAATATGGTAAACAGAAGTACTATTGGCCCTAGTGCTAAACTGCTGAGAGATAACTACCATAGTGGATATCAAGTCTCGGGCATCTTCAGGTGTCTTGTTACTCAGAGCCCCACCACTAGAAGCATCCACCAAACCTCTGTCTACAGGTAGTAGACCCTCATAGAAATAGGTAATTAAGAGTTGCTCAGTGATCTGGTGGTGTGGACAGCTTGCACATAACCTTTTGAACCTTTCCCAGTACTCATGCATAGTCTCCCCATTAGCTTGTTTAATGCCACTAATTTCCTTCTTGATCAAAGTGGCTCTTGAGTCAGGGAAAAATTTCTCCAGAAATAACCTTTGAATAGCAGTCCAACTCCCAATAGATGAGGTTTGAAGGTAGAACAACCAATCCTTAGCTCCACCTTCCAATGAGAAAGGAAAAGCTCTCAACTTGATATGATCTTCATCAATAGCTTGCAGTTTCATTGTGCTGCACACTACATGGAATTCCTTCAAATGCTTAATGGGGCACTCACTTGCAAGACCATGAAACTTAGGCAACAAGTGTATTAGACCAGATTTAAGTTCAAAGTTAGCAGCAAGGTCAGGATATTGGATACACAAAGGTTGATAATTAACATTAGGTGTAGCCAATTCCTTTAAAATAGGACGATTTCCTTGTTCTTCTGCCATAATTTCTGAGTTAGCAAAATTGCTACTAGAATCAGTGAAAACGACAAGACTATCAGAAGTACTATCAGAAATACGATCAGAAAGATCAACAGAATGGACACAGTCAAAATGGTCACAATCAGACTCAAGTTCAATGTCCAATTCATTATTAATCCCACGACTTAGCCTAACAACTCTTCTAGCAGTAAGAATTGTTCTTTCTATTTCAGGATCAAATGGCAACAAGTCTTCTGGATTAGTAGTACTCCTAGGTACTCATGTAGCATAACCACAAGGCAAAATTGGCAAATACTCAGAATTACAAAAATGCCACCAAACACTTAGAATTACAAAAATGCTACTAAAAGTGGTAAAAAGTAGAAAAACACTAAGATGACACAAACAAAAACACAAAAAGCAAAAACCTATTTGGAAATTGACCAAAACAAGTCCAAAACACTATTAAACAATTTTTAAAATTTATGGGACTTGGACAGGGAAACTTCTACACTATTGAGGAACCAAAAAATAGAATAAAAAAACTTCAAAAATTGAAAAAGTGGTCTAAACGATGGAATTTGGCTAAAATCTCAAGACCACATAGCGCAAATTTTCTATTACCTTGCAAAATTTCAGACCATTCAAAGATACTCCGGAAAAAATGACCTAGTAGAAATCATAAAACCAAAACTAAAACAACGAAAAAGTGGTCTAAACGTTGGAATTTGGGCAAAATAGGGCAGACCTCACTTCCAACTTGGCAGTGACTCTTTCTTAGAATGCCCAATTCCTTGTGAATAAGATCTGGTTTGTTCAATTTGGGTCAGGAAAATTTCTGCCCAACCACCCAAACCACCGAAACAACACTATTTACACTACTGTCTAATCAAACCGATGCAAATTCCTTGGCAGTGGCGCCATATTTTGACAAAGATTTGCCGTGTCTCTCAAAATAACCAGTATCAATAAAAGATTTGCAATAATAGGGAACCTGGGTCGTTTTCCCAACAAATTCGCAGCGGGTTTGAATGGACAGTAACAATGAAACAGAAACAGTAAAAATGGGGGGTTTTTTTTGGTTCAAACAAAATAAAAACAAAAATAAACAGAAACAGAACGAAATAAACAAAAATAGATTAAATCGATCAACCTAATATTCAGATTCCAGAAACTTCCATCATTGAATGAAATATGAACGAACTCGCGTCTGGTTCTGGACAAACCGAAATCTCTGCGTTTGTCCAGAAAATCCCTCAACTAGACGATCACCTAGCATTTGTCCGAACAGTGGCATCTTACTATGCGATCGTATAGTAACACTATAACCTAGTTCGAACTCAATCTTTGGGATGAGCCAAATCAAATATTAAATCTAATATTCGAACCATTTCCAGAAATTGAATCCAATAAGATGAAAACAGAAACGAGTAAAATTACCGATTAAGCACAAGCTCTCTGGACGAATCATGGAATCCTTAACGTTGGGTTAATAACAGAAGCTCAGCCAAGCATAATTGAAAAAAATGAAGAACAGACGAAGAATGCGAAGAACATTGCAGAGAAAATGAAACTTCTGTGTTTAATCTGAAAATGTGTAAAAAGGTGAATGACAAAAGTGTTTGTGGTTGCTATCTAACTTAACCTAAAATGGTAAAAAACGAAATGGGGCTCCAACCATAGTTCATTCAGGCCCAAACGGAAAAGAAATAAAAATGGGCTTAAGTTACAAAATTTGAACCCAAATAAAAATCCAGAAATATACATATGACTTCGGTCCAAAATCGACCGCCCTCTTGTCTGAATTTTCCCTTCATGTCTTCATAACAATTGTAGCTCTTTAAATCATCTGAAATATGAAATAAGATTGAGGCAAATCCGATGTCTGGTTCAAGAGTTATGGTAAAAATAGTGAAGCAATGTAAAACTGAAATTTTATTATAAAAAATGGCTAAAATATAATCAAAGGCCCAAAGCCCAAATAAGTATAAAAGCCATTATTTATTAACTAAAGAGTCCTAAATTATTAATCAAGAGATAAAAAGAAGTGTATGAAATATTCAATTATCACCGAGCTTGAGATGCATTCAGGGTAGTTGTGGTGAAAGTCCCTGTGGATACCGGGGTTGTCTTTTTTAGGTGGCTTGACGGTTATGGGCGTCCGGGGTCTATCTTGAGAGACGACTCGATGGTATGCGGGCATCTGGGGTCTGCCTTGTGAGGTGACTCGACGGTATGCGGGCGTTCAGGGCTTGCCTTGGTAAGGCATATCGACGGTATGTTGTTGTGATTGTTATATGATTATGAATGCATATTTGTGGTATATGAGTCATTATGATTTGTTTTTCCTGATTATGGTCTACTTGCATGCACTGTATACATATTATACTTCAGTTTAACAGTTACTCTGGGGTTCAACTTTGAACTCCAGATCATTTTGAAGATACAGGTGTAAGGCGGTAGCTGATTTGGACTCTTGAAAGGTAAGGGCATGGTGTGGAAAACTGAAGAAATAAGGGATGCCCTATCATGTTTTGTATATATTTTTTTGGGATGACTGTATGATTTATACTTACTATTTAGTATTTATTTTGGACGATTGTACCCTTAACCCTATGGGGACTACTTTATGTTTTTGTTTGTACCTTTACCAGTATATCAGAAGTTGTTCAAACCGATCATATGCTCTGATGTGCACACTCTGAGGTATGTTAGAAGGAATAACAAATAAAGGAAAGGCACTTAAATAAAAGGATCCCTCTAACCCGCCATCCCGAAAGGGTAAGGCCGGTAGGGGTGTGACAAAGAAAATGAAGAGGGGAGCCCTCTATTTATAGGGAAAATCTCAAGTCCAAGTGGACCCCATCATGTGCACCTCTTCTTTCCTCACAACCATTGGATCTAATTTACTTTACAAGATTTAATCCTCTCCCTTCATTGTTGTTAGAAAAATCTAAACACTATTGAAGATCTTTTATTTTAATTTGCATGTGCTCTTATCAGCCAAATATCTTGATTATTATATAATAAATCCTCTCTCAACCCTCCATGTGCAAATCTAACACCTCTTCTTTCCTCTCAACCATTGGATCTAATTTGTGTTAGTTTAAGTTCAATCCTCACCCTTAATCCATGGCTCAAGTTTCCCATTGGTCTAATTAATTACCTAAGGATTTAGCTTATTTTGTTTATTTTTCATTGGCTAGTTGCCATTGTTGACTTTTCAACAATAATTAACAAAGTTTAACTAACTCTTAATTGCATTTGTCATTGATTAATTGATTTGTTAACTAACCATGGAAATTAGTGCTTAATTAGACAAGCTTAATTCACCTTAATCTTTACTTATTTCCATTGTCTTTTATAAACTTGAAGACATATGCTACTAATCTTTATTTAGTGCAATCTTAATTGCCAATTAGCATTTGCTAATGTGTTCTAATTTAATTAAGTGTCTTCATAACCTTTTCTTATCTTTTTTGGTTATAAATTAGCTATTATTCTATGTGCTATTTATATCACATTTAATAGCCCTTAAATGTAGTCTCATAATTAACCATTGGTTAATTAATTCCAAAATGATAAGAATATAATCAATTGATTATAATCCTTTGAGACACATATTCACCTTTGTATTTTGCTAATTATTTGCCAAAATACAATGTTTACAAGAATTATGAAAATTAGGGTATTGCATTTCTCCTCCCGTTAATTTAAATTTTGTTCTCAAAATTTGATCGTATAATCTTGGGGAAAAGTTCTAGACATCTAGTCTATTCCCTTACTATGCATGCTTACCTAGCATGCAACCTAATATTCAAACAACAGTCTCATTCATCTTGTACCCATGTATAGTACTCAAATATAGCGCTTGGTTACGCAGGCCTCACTGCCTGACTCATTCAACCTCTCGGCTTAACACATATTGGCCTTTCAGCTTAATCTATTACCACAACACTAGAGATTCTAGCCTTACTACCTAGGAAATCATCCTCAGGCCTTAGGCATCTCAACTACTACCTGGTACAACGAATGTTTTTCCAAACTCAAGATGTACTCTAGACATACTAGTCTAAAGTCACCATGCCAATAAACATTTCACAAAGTGCTTTAAGCATTACAGGTCTTACAGCCCATAGACATCGCCCCAAGAAAACTTGCACACCGGGTCTTACCGCCTTGAGCTTATGCTCATCTATTTCATTTGAGCTTCTTTCAAGTTCTCAGACTACTTTCTCTTGCTTAGCACTATAGCTGACAACTACTACCTGGCTTAATTAGTTCAATGTTCTAGATCTTTCTAATAGTTCTTGTTCCGATATCATAAACTCCAAATACACCGCTTTTCTTTCAACACCATAGCACCGAAAATCATGTCATCGCTACCCAATACTATTATGTTGTCTTATTTCAAATTTTCACATAATGAAATTTTTTCGTGGTCGTAGTACATTTCGAAATCCGCACCATACCAAAAAGTAATAGTGCTATCACATTTTCAAACTTAATCACTGCCAAAGCAGATTCGTGAAAACACATTCACTGCTGGAGCAGGTTTTAGAAAACATTTACTACCGGCACGTTTTCATGAGCGGGATGATTTACAAAATTTTACAATTGAAAGCACATGCCACCCCTTCAACCACTTGGTACAGCGAGCGACTTATCCCAACCCCTAAATCCAGCCTTTGTATCGCTCTAGCCTCAAATCGAGTCACCAAGCATCAACAGTACCGTCAATCGATGTGGGAGAATTTTTGCCCCTCCCAAAAGAGATCTAGCGTCTGTGCTGGCACATAAAGTAGCGACCTTATCTACCAGTAACTCAGTCCAGCCATAGACAGTCAAGTCCTACTAGACAAAACATATGCCCTAGGAAAAATGTTATAGATTGGGTGCGTTCACTGCTGGTGTGATTTTCATTCTCTCAAAACAAATCCCCTCAAAACTCTTTGTTCAAAAAGAGCCTTTATCAAAGGCTAACGATTTCAAACATTCTAAAACATCTGGCAAGACCCAGCAAACCATGTACATCTACAACAACTTCTGGCCTCCCAGTTTCGTACTGACTTTACCACAACACAGTTGAAAACTCAGTTTCAAACTCTGGGTTCTAACAAACCTCTTTTATAAGACAACATTATTTCAAAAAAGTAATGGTCACTTTTTGAAAACATTTCATTTGAAAAATCAGTTTTGAAAATTCACAAGTTCAAAAATTGATTTCGAAGATTTTCACAAACACAGCAGGTGTATTGGCAAGTTTAAAAATTCAATCTTTAAACCCTACTTAGGAACCAGACAACTAATCTTAGAAGGTCATTACTACCTATCGCATTATGTCCTTTGTCATTAGCTACTCAAGCCATTTATAGAATGCTTAGTCCATTATACTTTAGTCTCCCGGCTATTCCGAGCATTGCTCGCTATCCTCAGGTTTCACTAACTTTTTGGGACACTTCCCGGTATTTGTTGTCTACAACTGTTAGCTTTTGCTAGCCTATCAACACAATAATCTCATAGGATTTAGGGCCTTTCATCAAACATATATATATGTCCAACGACCTATGGACACACCGATCCACTAGGTTTCTTTACCTACCGTACATTCTCAACATGAATGTACTTAACTTTCCCTATCCGGTATTGTCCTACACCTTAGGGAATTCATCAGCTACCAAAGACTTCAATGCCTTTGATGTCCTCTAATGTTGATCCACACGGCTATCCCCCAATTGCAATGAAAACTCTTTCTTTTGATACCTCCCACTCCTTGGATGCTTGCTAGGCGATGATAAGGTTGAGGTTTCGATTTCTTAGGTTTTTATCTTTTCAAGAAGATTGTCGTTTCTTGAAATTATGTTGAAGATAGGATGAACAAGATTGGATCTTTACCTTTCTTGGATGGCACCTCTTTTTTTACCTCTTATTAGTTGGCCCAAATTTTCAAGAGCATAAGTGTCCATGAATTTTGGCCAACTCCCCTTTAAATAGCCTTGGTAGGCCGAAAATTTCAAGACCTAATTGTCTTTTGGATTTTCAGCCACCAAGCTAAAAATAAGGTTTTTGATTATAGGCTCATTACTTGGTGTTATCCAAATCATTAAGATAATGAATTAAATCCATATCTTGATTATTTGATTGAATCAAAATTTAATATGATGGATCACATCCATAAGTTGATTGATTGATTGAATAAAAAAATTAAGATGAAGGGTCATATTCATATCTTAAATTAAAATTCTAGATCATTTTTAATTCAATCTTTATTTATTATTTCTCCTATCTTCATCCAATCTTTATTGGATAGATATATATATATATATATATATATTAGATAATTTAGAATTATATTTTATAACCTAACCTATTGAATTTAAAATTCAAATTTAAATTTCAAACTTAAATTCAAAATTTGAATTCCAATAATTTCAACTTGACCTAAGACCTCGTTTAGTCTTCTAACACATTTAGGTCTTTTTGTGGAGAAATGGATTTTCCACTAGGGCCTTAAAATGTGTTGTCATTTTTACTATTGGGCTTGGAGTTCCACTCCAACCCAATTACACCTTTACTCTTGATAAAACCAAATAACAATTATTGTCCCAAGTTTGCTAATTTTCAGCAATCGGGAATAACCTTTGTGTGTGACCCATTAGGCCCAATTAGTCATTGACATAAATAAATTTGGACCAATTAAAACTCCTTTAACGAGCCCAAATTATCTAATGACCACATAAGACACTAGCAATGCTCTGCGGCCCCAGAACTAATTGAGTTGGTCAAGTGATCTTCCTTTAAAATTTGGACACTGTGCAGGCATCATCCCTCATAATGTCATTCACATTTAGTTGAGAGCAAAGATAGAGAATCATTTTTCTTTATTGACTAAATGTAGCTAATTCACAGAACTACTTGAAATCTTCCTCTATTTCCTCTATAATAGATCATGACTCTTCATGATCACTTGTTGTGCGCACAGACTTCTGAGTCAATTAGAAGCTATCCAAGCTTTATTAGTCTTGTGAGTGAATAATCGCTTGTAGGGGACTAAGTCATCTCGGTATGTCCATCTATACTCATGCGTTCGAGTTACACCCAAGAGTACACTGTTCTCCCTATTTTCAGGCGGATAGAGTTATATAGTCAAAGTATAACCCTAAGACATAGTGTTCGATGACATTCTCAAGTCCAAGACGATCCGTACTACCAAATGATGAGATATTTTTCATATCCAATGATACTCTCTACAATGAATCTTTGTGGAGTCTCTCGTGAGTCAGTTTGGTACTATATGTTCTCCAACAAATCTACCTACGACATCAGCTAAGGCATCACCATGCTTGTATTCCATGAGGTCCCTACCTTGTATCTCTATACAAGTAGATGATGTCCTACTAGTCTTATTGAGATCATCAATTCCTTTTCTTTGTGATTCAAGAATAGGAACAAGTTTTAGGCAATATATATGCAGTGTTCTCGAGTTCTCATGATCATGATCTTTATCATTGATCCTCAAGCTTAACACATGTTCTATTCTTTGGGTTTTTATCTTTAAACACATATTTGATTGGTCTAAGTTTAATTATGTCAGTGACTATTTGGGACTAATGGGTCACACACAACTATTGCTTAAAAATTAGCAAACTTGAGCCAACAATTGTTATTAGGCTTTAGCAAGAGTAAAGGTGTAATTGGGTTGGAGTAAGACTCCAAGCCCAATTAGGAGGAAAATGGTGTCACATATATGGTCCCTAGTGGGAAATCAGTTTCTCCATAAAAGGCCCAAATGTGTTATAAGACCCAACAAGGTTTTAGGTCAAGTTGAATTTGGAATTCGAATTTTGAATTTAAATGTGAATTTTAATTCAAAAGGTTAAGTTATAAAAGATAATTCTGAATTATCTTATATATATATATATATATATTTCTCCTATCTTCTCTTATTTTCAAGAACTCATTCATTCAGATGTTTGTGGGCCCATGTCTACTTAGGCTAGAGGAGGATACTCCTACTTCATCACCTTTATTGATGATAAGTCCAAATTCAAATATGTGTATCTTATGAAACAAATATCCAAAGCCTATGAAAAGTTCAAAGAGTTTAGGAATGAAGTAGAGAAACAATTTTGCAAGATGTTTAAGACAATTTGATCTAATCGAGGTGGCAAATATGTGAGTCAGGAGTTTCAAGATAATATAAGAGAGAATGTGATTCTCTCACAGTTGACGACTCCATACATACCACATCAAAATGGTGTGTCTGAGAGGAGGAACCAAACCTTGCTTGACATGGTACAATCATTGATAAGCAATACGAAGCTCCCAAAATCGTTTTGGGGATTCATCCTCAATACATCAGTAAACTTTCTTAACGTGAAGATTGAATTAAAAATGATTTTGAATTTTAGTTTAAGAGATGAATGTAATCTATCATCTTAAATTATTATTCAATTAATCAATTAAGATATAAATGTGATCCATCATCTTAAATGGTTGACTCAATCAATCAATCAAGAAATAAATGTGATCCATCATCTTAAATTCAATCACTCAATCAAGATATGAATTTAATTTTGTTAGACTTGGCTATCACCCAAGAGGGGGGTGAATTGGGTGTCCGATAAAAACTTTAGGAACTTTAAAAATCTTTTCGAAAATTATTGGAATCAGTTTGTATGACAATAATAATTAATAAAGTGATAGTCAGTCATTCAAACATATATGCTGGAAATATAAGAGATGAGTGAAGAGAATATGCAAACTGTGATTTATACTGGTTCGGCCCAATCCACGATGACCTACGTCCAGAAAACTCCTCCCGAGATTTCAATCCACTATCTCCTCAAGCTTTAATCCGGTGCTTGAGAACCACTACAATCCCACAAGTTTAGCCGGCACTTGTGTAGCCTTTACACATTTGTAAAGATACAATTACAAACTCGTAAATGAAGGATGATCCTCTCACTCTTGGACTCACTCCCCTTACAAGTTGTAATTGATACACCCACACTCAAAGGTTCCACAACCTTGAGATTTGATCACTAAATAGATAATCAAATAAGTGTTTAGACTCTCTCACAGAGCATATGAATGATAATCATTGAAGTACAATAAATCGTTTCACTCTCTATGATAAGCTATGTAAGCATTGAGAACAGAGTGTATGAGTTAGGCATATATTCAGAATGTCAGCATTTCGACAGTGCAAGCTCTCGTCTCTTCGTTGAAGTTTGAATGCTTGTTCTTTTATAGCTAACCAATAGCATTCGACCGTTGAGAAATTCTTCATTTGAGCTTCTTAGAATATGACCGTTGGAATATTACCGTTGGGATATTCAAGTCGAAGCATTTGAAGACGATGAACAAGTTGAGCATTTTAATTCATTGAAGATCATTACAGTTGAGTATTCAACTTCGTTTCTTCAAGTTCCACATCTTCTCTGCCATTTGTGAATGTCTGTAGCAAACTCCATTAAACCATTCAATTTCAAAATTGTTTCTGACAGATTTTGGCTTCTGTCCAGTTTGATGTCAATTCTTTATATAATCATCTGAAACTGCTAACAAACATGAGAAGTATAGCAAGTAGAAATCAGTTGATAATAATCATTTCTGAATTTGAACGTTGCTGCTACTGAGCTTTACGAAAATGCAGAGATGAAGTTCTGAAATATTGACTCGAGGCATAGAGGAACTTGACTCGAGGCATTCGATTGGTAATATTCAAACAAAGAGATCCAGATGAGATATTAACTCGAGGTAACACTTATCTTGGCTCAAGTTACCAAACTCGAGGCGTCATTCTTCCTTGGCTCGAGTTAAATCATCGTTAAAGGTTGGCAGAGTATTCTAGCTTTGTAATTGACTCGAGGTGAACTTTCTGCCTGGAGGTAAAAAGTGCTCTCCATTGTTCTAACTCTCTGGTTGGCCATTGACTCGAGGTTGCACTTCTGACTCGAGGTAAAAAGCCTTCTCAATTCTTCTAACTCTCTGTTTGCATTTGCCTCAAGTTCGTTTTGCTGGCTCAAGGTAATAAGCTCTTCCAAAGTGTCTATCTTTCTGTCCTCCATCAGACTCGAGGTACATAAATTCCTGGCTCGAGTTAATCAACTCGAGGTTGCATTCCTACTAGCTCAAGGCAACAACTTCAATTCTGGGCTCTTTGTCTTGAACTTGATTTGAGGAGATGCTCATTAAAATTGGTTTCTTCCAAATTCTATGAAACCCTTGTTGTGTCTAGAATCATATGGAATTGGTTTCATTTCATTTGGTTGTGTATTGACGAAAAATCGAAGCTATGTTGAATTGATTCCAGAATCACATGTGTCAAATTTCTAAGGCCATATCTCCTTGTTATGAACTTCATTTTTGGCTGGTTCAACTCTTGATGGAAATATCTGTGAGTCTAATTTCATATGCCACCGATTTTAGCTCAATTGGATGTGTAGTTTGTGAGATACACTCACAAAACCGAAGCTTGGTCTGGACTGTGACGGTGATTGATGGTCCAACTTGTAGAATTCATATCTCTCTCATCTGGACTCCTTTAGACTTGGATTATATATAAAAATGACGCATTATGAGTCTAGTTTCATATGCCACTGGTTTAACATCAATCCGATCTCTGGTTTGGAAGATATCGTTGAATTACTAGAGGTCGCCCGAGCTGAACGTGAAACAGAGTATGCTGAAGGTACACCTGACTCGAGGTAGTTGATTTCTTGACTCGAGGCTGCTAACTCGAGGTGAATGGTGTCTTGACTCGAGGCAAATTGTTCCAGAGGCCCAAATCACTGTAGCAAGTCATTAACTCGAGGCAGATAGTCCTAACTCGAGTCATTTGGTCCTGATGCTCGTTTTTACTCATTTTAACTCCGAATTGAGCCGTTCCAACTTCCATATCATCATGGAGACTTGTAGAATCAATCTAGTAACTTGTATAATGATTTTCTCACTCCATTAAACAAGTTATTCCTTTATTTCTTCTCTTCTCTTGATCATTCTCCATCATTAAACTTCACATCTACATTAAATATAAGAATTAGTTAAAGTAGAAGATAAATGTAGTATTCAAGCTTTTTGCTCTGGATAATGACATCTATATAAGACATCATCAAAACTAATCATAACTAACAAATTCATTATGATTTGGATTTTCAAATTGAAGCTTGGATTAGGCCTTTCCTGTAAGCATTTAAATTAGGGTTAGACTCTAATAAAGTGCTGATTTTTGGGTGCCCCTTTTCTTGCACGTTTTTCAAGAGAGAAAGATAAGACACCAATTTAATTGGTGGGGGTGCTGCCAATTGAAGAAAAGATAAGTTCCAATCTTGCTTCTCCCATCTTCAAATTAATTCCAAGAAACCACCATCTTCTTGAAAAGAAGAAAAATCCAAGCAAACGAAACCTCAACCTTGCCATCGCCTAGCAAGCATCCAAGGAGTAGGTGGTTTCAAGAAAAAGAGTTCTCATTGCAATCAAGGGATAGCTGTGTGGATCAACATTAGAGGACATCAACAACATTGAAATCTTCGAGTGATATAAGGTAATCCTAGTCTCTAATAGTCGTTTTATCAAGTTATCCTAATCCGCAATAGTTGTTTTAACGAGTAATCATGGAACTCATGAATATCATGAATTGTTACGAATTCTCATAAGTTCCGTAAAAAGTTACAGATTAATGATTAATAACTAATTAGCGTAATGATGTAAGGTTAATAATTCATGAGGACCGTAAGGTGTTATGAGTTTCCACAATGATTAAACAAAAATTTTATTTTCAACCTCATGAAAGTCATGTAATAGGCAAAATTAACCAATAATTTCAATTGGCAAAATTCACCCTAACAAAACCAAATAAGGAAATCTTCCTCGCGATGTTGAAGAAAATAACAGTTCTAGACGGTTATTCAAGCAACATTTCACAATGTGTTGACATGCAGGCTCGAAAGGTTGCTAGGAAGAGTCATGACTCACATGTGCTTATGCAATAGTTACTTCCATTGGCCATAAAAAACACGCTGCCTCTCGATGTGTCGATCGTTTTGGTGGATCTTTGTTCTTTCTTTCGGAATTTGTGTTCCAAGTTTTGATCATGGAGGAGCTCGAGTAGCTACAATAGAGAATTATTCTTACGCTATGTCATTTGGAGATGATCTTTCCTCTGTCTTTTTTTCACAGTGATGGTGATGGTTCACCTGACAGTACACCTTGTTCATGAAACAAAGCTTTCTAGCCCAGTTCACTATCGATGGATGTATCCTATAAAGAGGTACTCATTTAAAATAAATTACTTCATTATTACTTCCTAGTCGCACATTTCAACATTGATATATCAACATTTTTCCTTCTTTACTTTATAGATTTCTTGGGAAATTGAAATCTTATGTGAGGAATAAGGTGTAGCTCCGAAGGTTCAATAGCGAGAAGGTTATATAAGGGATGAGGTCCTATATTTTTGTTCAAGGCACTTTGAAGGCATTGAGACATCTTTCAATCGACCGCCTCATGTAGACGATTGTCCTAAGCCAGAGCCAAAGCCATGATCAACAGAGTTGTTAATCCCTCGTGTTGGTAAACCAATTGGAGGAAGTGAGAACTTCAAACTGATGGCAACTGAGAAGTTTCAAGCACATAGACATGTCTTGATTAATTGCACTAAACTTGAACCCTTCCTTCAGTAAGGATTGCACACAAATATATGTTGTCTTATATATTTTCTTACATTTTATACTTACATTTCATGATCGTCATCACATGCTTAATTGCGGGAATTTAGAAGTCATGTGAAAGGTCCACGAGAGAATTCCCGAGATCCATTCACGACATCCTCCGAAATTGATAGAAAGGTCCATAGAGAATTTCCGGGTTGGTTTATGCGAGAGAATACTAAATGACCACAACTTGCACTCACTAGATTTCGATCTCTCACACTCAGCCAACTTGACCTTGCCCAAAGATTTACGATATACAATGTCAATGGTTTCAAGTTTTGAACAGTTTCACGAGATCAAGGACTGCTAACCCAAAACTCAGGTGTTTATGGCACTTTTGAGACAAGGAATTATGCGAACAGTAGTGACGGGAACATGCAGCTCGGTGACATCCCGTATTATGGAAAGCTGCTTGATGTTGTCAAAATAAATTACCAAGGTCGTTTCACCGTGACGCTGTTCAAGTGTTTGTGAGCAAATATGACAACTTGCCAAGGACTCACAACTGACGACTTAGGCATCACATTAGTGAATTTCTCCTGGCCTATTTACACTGGTCAGTTAGAAGATGATGAGCCATATATTCTTGCCTCAGAGGCATATCATGTTTATTATGTCGCGGACGACAGGCACAGGGATTCAAATATGGTGGTTCACTTAATGCCTTGGACCTTTACGACATGGGCGTTGGTGATAACGTCGCCTACGAGAGTGAGTCGTTCCAGCTCGCAAGTTTTTCATTATTATGATAAACAAAAGTCATCATGGTTGTCTACTTGTACTTGTCTTTATTCGAAATGAATCTTAGTAGATAAGTTTTTGTTAATTAATTAAATGAAGGATCTCAAATGCATTGGATATGTTAACATGAACTTTCATCGAAATAGATAATTAAGTCAACGTGACCATACCTTCTCCTTTAATTTTTTTTAAAATTTCTATTTAATCTATATTATGTAAAATTCTAATATTAGGCGGAACCAAAGATGGAAAAAACCCTCGGGCACATTTGTTTGTTGCTAATAACACCTAAAGCAACGTAATGAAAACTAGGGGTTTAGGGGAATTAAAGGTAATTATATAAAACCCTTTAAATTTTGGGTTAGTTGCATATAACCTTCTTAACCTTTCATTTTTTTAACTCTCAACTCTCTAGTTAAGTGACCGATATCCTTTTAACGGAAATTGCCACTTTAGATGATAAAATGACACGTGACATCCTACACGACGTCCCGTGTAAATTACTAATTTCATAAAGGGATAAGGGTCTTAAATGCCATGGAAGTTTTCACTATGGAGCACTGGTAAGACGGAAGTTTTTTTTGGACTAAAAATTCCACGGAAGTTCACAAAAAGTAGCAATTTTGCCCCTCCGTTAATTTTGACTGAGTGTGTTACACCCCTACCGACCTTGCCCTTTCGGGTGGCGGGTTAGAGGGATCTTTTTCACTTATTGCCTTTCCTTGTTAATTTTTCATTTTTAACAAACATCAGAGTGTGCACAGCAGAGCATATGATCGGTTTAGACAACTTACAATATACTGGTAAAGGTATTAACAAGTACATAAAGTAGTTCCTGTAAGGTTAAGGGTACAATCATCCAAAATAAATATTGAACAGTGTGAGTCATACAATCATCCCAATTATAGAATTACAAGAAGCAACTGGGCATACTTTATTTCTTCGTCTTCTCGCACCAAGCCCTACTTTCCTCAAGTCCTCCAACCGCCACTACCTGATGCCTGTATCTTTGAAACCAGTCTGGAGTTCAAAATTGAACCCCGGAGTAATTGTTAAAATCAAGTACAATATGTATACAATGCATGCAAGTAACCATAATCATAAAATCGCATCATGTATCATAAATGCATTTAGAATCACATCACAATAACAACCACAATGACGTACCGCCGAGCTGCCTTACCAAGGCAAGCCCCGGACGCCCACGTACCGTCGAGCTACCTTAACAAGGTAAGCCCCGGATGCCCGCGTACCGTCAAGTCACCCCACAAGGCAAACCCCGGACGCCTCGCGTACTGTCGAGTCGTCACTCAAGACAAACCCCGGACGCCCTGCGTACCGTCGAGTCGTCACTCAAGACCGACCCCGGAGCACACATCCTCAGTGCTAGGATCAACACAGTAGCTATGGAGTTTAACCCCAACTACCCCAAATGCATCTCAGGCTCGGTAGCAACCTAAGGACACACAGTCCACTAGGCTCTACAGCCTCACATCCGCAATCATGGAAAACAAACATACAACAGCAACATAGAATATGTGAGTTAACAATTACTACCTGATACTCCTTTGAAAGCAGTAAACTCTTCCCTTCAAGTTAGAGATACGTCCTGCACGCGTTAATACCCTAGATAGAGCCATATACCACGTTTTCAGTCACACATTCAACTTTACATCAAGTTTCCCAAAATCCGCATAGCACCCGAATTTCTAGCATTTCTGTTCCAAATTTTCCGATTTTTAATAAATTATAGAAAAATCATATTAACATTAGATCAGTGGGCTTAGAACCCTTATGATGTCTTATTTATAGGAAAAATATTTACCAAAGCCTTCTGGGTTCGAGTCCTTCTCAGATTCCCAAAACTTAGCCACTGGTCCGAAATAGAATCCATGTTTTTAGGTCATGTTTAGCCTTAAATAACTCTTGGTTGGAGAATCCAAATGACACGAAATATTATACCAAAATCATCCTCAGGATATCTAATTTCACCATGTAAAATATAAAATCAAACAGAATCCATTTACTAATTTAACTCTGCTGATAAACACACGCTGCCCAGAAATCGTAAGAATCGGCAGATTTTCGTACAATAAAGATTCAAGCTTTTAGGGTTTAGTAAAAGGTGATCACACTTGACCCTACACAAAAACACCTTCTGAACTAATTTATAACCTTAAAAACATGTATATCATATTGCATCCTCACGAAACACCACAGGGCAGAAGTGAAAGTAGCAAGGTTGCCGGTTAGGGAACTTACCTTAAGTTTTCGGTTGCGGGTGCTTTTCTCTTCTCTTGGAGCAACACCTTCAGCTGGACCTTCCTCTCCCTCACTCTTAGGTCGTGCTTGGATGATGGAAAATGGAGGAGGAAGTGTCCTATTTATAGACTCTAAGGTGGGGCCCTTATCCAACCTTGATCATGATCCAACGGTTGGGAAAATTCTTCGGATTAAATTATTATTTCCTTGCTTATTTCTCAAGGCTTATAGAGAACTCCTTGGGAAGATGGGTTGCGCATTCCAAGGCTAAAAATAAGATTCCAAAATTTTCCCTGGTGGTGGTCTCTGAAATGGCTAAATGTAGGTTTTAGGTCTAGGGGTAAAACGATCATTTCACATTGTTCTTTCTCCAAGGTCGTGGGACCCACAAGATCTACCCATGGATTTTCCATAAATTCCTTTAAATGAGTCATAATTACATGTCAATCCATTGTCTCATAAGATTTAAATTGTGTGGTCCAGAATTTCCAGAATATTTTATTCTTTCTCTTTCATCATAATTACTTGATGTGACATTCTCTCTCTTCATAAATACTTGTCATGACCTTTTCTTTCTCCTCTAGGCCCACCAACGTTTCGCCTCCTTACGATGTCCTGGGCCTGGGCCCGACTCCGAAAAATCCTAACCAGTCCCGTTTAGCTCCTTTTTGCCGGTTACACTTTCCTCGTAACTCGTGCCCTTTAACTGGACTTGTGTGGGCCCGAATCAACGCCTCTTCTCCCCGACAACCGGTGGATGGAATATAATGCCTTAGGGATCAAGAAATCCATACTTCAGTATCTCATAACCACCTCGTACGATGTGCTATTCAAAAATCCAACTCTTGACCCTGAAACGCCACGTGTCCGACGAATCAACACTACTACTGACTTCTACTTCTGCGCATGTTCTGAATACCCATTCTTTCTCTCTTCCTTGGTTGGACATGCATACCATGAGCCACAAGGTCAGAGTTTTCATCCTACTAATGTCCTTTGTCTCTTTTATGTTATACCGACTTACGTCTCTTCGAGCTCGCTTCATTCTCAAGTCACTATGTGACTGTCACTTTTAACTTCTATGGTCCTTGAGTTCTTGGTCAAAATACTCATGCAAACAGGAGTGAAAAATGTCTTAAAATATGTCAAGAGGCACCTAAAAATTCCCCAAATCAAATGACCAAAGTGCCCTTGCAAAATATCCTCTTAACTTGGCTTATTTTGCAAGTTTTGTTGACTTTTCTCTCTCCTCCTTGTTTTGCACGAATTTAATGCAATTTCTCTCTCTTCATGATGACTTGATTTGACCTCTTGCTCCTGTAATTATGAAGGGACACGTATCATGCTTTTACTGGTCCAACACAAAAGTAGCTTTTTCCCCTGTCATGATAACGGACACGTGTCATGATTTTATTGGGCCAACACAAAAGTGTGTCATTATTAGTCATCATGACAGTACTTTATTAAATTTACTTTAATAGAGCTACTTTATTGGTGTTTGCTTGAGATTCTGCCTGGGTTTTACTCGGGTTTTCTTCATGAATACCGATACCTTCTCAAAAACGTAGGGCAAACCCAACTGCCCTGAAAATGCCATGTACTTTCTTATACCGGCACATTTTTGCTCAACTAATTGTCCTATACCTTAGGACATAGTTGGGTGGCATCTTTTCCACCGGATTTACACCGTATAAGTCTTTTGTGCCCCTCTTTCATTAGCATTTTAATTCCACGGCTTATCCATACTTGGTCCACTGACCCGCATGGCCGAGTTACTTAATCCTAGAGAGGCTTCCTAACTCCTCCCGACATTCTTGGGACACTTCCCGAACTTTAGGCCTAGTCGTCCGCCTACTTTAGGCTTATTCTCCATTCTCGGGGTCTGAAATTCGGGGTGTTACAGTGCACACGTGGCATGCCACCTCATCACCCTATTTTCACTAAGGAGCACTTTTGCCCCTAAGTTTACAAAACACAACAATGTTTCCCTTCGTCCCCTAATATTAAATTTGACTATTAAATCATCAAAGACCACACATGCCATGCCTTGAAAAGGTCAAACTTGGAGTCGAGAGAAGGAGATCCTTGAGATGTTGTGTCCAATTTGTTCATGTGGAAAGAGAATTTGAAAACTATTTTTAAGATTAAAAAGAAATAATGAATAACAAATTTGACTTAACTTCACGGATATTAAAGACTTAGGATTATCTATTTCCTTCTTATTTGATGAACCTAGTTAATTCACCCCCTGTTAGCGATTAAAGAAGAAATGTGTTTGCCAAAGATTCAAAGTTATTTGATTGCGCTCTCTCAAGTCAAAACCAACATCTATTTTCAAAGAATTTATTCAATCTCTTGCTACAAACTAGTATAAATAGTCTTTAAGAATACTAGGTTAATATATATATGTCTCTTCTATTAAAAAACCATCCATCTTGATGCCTAGACTTCAATTCTAATATGATTTTGTTCTGGTATAGAACACAGATGTCCAGCCTGATGGGCTAGTGCTTTGATATTGGATCAACTGACTCTGCCTGAATATTTATCGGGCAAATATCCAAGAGAGCGTGGGATCACTATACACAGGTAAGGCTTTCGCCACAAGGGGTGCTGTGTGTGTACAGTGTGACTAAATGTAAATAGTTCAGAGTTTAGAACGTGTGCACCTTAAGGGTCGACCCCTGTATTTATATAAAGTACCTTCGGTCCGGTATCTGGGACCTATCGTGATCTATGGCCGTTATATCATATCCAAGATATGGATTCAAATATACCCAGATTATACGTAATAACGGGATATCCCATTATTATAGGAGGATCCCGTGATAGGGTCTATTCCTTAGTGGGCCAGCTCGGTATTGGGCCTTATGGAGGTCTGTAACAGTTGCCCCCAGCCTAGTAGTTCAAGTTTTTGAGCTGCCGGGGTGTATCTTGCCCTTAGACTGGGTTAGCCCATCGCGGGCCCTGTCCGATATAATGACCCGGGGTCTAGTCTCAAAGGTCCGGGCTGACACCGCCGTGCTAGCTGATTCGCGGTCATGTCTCCTAGATCTGGGCTAGACGTCGTGGTACTCAAGGGTCCGACGTACTCCAGGATCCGAGGTATGGCCAGCTGTATCGCTGTATTTCGAGGTTTGCGTCTTTCTGTATTCGCCATCATTGCCCCCTGACATCTATCTCCTCTGGATTGGCTTTGGGACTGCAACCGCCTTGCCTCGCCTTCAGCGGGTTTTTTTTTGCGCATTTAAGGCCCTTATTGCGTGTCGTACGTCACCCTACGAGTAGGGTGAATTGTCTCTTTTACCCCCAACGCTTCAACATCATTTCGTATTTCCCTCCATTATTCTCACTTCACTACTCATTTGGCATTCTTTCTCTCGCTTTCATTACTCTAGTTATTTCTTGCTCCGATATTTCCTCTGCAACTCTTGGTTTTCGTTGCATCTCCATTCTTCGAGCATCATCTCTACTCAGGTATGCCTTCGTCTTCTTCCTGCTTCTCTGTTACTATTTTCATAGTTCGGCGGTTTTTTGAACATCATACCTTCCTTCGATGTGTGGATTTATAGATTTTTAGTTTTTCTGGATGAGTTTCGGTAGGAGTTTCTGGGTAACCATTGGGTTCTGGGTTCATTCCATTAGACAAATACCCCCATTCTTGTAGGCATGTCCCTCGTCTAGTTTCGTTCGCTTTGGGCTTCTTCTGCTCCTTATCGACCCTTTTATGCCTATTCTAGGTTCCAGTTTCTGGATTTGATGGATAGGATTAACCCTTCGTCCCTTCCGAACCAAGCATTAACCCCAAAAGAGGAAGAGGCGTTACGCACTCGGTACCCTAGGACCAGTTACTGGATACTGGGCTCCCATTTAACTGAGGAGGAAAGGTTGGCTACCCTGCTCCATGGTGGGTCCAGCAAGGGAAGCGCTGGAGAGCCTCGTTCAGCCGCCGCTGGGATTCGAGATGATTGTCCTTCCCATGTCTCGCCAAACGTCGGAAGCCGAGGTGTTCCCGAAGCCATCTCAATCCAACCTCTTAGTTATTATGAGCCCCTTCCTCGCGTGAGGCAGGAGTCCCTTCCTGACGGATACCTCGGCCCCTACTGGGATTGCATTGCCTCCAGCTCCTTTTATATTGAGAGCAGCCAGGATTCCCTGGCAAATACTACTTTAGGATCCTGCCGACATAGGCCCTCCTCTGCTCCTAGGCCGGTCACTAGGAGTCCGACTCGTCCCAGTCCTGTCATCTCATCTTCTCGCCATAGCTTGCATGCTTCAGGTATAATAATGGGACTCTGATTTTTCCTTTCCTGTTATATAGGTATATATGGGGTCACCGTCATCATCCGATCGGACGCCCTCCGTCACTGGGGAGTCAGAATCTGAAGGCCCCCCTCAAACTCTACTCCGGAAATACCCCTGGGTTAGTCATGGAGTATTAACAACTCATTCGCTAATGTCCCCAGCTGATGTCGGCAAACTTGAATTAGGCGAAACTACATACTGCCTCCTATGTCCGCCCTCCGATGATGAGCCGATATGTTTCGTTCGTGAAGGGACCAATACCTCTTTCTTCTTCTTCTTTTATCGGGATTACGCTACCCGGCTCGGTATTCGCTTGCTGTTTACCGAGTTCCAGATATCTGTCTTTAACTACCTCCGTCTTGCTCCTTCACAACTCCACCCTAACGGGTGGGGTTTCATGCTTGCTTTCGAGCGCCTTTGTAATTCTTTTGTAGAGCCCATCCCTTGTACTACCACAGTATTCTTTTATTTCTTTTGTCCCTTTACGCCTCGTACTGGCAAAGAATCCGCCAATTTGAGGGGTTTAACCTCCATTCGGGGGATCCCCGGTAGGAAACTTTTTGTTCCCTTTCCGGAGTCCTTCAAGCACTTCAAGACCGGCTTCTTCAAGGTGGTCGCCGTACCAGGGAAACAACCCTAGTTCCTTCTTGGACCGCAGTCCAAAGAGGTGGAGTGGCGGTTTCCTTTGTATTGGACCAATGATCATCACAACAAGCCCTCCACCAGCTACCAGGTCGACCCAAACGACCTCTCTCCCGAGGACGTCGGCTATGTTTCTCGGCTGGTGTCTTATGTTTCCAGTTATGGGGTTAAAACTGTCGCCTCCATTCTTTCAGGGCTTCCTGCCATGCCCCTCCAGGCCCCGCGTATATTTTCCGTTACTATGTTAACCCTTTTTGCGTTTGAATATAGAATTATTTCATTTGCTTTTGTTAGTGCTAACTGGCTTCCTTTTCTGCCGTGCAGCACAAGGTATGGACGGCTTGCCGAGATATATGTCCCACGTGAACCCTAGTTTCGGCGGGTCATGCATGGTCAATCTGAGGAAGAGATCTGCTCCTGAGCCTCGAAAGTCGAAGGCTGGAACGGACTCCTCGGTGAAGGCACCCAAGAAGACGAAGGTGACACCGGCGACTTCCCCATCATCTTGCCCTCCGCTGGTTCTATCCAAGTTACCTTGACTTCCCACACAGTCATTGAAGCTCTTGCGCCCTCCTCATCGACTCTGCCTCCTCCGACGCCATTGCCGAAACTCCTACACGGTCATACATGGAGCAAGGGGAGGATCGAGGAACTGGCAGTAGCTCTTCTCCCTCTGCGGCGCTATACAGACAATGTCCCGCTCTCGGATGTAGATGTAACCAAGCTTTGGGACGTTTAGAAGGCTACTCCGAAAGTCGCTGGGATGGTGCAGAAGCCCAAGAAATTAAGGGTACTCCGAAACGATTTCGCCCTAAATTTTCGTTTGAGGAAGGAAATACCAAGAAGCCCAAGAAATTAAGGGTTGAAGAACCTCCAGAAATCCCTCCAAAGAAACCTGTCGATAAAGAGGCTCTAGTTCGGAAGCAAAAAGAAATTGATGTCGTTAATCCAACACCTTCAAAGAAGAAATTTGTCGTTACCTCCTCAGATTTTCGAGGTACTTCTAAAAGTCAAGCGAAGATCGTCTCGCATCACAAGCTTCAAAGCCTTCTGCTTCTCCTTCCAAAGCATCAGCCTCTGCGTCCAAAGGCTCTGTTCAACAATCTAGATCGAAGGTATTCGAGATTCCCTCTATCGTCTCCATATATCATGCCCCTAGTGCTCATCCTCCAGTAGACTTTGCTTGTGGTATATCTAGTCAAGGAACTTTGTTTAGAAAGGAAAAAGTTTCACCCATTTCACCCAACGAGACTATACAATGTTTTCTTCCATTGTGGCCCAGGTTCCTCATAATCTTGGTCACTGGATCTTTGGGGAAATGAAGAAATATGCCATGCATTCTAAGAAAAACTCCAAAATCTCATTTCCTAGTCTAGTATCTGTCATTTTATTCCATGAGAAAATATGGTATTTGGAGAAAGATGAGGTAGCCAAGAAACCTGAAGAATTTGGGTAACACATTCTCAATCTGATGAAGATCAATTTCCAAGAGGGGTCTGGTCAATCTAGAGCACTAGCACCCTCCAGATCCAGAGCTTCCAAACCAAGAGCCCCTGTCTTTGGTCAACGTGATCAACCTAAGCCTTGCCCAGAACTGACCTCCCAACATGGTCCTTTCTCTATGGGAGCTCATATCAAGGCCATTGTTGAAAAGGCCATTTCAGATAGCTTGGACCCTCTGCACATCTCCATGGCTGCTCAGAATTCCTTATTTGTGAAATTGGAATTTGAAATTGGGAAGCTAATGAAGGAGGTCACTGAGATACAGGAGAATCAGGAAGAGCTGAAGGAAGATATTGGGAACGTGCATGGACATTTGGATGACCACAGCCAATCAATCACCAACCTGCACAACACACTCTGGCTAGTCTCAGGCAAGGTTGACAAGCTCCTATCCCAATTTCAGTCAGGTTCTGGCATTCTCTCACCAATTCTCAAATCACCCTCACTTCCATCTCCTTCACCATCATTTGCTTTTCACTCCACATCTTCCTTGATCACCCTTGTCATTTCCTCTCCTCCTGCTTTTCACTCCACATTCTCAAAATTATAGTAGTACTTATTAATTATTTGTAATTATGGTTTTTGGTAAAAAAAAAAAAGGTCATAATGGTCAAAATTAGTATTAAATGAATTAAGGATATCATCTGTATATGAACATACGTATACGCACATGATGACATAGACTCGTTCATTCATTTTTCATGTTATAAATTGTTAGTTCTGTTGGTTTCGATTAGTTTTGATGATGTCTTATATAGATGTCATTCTTAAGAGCAAAAAGGTTGCACACTACATTTACATTATACTTTAACTAATTCTTATATCTAATGTAGATGTGAAGTTTAATGATGAAGAATAATCAAGAGAAGAGAAGAAAGAAAGAAGAACTTGCTGAATATAATGAGAATATCATTATTCAAGTTCCTAGATTGATTCTAGAAGTCCCCACGATGATATGGAAGTTGGAACGGCTCAAATTGGAGTTGAAATAAGCAAAATCAAGTTTTGGGATGAGTTAACTTGAGTCAGGGATCAGTTGCCTCGAGTCAGCCCTTTGGAACAGTGATTTTCGCCTCTGGATGGAGTTACCTCGAGGCAAGCTTTCATCCGCCGAGTCGAATTCATACTTGCGCTCGAGTTAAAATGCTCCTTCAAGATACTGTTTCACGTCCAAAATACGGCGACCTCTGGTAATCCGATGATATCTCCCAAACCAAGAATTGGATTGATGTGAAACCAATGGCATATGAAACTAGACTCCCAATGCGTCATGTTGATATATAATCCAAGTCCAAAGGAGTTCATATGAGAGAGCTATGAGTTTGGAAAGTTGGAACATCAATCACCGTCACAGTCCAGACCAAGCTTCGGTGTTTTGAGTGTAACTCACAAAATACAAATCCGATTGAGCTGAAATTGGTGGCATAAGAAAGTAGACTCACAGAGATTTCTATCAAGAGTTTAACCAACCAAAACAAAGTTCAGACCAAGGATATATGGCCCTCGAAAGTGGCAACATGTGATTCTGGAATCAATCCAAAGATAGCTTCGGATCTCTGAATATGGCTCACAACCAAAAGAAGTAAAACGTGCCTTGAGCCAACCAGATATGCACCTCGAGTCTAGATTAACAGAAATATCAAAAGAAATCAAAGAGGAAGAAAATTGCCTCAAGCCGGATAGGAAACCTTGAGGTGCGAAGACGAAAAGATAGAACAAAGGAAAGCAGTGTTTGCCTCTAGTTAGATTATCTACCTCGAGTCAAAGGGCAAACAAAGTTAGAAGAATTGAGAAGGCTTTTACCTCGAGTCGAAGTGGAACCTCAAGTCAAATGGCAACCAGAGAGTTTGAAGAATAGAGAGCAGTTTTTACCTCGAGTCGAAGCTCCACTCGAGTCAAACCGAAGACGTAAAGTTAGACGTTTTGAGAAGGCTTTTACCTCCGAGCGAGAAAGTTCACCTCGAGTCAATATCGCATCCTGGTACATGTTTTTGCTGTCATATTACCTCCAGGCGATGCTGCAACCTCGAGTTGGCCAATTGAAATTGCATCTCTGAAGTTATATAATGCCTCGAGTCAACAGGTATGCTGCCTCGAGTCTGTCACCTTGAGTGAAGGTAAACTCTGCCTCGAGCTTTTATCCCGAATCACTTAACGATGTAAGGTTGCATGGCCTCGAGTCTCGTATTATGTATGCCTCGAGTTGAGAACCTCGAGCCTGTCTATCCTTACCTCCAGGCAGGTTCTTCCCTATGCTTCTCTAATTTCACGACGTACCTCGAGGTCACAAGTATGATACCTCGAGTTAGCTGCCTCGAGTCAGGATAAGTGATACCTCGAGTTAATTACTCATCTGGATCTCTTTGTTTGAATATTACCAATCGATTACCTCAAGCCAAGGAACTCTATACCTCGAGTCAATATTCTAGAACTTTATCTCTGCATTTTCGTGAAGCTCAGTAGCAGCAACGTCCAAATTCGAAATCAATATTATCAACGATTTCTACTTGCTATACTTCTCAATGCTATTAATCATGTTTGTTAGCAAGTTTCAGATGATCAATCGTTGTTTGAATCTTGATGAGCTGTGAAGCACCGAAACTTACAAGGAACAGAGCCGACAAGATGAAGGATGCCCATAACGTCAAAAGCAATTGAATATTATTTTAAGTCATCTTCTGACCAGGACCACACGAATGACAACCTGTAAAGAGACTCCACTAAGCAAACATTCAAACGTGGATAAGCAGAAGGCGCAGATGTTTAAATCTCTCAGCGGACATTTAATGAAGTTAAATGGTAGACAAAACAGAGAGGAAGCACAGACGCTCCAGAGCCATTCCCAACAGTCAAATATTCAACGAAAATATTCAAACGGGCAGATTCAAATCTTCAACGGTCTTCAAGCTTCAACCAGTATAAATACCCGAAGGTTTGAATTCATCAATGGCAGACATAGACGCACACACAGACAAAGTATTCAAAGCGATCCATTTATAGTCCGTACATATCTTCGATATTATTGAGCTTCGTTGTTTATTATTCATCTACTCTCGAGAGAGTTCAAACACTTATTTGATTAGTGTGTTGTAAAATCTTAAGGTTGTGGAACCTTAAGTGTGGGGGTACAATTACAACTTGTAAGGGGGAGTGAGTCCAAGAGTGAAAGGATCATCCTTCGTTTACAGAGTGTGTAATTGTGTCTATAGTTATTTGGTTACAACTTGTAAAGAGGGGTAAGTCCTAGTGAGAGGATTACTCGAGAGTTACAGAGTGTGTAATCAAGTTACGAGATAGTGAAATCCCAGAGTGTTTCTGGGTACTGGACGTAGGTCAAGAGTTGGACCGAACCAGTATAACCTCTTGTGTTCATTGCTCTTCTCTCTATCTCTGTTTTAAGTGTTCTTGAGCAATAAGCGAAAGAATTTCATTAACACCTATTCACCCCCCCTCTAGGTGATATTCCACCTTCAAGTTCCCTATTAGTGTTTTGCTGATGATTAAGGTTGAAAAGAATATATGTTCAAGAAAGATAAGCAAAATAACTTTAACTCAGTCAAAATCACGTTTTATCAGAAATATTATTTTGCTATCACATTGGCTCGAGCCAATGTTGCAGACTCGAGCCAAACACTTAGAAAACTATCGCTAGAATAGTGTGTTGACTTGAGCCTGATAAAAGACAACCTCGAGTCTAGATCTAGCCTCGAGCCAGGATAATCAGTAACTTGAGCCAAAGAATTTTTTATTTCAAAACATTTTCCGAAGAAAGATTCAATTGACTCGAGCCTACAAAAGGATTGTCTCGAGTCTATGACTTGACTCGAGCCAGACCTTTTAGCAACTCGAGCCAAAGATATAAAATTGAAAATAATGTTCTAAAACTTAAGTTGCTTGCCTCGAGTCAGTATACATTAAATCTAGCCAAAGTCTTGACCGTTACATTCGAAATTTAATCATGACTCGAGCCTGCTTATCTGCCTCGAGTGTAGATGCTAACTCGAGCCTCATAATTTGCCTCGAGTCTAAAGTCTTCATTGTTTTTTATCAATCTTCTAAAGTTGACTCGAGCCTGGAACATTGATGCCTCGAGTTTATGACTAGACTCGAGCCAAGGTATTTGCTGCCTCAAGTTAAGTAGCTTTTTCAAATGATCTTCTTATCTCCTGCGATGCCTCGACTCGAGCCTGAGTAAATGGTGACTTGAGCCAAGTTCGTCTCTGTTTTTCAAATGCTTATCTATGATTTGTAATTCTCTGAATAATCTTATGTATTCTTCATATCATCTATCATCAATGTTCTTAATCTCATTTAACCAGTTTGCAAAGTGAGTTTCAGATTATTAGAACAAGCATTAACTCGGATTTTGAATAAAGCAAAACCACCTGTCAGAGCATTTAATGCAGCTTACCTGATCGAGATCCTCTGTGGATAAATATACCTCTGAGCATCGAAAGACATTTTTGAAGATGATTATTTCATTCTCTTTGTTCCAACGGTCATAAATGCAGAAACAAAAGAATAAAAGAATATTACGACATGATTATTCGGATTTCGGTGCTTTATCTCTAACGGACATATTAGAGTCTCAACGGATATTTCTTCAAGCTTCTCAACGGACATAAATGAACTCATCTATAAATTCCTGAAGCTTTGAATTCTCAACTACCGAAACGCATCGTGCATTCAATTTGAACTTATTGCAATTTGTCAAGCTTTCAACTGTTTCATTAATATCTTCGGATATTCTACCGTACTTCAGATTAACATTTATATACTCAGTGAGTGAGTGAGGAGTTCTAAAACACCATTTAATTCTTTTAGTTGTGAAAATCTTAAGGTTGTGGAACCTTAAGTGTCGATGTATCAATTACAACTTGTAAGGGGGAGTGAGTCCAAGAGTGAGAGGATCATCTTTCGTTTACAGAGTGTGTAATTGTCTTTGGAAGATTACTGGAAATCCCAAGGTGTGCTTGGGGACTGGATGTAGGTCGAAATATTAGACCGAACCAGTATAAATTGATTTGTGTCCATTTTCTCTTCTCATACTTTATCTTACTTGCATTTCTCTTCAGTTCGCAAAGTTTTTTTTAAATCACCTATTCACTCCCCTCTAGGTGATATTCCAATCTTCATAAATATTATAATGTGTGGATGTTCATGCATAACTCCATAGCCTCTTAGTATTCTATATCATATATATGGCTAACGTTATTACACCCCATAACTCTCAAATTGAAGAGGCCCTTGTATTTATTCCCTATAACCTCCAATTGTACAATTATGTTGCTTAATTCTATTCTTTATGTACTTGTAACTCTTTAAGCTAGTCTTCAATATTGGGGTCCTACAAAGGATGATGTACACCATTTGACAATGAAGTGAATGAGAACTCCTAATTAGTTTCTTCTCCAATTTTCTCTCATCCCAATTTATTGTATTTTTTATTTTTATAACATTTCTTTTATTTTTTTTGGTGAAATTTTTTTTTTCCTTTCTCTCATTTCAATTTAAATATTAAAGTCATGTTCGGTGGAGAGACTCTAATTAATCTTGGCACATTTAGGTTAATTAGTTGTTTGGACCCTTATTTTTAATATGCTCTTGTCGTAGTATATAAAGTGTGAACCCTCAACCAAGCTAAGAAAAATTTAGAACGGAGAAAGTGTACGAAAATATTTTTTTAATATATATTCTTGATCTTTATTTTGGTTATATACAACACGAAACGCTATTACAACACGAAAGTGTCAGACTCTAAATAGTGAAGTTTAACATGAAAATACTAAAGTTTGACCTATAAATAAGATACAGAAGAAATAATTAATTTTCTTAAGTACCTGATTGTTTCTTTTAATAATTTTTGTTGTTGAATATATATTCAAATAGCTATACAATTATACACACACACACCCCAGATTTCTATACATACGTAGTACACACACACACACATATATATATATATATATATATATATATATGTGTGTGTGTGTGTGTGTGTGACTTTATATATATATATATATAGTTGAATATTTCGGCATAAGGGTTTGAGGGAAATGGAGGAGATATATATATATATAGTTGAATATTTCGGCATAAGGGTTTGAGGGAAATGGAGGAGAGTGGAAGCCTTAGTTCGAAATTTTCTCTCCCCATCCCCTCATAATTCTCTCGACCTTTTTTTTTGGTTGGAAGGGAGGGGTGATAATTTACCTTGGAAAAATGACACTAAGGTCCAAGTAAGAAAAATAATATAAAATAAGTCTTATAACTTGTCAATGACAAAAAAAGAGTTATCATTAACTAGTGAGAGAATTGTCTTTAACAAGTTATGAGACTTTTCTGATAATATTTTCTTTCATGGTGTCATTTTTCCTTTTACCTTAATCTGACTGATTTAATTTTATATTAACAAATTGTCTTTCTTTTCCTAAATCACATGCTCATCACTTGTTGCATCTCCTATTCCTCCTTTTCCCCATCCTTGACGGTCATAAACTCTCAGCCTCGTGATGACTAGAAGTTCACTTCCGTTAACTGCTTTCAGCCGCTAACTTTGTCATCGTGGTCAATTCCTGAACTATCTTCCTCATTCTAGGCACGATAGTTCCTTTAATTTTCCATCTTATCCAGTGTTCCTCTCTGTCCAGTTCAACTCTCCTCTTGTCATTTAAATATTATTTATAATTATATTTTATTAAACATTTTATAAAATTTAATAAACATATATAACTTTAAAATAAAATAAGGATAAAGTTGTTCTATACAAGTTTTTGCCTCCTCTCTTCTCCTAAACCAAACAATGTTACATAAAAATCCCTCTCATTCACTCCTTAAAAGTTTTCAAGCCGAATGAGGGGAGGGGTGCAACTCTCCCCCACTCCCCCTTCGCTGCCCTCCCCTCCCCTCCAAAAACCCCATACCAAACAATGTGAGGTTTGGAATTCAAAACCTTCTATGAGTATAATGGCTGCATGAGTTATAATAATAAAAAAAATAAACTCATCAAAGTCAAGATGCATGGGTGACCTGTTGAATAAAATTAAAGGATCAATAAAGCGCTATAGCAATGCCATTTGAACGAACAAATCTAAGATTTCTCATTCGTCATGATATTATTAAAGACATAAAACTCTTAGAATACGCATTAAGACAATGTCACAAAAGATGGAACAATTGCAAACACTCTTATTTTTTATTCAAGAAAGACCAATGCAAATAATATCTCAGGAGACAACTGACCAAAAACCCATAAACATCAAACAAGAGCATAAGAAAAGAGATCATAGTGGTAAAAAGCCCCCACCAATAAAAGTATAGTCTAAACACCGAATTGTATGCTCAAGAAATGTAATTTATGATCACTATCGAATTTCATTAAGATTTTCACAAGAAATAACTTCACCGGCAGGAGACGGATGGCAACCATTCAATAACCAAAACGAAGTAACACAATCATTGATATAAGGATTAATATTTTTGTTGGTTCTCACAAATTAATTGAATTTCAGTTTTTTTCCCTATAGTTTCAAATCATAGTTTTGTCCCCATAGTTTCATATTAAATACTTGGTTTTAGTAAGTATTGGGACCAAAATCAAAACTCATTAAAAGTATCTAAGTCATATGACCCATTTACTTTTAACGAGTTTTGGTTTTGGTCCTTATACCTAACGGAGTTAATGCAATTAAACTCAGACCAAGTACTTATGAAATTATAAAGACCACAAAACCATTATTTGAAACTTCAAAAATCAAAACCAAAATTCGATCAAGGTATAGAATCAACAATGGTATCAACCCTTCATATAACCTTCTCTAATTGCTTACTATTCTTACACTACTCCAAATTTTGGAAGAAGAGATCACATCCATAAGTTCATCGGATTGAAAAAGAAGAACTTCACCAGTAGGAGACAGAAGGCAGTCGTTTGATGTTGACGATGAAGGAGCAAAGTCATTAATGCTCTCTTGTTTGCCGTTATTGTTTTGCTCCAAGGTGGTTTTGTTATTATTGTTTTCATCGAAGTTGATCAAACCAGTAATGGAGCTTGAAAGATGATGAGGATCCAGAAACATATGAGGCTTTGAGCATGTGTGGTAGCCAAAATAGGTGGTTTTGTAGAGAGGAGGGCTATCTTGGATTATTTGTACTTGTTTGGTTGCTTCACATCCCTTTTCATACTTGTAAGTGCATCTGAAGTAGCATCTGCATTATCATATATTATGCATGTAAGCATTTTTCTTTCTATATTAAATCAGCGTCATTTTCTTAATGTAAAACCTATTTCTTATATTTGTCAATCTTTTTTTAATTTACCACTATTGATACTTTTTCAACAATAATCAAGTAAGAGAGACGGAATTAAGGAATATGATTAGAATGTTTTAGAAAGAAAAAAAAATGCTACATTAACTAACTTAACCAACTTCCTTAATGTAATTAGATTATAGGTCCCACATTAAGGATCGGAGGTAGTATTATATAAAGAAAAAACTTAGGTGTTCATAAGTGAATTTACAAGTATATATACACATCTTAACAACTAACAATAGCAAAATAATAAACGTCCGTATGAAAATATAAATATCCTAATTTTAACAACTAACAATAGCAAACTAACAAATGCCCACTATAAAAATTTACAAATCTTAATTTACATTACAAGAGCCTAAACAAAATTTTACAAGTGTTCATAGGTGAATTTACAAATTCACATGCATTTTAATGACAATAGCAAAATAACAAGTGAAATTGGATGACTTAATGGATATAAGCAACTCCACCTAAGTTTTGTCCATATATATATATATATATAGAGAGAGAGAGAGATGGATTAACTAGCTAATCTCTAACTCCATTAGAGAATGTCCATACAATAGAAGAAAGTGAAAGGAAAATAAATTTTATATATCATATCTTCTAAACATTTCTTTATTTGGAGAGCTTTGAAAGGTAATATAACAAAATTACCCAAATCTTCCTTAAAATTTAGAATGTGGGAATGAAGTTATGCCTATTCTTTCAAAGAAGGATTGGGAATTAATACAAATAGGCTCTCGCAAAACAAACCATTAGCAGGAGTGATAGCAGGGACGAGAACCTTTGTTTTAATGTAAATAAAAAATTGTTTTACTATGTTACAGAGTCAATAGCACTATTACAAAGAGTAGGTTTTACAGCAGAATCTTTACTTTGATTAAAAACAAACTGGTATATACAATTGTAGCTGGTAGCATTTTTAAAATCCGGGATATGACATTTTTCTATATAAATTGTAGTGATATTAGATATTCTGATCCAATTTTTAAAGTAGCTGAAGCAGAAAACATCTTCAAATGGGATCAAGGAGAGGACAGATACATCTAGAGAATATCTTTAAATCTGACCATTTATTTGATTATTTGGAATTGGTCTAGCTCAAAGAAAATCAAATGTTTCATGTCTCTTTGCTCAGGGAGACGGGTCTCTCCATTGTATGTCCTCTCCATTGTGCCTCCATTGAGATAAAAGGGCACCGTTTGCTTGCTAAGGAAAGATTGGGCAGCTTTTTCCCCCCTTAACAAGCAAACGGCGCCATTTTACTTGAATGTAGACGCAATATAGAGGATATTCAATGAAGAGACCCCTCTTCCATTTGCACACCCTATATATCAAGATGATATAGATGAAGCATGACGAATATGCATATGCAATTGAATTTTGGCACTGAGTATGAATATTTCAAAAATATTTTATGCAACTAAAAAGAATGAATGAATGCAAAGGAGTAAAACCTGGGGTGTTTGGCATTGTGTATGAATTTTTCACCATACTTTCTCCAGGCATAACCATCTTCCTTTGGACCAATTTTGGAAGAGTCCTCCCATGTTTGTATACTTTTCCTGCACCAAAAATTTAAATTCATTAAAAATAATTCAGAACTTGATTAATTAGCTCCTTAGTTATTCTATTCTCTGCAGGAGCTGGCATCTCCTTTTGCTTCAGCTTTAATTAATTATTAAAATTAATGAAGTACGGCAGCACAATTTCAGATTGTTGGCTGGGAGTGGTGGTTTAGAAATTTGAAATTAGGAGATACGTAGTGTTGTGCACATTGACCTGTGACATTATCTTTATTATAAGTTTTGATGATAACAAATGTTAAAGTAGTACTCCCTCTTGTCCTTAATATAAGACATATTAGATTAATGATGTTAGTTAAATGAGTTAATAAGCCCCCCCCCCCCCCCCCCCCAAAAAAAAAAAAAAAAGTCCATTAGTGGGTAGGGTGGTAAACTCAGCAACCTGGCAGTTGTTCGGTCTCCACTTTTGGAGGCGGAGTGCTTGGTCGCTAGGGTTTCCTTTTCTCAACCAATTCGGTTGTGTCAACCCAGTCTAACTTCCTTATTAATTCCCTCTCCCTCTCCTCCTTGATTATTATTGAGGGAGCATCAATAGAATTTAATTAGGAAATTATTGAAAAATATAAAAATTATGTCTTATATTAAGGATCTGAATAAGATTTACTACTACCAAGAAACAAATGTTCATATTACATGTATTTTGGGAGAAACGATTTATATACTTAAAAAAACTTCTTTTATACATTATGAGTTTCCTTGAGGAATCTTGCTCTTAAATTGATTCTACATCCAATAGTGTTCACAGCTTTATTTTCATGATGTGTGTGTGTGTTTTTATTTATTTATTTATTGTTGTTGTTAAGTATAAGGCTTTCTCATATGCATGATTCATAGTACTAGATTCATTAGTGTCATGCATATTCAACTTGGAATGACCAATTGACTCACATGTAAGACATAGTCCTCCCGTCCTAAATGTAGTACATAGTCTATAGTTTAATTTGCACTACAAATTGAGTTCTACATTTAGGACTGGAAGTAATATTATTGAACAGTGTGCATAATAAGAATGTGTATTGAGACGAATAAATATGAAGAGGAGCATAAGAAGACTAAAGACATCTAAGCTCGGGTGCATCACAACCTTGGTCTTCATAGATATAATTGTTATAGGCTAGAATTTTTGTGTGAAACTCTATGATATAGATATGCATTATAGGCTCATGATATTGTTAATCATAACGAGCTTTTTAGTTTTAGAAAGAAAAATTGAGATATAGTTTTTGGTATTGGCATTTGGTCATTTATCATTATATCTCAATTTGGATGTATTTGCATAATGTGAGAGTTGTGTACGGAGTAATAGCCCTAGGACATAACCAGAAGAATATTAACTAGTCAATTCTTACTTATCGTGTTAACCTTACCGCGTTATTCGACTCATGAACTTTGACATGAAGCTGAACCAAAAACAGATCATAGTTTGTAATCTATCTTCCCTCGATTCTCAACATTTCCAGCATATCATCCTTTTCTTTTGTATTCAAAACCGTATTGCAAGTGTTTCATATATACACAAACCTTAATTTATTTCAGAAATAATTTGCAAGCTTCCACATATACACACTTTGTGTTTGTAGAAATAGTTCAATATTTTTGCAAACAAGCTTTTTATTTTGTATATGTATAAACTCTAACTTATAAATACTCTGCTTCGTTAAAAAATTTGTAAACCCCCTTCCTTTTAGGTGTGTTGCCATTTCCAACACATAGCACATACATATATTGATTTGTAAACCCCCTTCCTTTTAGGTGTGTGTTGTCTCTCTCATTAATACTTTTTTCCACATTACCCTCATTGATTTCACTTTCTCACTTTCTTTTGTCCCACATTTAATTCCTTAATATTCATTAAATGTGGTCTTTTAGGGGGCCGGGGGGGGGGGTGACAATTTTTTACATAATGGAAAATCACAAGTTTAACTAATTTCTTTAATCTTTGTAAATTAATTAAGTAGGTCTGGTAAGTAAAATTAATTAAGAAGCGTAAAACTTTGAAAAGACAAAGGGATACGAGTTATGATTAATTTGTGAAGTACCTTTTTTGGTGAGAGAATCTTGTTGGATCTTTAATGGCGTGGCTTCTGCTCTCACAACGCCCATGAGATTCATCAGAGTTAGGTGGCAAATCTGCAGAAACGCCAGACAGTTGATAGTTGAGGAGCAAAATTGCATTTCTCAAAGAATCCTCCACCTTGGCAGCAAGATCTTGAGCATACGACGTCATTAAGGCCTCACCATCTTCTCCTTTGTCATACTTAAGAATCATTAATTGTTGAAGCTGTTTCACATACTCACGCCCTCTCTCCAGCTCCTTCATTGCCAGATTCTCCATAACCAATCAATATAAAATAAAACCTTTGTACAATTAAAAGATTGATGTGTCTGTGTGTCTATATATATACAGTGAAGAAGATGAGAATACTAATTAGACTGCGTATGTGATGAAAGAAGGAAGGAGGAAGTAGGGTTTGAAGATGACTATGGATGAGATAGAAGAAGGGTAAGATGGCACTTATCATTAGGCGACCACGCATACCCACTTGTGCTTCTTTATTTTATTTTAGCATTTATTCTTTCTATAGATTCCCTGATCCCTCAGCTAATTTTTAAAGGACCCTTATGGTTTGTTTTGATCATTTGTGAATTTTTTAAAATATTATCTCCTGCATTAATGTTTGTTTCCAGAAAATACTCCCTCAAGTTGTTATTACAATTTACAAGGCATATCTAATACCACTTCATCAAAATGTGGTTAAGTTATTACTCCATCTGGTTCGAAATATAAGAACTAAATTTGTGAGGGGATGTGAGTACACGACACTTCAATTTCGTCTCATTTAATGCTTTTTTTTTTTAAAAAAAAAAATACCCCGAATTTATTATATATCTCTCATCTCTATTTTCTCACTCATTCTCTCTCCTACACACCCCTCCATAAATAAGTGTGTTTTAGGAAAACAAGTTATATGTTTTTTTATACATATTTATTGTCTTTAACTAATTTGAACCAACTTTTCAAAATGCGTAATTTAGTTATTTGCATCTTTTATTTTGAACCGGAGTAGTAACTTTGTTTGAAAATTGAAAAAAAAGGGTTGAGGTATAATTTTGCCCGGAAATTGTCATCATATAGGAGCAATCTTTGCCTGAAAGCTTTTTTAGGAGCAATATTGCCTCGAAAGTGTTCAAATCGTAGCAATTTTGCCTTGGTAATTATCTTAGTTAAGCTTGAATTTTAGTTGACCAAGCATGTTGAGCTAACAGTTCACGTGTCATCCATATAACTTTTTTGAGTTTAGGTGCAAACTTGCTCTGGAAGTTTTCACTGTGGAGCAAATGTTGTCCCAAAAGTTTTCAAATTGTAGCAATTTCACCCTGGCTGTTATTCAATCATATTTAATCTTGATATTGGTCAAGACAACATTGCTAGAATCAAGAAACTACCGAGGCAACATAGCTCCTAAGTAAAAACTTTTGCAGCAAATTTGTACCTTAACAAAAAAGATGTGGAGGGCATGCATGTGGCATTCTAACTCAGTATATTTTATCAACTAATGGTCAAACTTGATTTGGATAATGATCAAGGCAAAATTGCTTCGGTTTGAAAACTTCCAGGCAACATTGGTCCTCAAAACAATTTCGAGGCAATAGTACTCCTTGACAACTCCAGGGCAAAATTGAACCTTAATCCAAAAGAATTCAAATTTATCCATATGTAATACCATAAATTATATTTAAGAAGTGTTAGATGTTGTAATTGTTAAGGACCATATATTTCTGCTAAAAAATGTCTTACAATAAGGACATGAAGGAGTCTATTATTAATTAGGTTGAAAGTCATCATGAGAGAAGATGCAATAATTCTTAGGACTATTTTAAGAAAATAATACTCCTGTAGTCCAATTTATAAGTTACTTCTAACATATAACATATTTTATTGAAACTAAAAAAAAAAATTAAACCTTAATATCCTTACCATAAATTTTAATAACTTTCTAACTTTAGCCTTATTTAATATTCATTATACCACATGAAAATAAAATTTGCACAGTACTAAATGAATGGGCCTCACCCCCGTAAAGAGAAAAATATAAGTTCGAATCCTGAAAAGCACACTTGTTGGAAAAGATAAGAATTTTTTGCCCTTTAAACCTCGAGGGGAAAACCTTTTATCAAATAAAACAAATGAAGGGTAAAAATGTAAATTCAAATGAAAATTGACTCATAAACATAACAACAACAAAAACTTCTCTGCCTGCCTTATAAATAGAATCATAGGAAAAATTGCTCTCATGAAGTGATTAAAAAGGCATCACATATGAGAGGGGGAAGTAATAAATAAGAGTGAATGGCAATAATAATTAGTAACTTAATAAATGGTATTAAATTCCTTGCTAAGAGCATAATATTGATTTTTCTATTGATATTATAAAACAACCACTAAATATTGTTCAAGAAAGTTTGACTAAAAAGTGAGGGACCAAAATATATTATTTGAAATTATAAGGACGGAGATTAAAACGTACTACGTATTGTATTAAACCTAAAATGCTGTGTAGATCCCATCCCCCTCTTGGCGTACTCATCAATGGTCAACCCCATTCTCGCCGTCCTTGGTGCTTGCCATGCCTACTCCTTTCACATACTTCAACATCCTCGCCGTGCTAGTTATAGAGTGTGGCTTCGTCCTATAGATGTCGCCTTTGGGTGTTAATGGCTAGGTGACATCACTTTGATTATGTCACACTGATGCATTAACCACTACTACTCTGCCACGTAGCAAAAACTACGTTAGACAGAATATATTATTTATATAATCATCACTCTGTTTGTTTTCTTCTAGAAACAATAGAAAGATTTCGTGAGTTGCATCTAGGGAAGAAAAATCTCCTCTGTAAAAGAAAGGCAGTGAATGTATCAAAACAAACAAAAGAAAGGCAGTGAAGAAATCAGGAAACTAGCTATTAGTTTGATTTATAGAAATTGAATTTTTTTTGTTTATTTTATATATAGAGAATCCAAATTATTGTTAATAGCTTAGTTAGGAAAGATGATACTAAGTTTGATAGTGTTTTGAATATATCTTTGATAAATAAAACCACCTTTCATTGAGAAGATGGTTGATAAAAGAGTTTTCGCTGTTACCATTTTCTTTGTAATTGATGTTTAGATCTTAATCGTAGTTTTCAAATACCATTAAAAAAAAGTAGGTTTAATTTAAGTATATGTTTGGTTTTTTAAGTTTGTATTAAAGTTATATAATGTCTTTTTAAACCCTTAATTTTAACATTGTTATCTCGTTTAATAGAAATTGCTGACGCACCAATTTTAAATGGTAATTTTGCAATTAACTACTGAAAAAATATGTTTATAATCAGTTTTATTATTTTAAAATTGAAGCCTGATCTGATATAAGCAAGATAAAATATTTATTGTATTTATTTTTTAAGAAAATAATGAAAGTAAGTAGTATTAAAAAGTAATATTATGCTTATATTAAGAGCAGATTTTTGTCGATTTTCCAAAAGTTGGTAGTTACCAAATACGCACATAAAAAAAAAAAGTATTAATATGTGTTCGGTATAGAACACAAATGTCTAGCTTTGGGCTTGCTAGTAGGTTAATATAGGATCCTTCACTCTTCTCTTAGATATCTACGTGGAGATACTCAGATAGATGGAGATCACGTCGTATTTTCCTTCCTATTTATAGAAGGGTCCTCACTGCGTGAGCTTAGTTTTACTTTCGGTCCTTCCCCCATTATTTATGATGATGGGGATCGTGGGATCCGAGTTCATGGGATCGTGGGGGCCTGTGCTTGTGGGAGCACGTTGATGGGCCTTCTCGACCGAAGCCCATTTATCTCGGTCCATAACAATATGAAATTAAATAGAGAATGTGCATAAATACTTCAAATTTAAAAGACTTAAGTCATTGTTATCCTTGTTGCTGGAAAAAACGTATAGTCATAATGATTGTCTACTTGTACTTGTCTTTATTTCAAATGAATCTTAATAAATAGTTTTGTAAATTAATTAAATGAAGGATCTCATCTGCATTGAAGGTGTTATAGGTATCTCAAGAATGGTTTTCTCAAAACTCATATAAATTACTTGTACGTTAAAGTAAATCAGATTACATATTATATAAAAAAATCATAAACAAGATAGGCCTAGCCTATTTACGTAAATATGACTATGCCCCGACTATAGGTTAGGCCTAAGCTACGTGCCTATTTTCACCCTTATTTTAACTTACATGTGTAACATTTTGTTGTTTGAGTATTTATCTCATCTTTATGGTAGTTTGCAAATTTAATGGCTTTGATAGACTATTAACAATTTCATATCTTAAAAATTCCTGGTCAGTGCATATATATTTTATCAAATTCTCGTTGTTTAGGGAGAAGCTATGCTTGTCGAACAAACTCCAAGCTATAAATCTTCCGGCTTTTCAACATTCAAAGTAATGAAAATGTAAAAGAGAAGAGAAAGACGGAGAAGAAGAAAAAGGAGATAAGAAGGTAAAGCATGAGGACCACATATAGAAAATTGCTCGGTGATCTCTATTATTTATTTGTATCAATATATTACAGTACACATCTATCTCATTTATATAAGGAGAATAACTTTGAGCACATGACTGTAATACTTGATTTTAAGAAATCCTAATTTCGAGATAAAGGAAAATTAATGAGTATTTTAATGAAGTAAATTCATGAGATAAAACTGTTATAGAAAATTGTTATAATTATAGAGTAAATTGTCAAAAAAGTTCCGTGAAAATCAATGAACGAGAATGACTAAAAATGATATAATGGTGATAAAAACAAATCAAAAACATTATGATAAATACTTGAAAGATCATGAAAAATTATGAGAAAAATATGGAAGTGTTATCCCTAATTATGAGAATTTAATAAATTATTTCAAAGGAAATAGCATGAAGAAAAGTTTAAAAAGCATTTCGAACCATTAAGTAACTTGGATGGAGTAAACATTGTTAATATTTTACATAGGATATAAAATGACAATGTCGATAAAAGTTTGTAAGATAACAATATACTGTAAATTAGTAAAGATAAATATATGAAGAAACCTGATCCTAAAAATATCACTAAACGAAGAAATTAGGTCTGATTAAGCCCTAACGAAGGCAGGGGTAAAACAGGAATTTTTGGTAAAAAATATTATATTTTTAAAAAATGGAAAAATTATTAAGACTGAATTTTAAAAAGAGGGGGCCGAAATTCTTTGTATTTGTAATTAAAAAGAATTGTTTAAATAATTAAAATGGTAATTAGAATAAAATAATAATATAATGCGGTGAGTCATCTTATAGGTAGACCAGGGGAAAAGTTAGAAATAAATTCTACAGGTAAACCAGAGGTAAAAGTATTTTCAGACTGATCAAATTAAGTACAAGTGAAATTCTACACGAAGAAAGAATTTACCAGACGTCGATTCCGCAACCGAAAACACTAATTCCTAATAAGACGAAAAGCTGATCAGATAGAGTAGAGCCAGATAGGCAAAGCGAGAACCTATAGAAACAATTGCGTGTTTTCAAACATGGTATTAAGTTAGGAAACAACTGGACATTTTACGATTCAGCGAATTATTGTCCGGAAGTTGGTTCTATCTAAGCGATTTCAGAATCGACGCGTTTGTCCGAATATCTTCTCGACGCACCGAAAATACCTGGATATGATCAAAAAGAGGATCCAAATAGATAATATGAAAGAGGATGAAAAGACCTCCAAAGTTACATGCCCGAATTTTTGAGTTTCTCGAAATCGCGCGAAACGGACACCGATCGGTAGCTTTATCGGCGGAGGCCATAAAGCAAGAGCCATCATGGATGACAACTCATCCATTGACTTTAGGGCTCTTAGATGTCGATCTTGACCATGGATGGCCAAGAGTGTTTTGTCCTCAAAAATGCGATCCAACGGCCGAATCCGATCCAAGACTTTTGTGGAAATTCCCACCTTGTCCCTATTTTTCCCTATAAATAGCAAGCCCTCTTGCTCTCATTCTTCACACCAAATCCGAATCCTAGAGAGAGGTTCTAGAGAGAGAAGCTCTGGAAAATTCTCCGCCTTAGCTCCGAGTAAGTTCTTCTCGTCCTTAGTTTTTAGTTTCCGTAGTTCTTTCGGTAGTTATAGTAGAACCGTTGTTTTGATCTAGGAAGTTTCGAATATATTCCTATGCTTGTTTTTAAGCCTCATTGCATTGAAAGATGCCTGACGAGGTAAAAACATAGTGAGGATAATTTTGAAATGGAGTACGGTCAAAGTAACAAAGTTCTGGCGAAATTCCGCCAAATTAGGGGTAGAAGGGCAAAATGGTAATTTTTACCGAAAATGCCAGTTATGATTTCAAATCACTAATGAAAGTGATATTACTCTGATAGGGCATCAGAAACTATGATTTGCTGCCGTTATGCTGCCCGACGTGCCGCTGTCGAACATTTCACGTTTTTCCGTAAAAAGTACGTTTTTCCGCCATAAGTACCTAACGTCGTCAACGAAGGTACGGACGCATACTGTAACACTAATCTTGTACTGCTTAAATGCATATATGTGATAGATACGTTCGTAGACCGATATACGACGTTTTACACGGTTATAGTCATGATAACGCCGTATGTTTTTCTAGCGCCGAGAACACGAGTGGTATCGTGGCACCGTGAATAGTGCAAGCCGTTATTGTTGTTTTACATTGTGGGGCTTTACATACTGCGTAATGCTTATGTTTTGTCGGCATAATGATCATGCATCTCGTATGCTTATGTAGTGATATACTTGTTGTATTGTCTAGAATATTTGTTATCTGTATACTGTATTGTTTGGGTTTGAGATTAACCGTTACCTGAGATTCAATGCGGTAAATTGAATCTCAGCTATAGCTTCATGATCCGGAGGAATACGGATCGAAGATCGAGGCAAGCAGCAGTAGACGTGCAGCCAGAGACTTATCTATCTTTACCGCTTTCGCTTATTCACTTTCAAACTCTAGGATTAATGTAATCATTACAATGTTACACCGTGGTTGATGTTTTTATGAATCGCTTACTTTTTCGCTCCAATGCTCTACTCTGATTACTCTGCTTGAAATATTTGGAAACGTTTAAAAAAATATTCCGCCGTTTTCAAATGGGATGTTACATTTATGGTATCAGAGCATTCATTCTGGCATGAACTTAACTATGGTATTACGAACGGTTTGGTGCCAAAGGCAAGGCTAGTCTATGTGGGTGTGCCATAAGTCGCCATAGAGGTTGGTGAGGCCCCATGATGGACAATACCTGGCCATTCTGTTCGGATAACGGAGTTATGTTCAAAAAGCCTTTTAAATTGTGAGCACATTTTTGAAAATGAGTACTGAGATAGCCCTAAGTCGGTGTACCGCCCAGACCGGTATACCATTCTCAACCGTGTACCACCCTCGGTGGCATCATTCTAACCCGTAATCGCAAATCCATCGTCTATATTCATATTTGATATCAGACCCTGATAATTCTTATAACTCTGATATCAGTCTCTGATAACTCTGGTAATTCTGATAATCGTCAGTTTGTACTGGACGACTATTCTGTCCTAGCGCAGAGCTTATATGTGGAGCTGGGCCACGCCGGATGAAACTCCGAGACCAACAAGGATCGGTACATGCAGTATTTGACTCATGTAGAGGAACTCCTGATACGATATTCCGTACCCGTTTCTGAGTAGACCGAATCAACGAAATCCTTAACGAGGGAAATAGTACGAGTGTCCGTTCGTTTGTAGTACTAGTGTGATAGAGTCTCGCGATAGACATGCCTATAGATTTCCCATATGGTTTGATAAATAGATATCTTACTTGCCACAAAAATTTTAGTTTCCGATGCATATCTCCTAGTTACTACAACCGGACCACGATCGTGTCATTGAGTAGGAGGTATCTTGTGTTGTCATGATGTATGGGCGCCATGGAAACATTTAAGGTATCTTGTGTTACCATGGTGTATGGGCGCCATGGAGACATTTTGATATCTGGTATTGACCACGGTATATGGGTGCCACGGGAAATACTATATATCAAAGTACGACGTGACAAGATCTTTACGGTCAATCCTGAGCGAATTCTCGATCATCAAGTGGAGTGGCCGACATATAGAGAAAAGTTCTGGAGCGAATAAGTCCGAAGTGTAGTTTAGTACAGAGTCTAAATTAGCAGAGAGCTCTCATAGATGCACTATTGGCAAGGCAACATCAACAGGATGAAGAAGCCCAAAGACAGTTGGAAGCACGACAACGCGAGGAAGAACGTGATGAGGAAAGTGACAATGACAATGACGAAGAAGAAGATGATAATGAAGAAGAGGACAACGATGAACATAACGATGAAGAAAATGAATCTGATCGATCCCGATCACCTCCACGACAAGGAAGAAGAGAAAGAACCACGGAAAGTCGGGTCAACCGCTTACAAGCTTAAACCACCCGGTTTCCGGGGGAAGAGTGAATTGGCTGAGGATTGGCTTTTAAGCCTGGAGAAGATATTCGAAGTCATTGAGTGCCCGGGAAATCGGAAGGCTCAGCTGGCAATCTACAAGCTAGAGGGCGATGCCCACAGTGGTGGAAGAATGTTTCCACAACCCTTCAAGGCCCCGTTACTTGGGAAGCATTCCAGAACAGTTCAAGGAACAAAGATTTTCCTCCCTGTACAGTGATTAAGGAAGAAGAATTTCTTCACATCCAAAGCAGGAAATGAAGAATCATTCGACGATTACTTCGCCCGTTTCACCAACCCGTCTCGTTATTCATCATATCCGAACAGCCACAAAAATGAGAGCCGGAAGGCGAATCGATTAGTGACCGGACTGAAATATGAAATAAAGGCGAGGCTAGTATCGCAGCGCAGCTCCGAGAATGGCCCAAGCCGTGGAATCCCGCAGATTGACCGAGCGCAATTTGAAAGAACTGCGCAAATTCCGAGGCCAAGAAGGAAACAATGCAACCCGTAGCGGGTTTAACCGCGGAGGCTCCTCACGAAGAGGAAGGCGCCTTGGAGCGATAACCGAGGCGTAAACAGAAACCCTACCAAACCGGACAATTGAATTACCTCAAACAAGGGATCCCGACGTGTCCAAAATGCAAGAAGTACCATCCAGGAGCCAACCGTGATGGGAAACAAGTCTGCTTCAGTGCCGTAAGCCTGGACACATTAGCCGGATTGCCCCGAGAAGGCTACGAGGCTAGACCTCGAGCGCCGGCCGGATCTTTGCGTTGACAAACACCGAGGCCGTAAAGTCTCCGTAAATGGTCCAAGGTACCATTTATCTTAATGGGAATCAATTGCAAGCATTGTATGATTCGGGTGCCGCCATTCGTTTATTTCTTATGATTATGCAAGTCGTTTAGGAATGCATGCCCGTAGTTTACCTTTTGATCTCGTAGTGTCTACACCACCGGGTGTAAAATCTTTAGCTTCGACGCGTGTATGAACCGTACCGCTAACGTGGATGAGCGAGTTTCAAAGATAGATCTTATCCGTCTACCTCTTCACGGCATCGACGTCATTTTCGGTCCGAATTGGCTAACGACCAACGGTGCAATGATCGATTGTGGCAAGAAGAATATATCATTTTCCTCGAGACAAGGTTGATGTGAGCCCGAGCTTTCTCTCCGCTACGTGTTGATCGATGCGTGAAACAGGGATGCCATGCCTTCATGGTATTCTTTTCGGTTAAAGCAGAAGCTGAACTATCACTCCAGGATATCCATGTGGTGAATGATTTTCCCGATGTATTTCCGGAGGATCTCACTGAGTTACCTCCTATCCGAGAGGTGGAGTTCAATATTGAATTGATGCCTGGCACAGGATCAATATCAAAGGCGCCCTATCGTATGGCTCCAAATGAAATGCAAGAGTTGAAGAAACAATAGAAGAACTTCCGAAGAAGGGGTTCATTCGACCCAAAGTATCACCCCGGGAGCTCCATTCTGTTCGTGAAAAGAAAGATGGAAGTTTTCGACTCTGCATCGATTATCGTGAACTAAATAAAGTGACTCAAAAAAACAAATATCCACTTCCCCGGATTGATGATCTTTTGGATCAGTTATCCGGTTCCACCGTCTTTTCCAAGATTGATTTGCGTTCGGATATCATCGATTACGAGTCAAAGACGATGATATTTCCAAGACGGCTTTCCGAACCGAGATATGGGCACTACGAATTCCTTGTGATGCCCTTCGGATTAACAAATGCACTCGCGGTATTCATGGATTACATGAACCGTATCTTCCGACAACACCTAGACCAATTAGTGGTGGTGTTCATTGACGATATACTCGTCTATTCCAAAAGCGTAAAAGAGCATGAAGAACATCTCGCGCTAGTATTGAACATACTAAGAGAGAAGCACTCTACGCAAAGTTGAGCAAATGCGAATTTTGGTCACGCCGGAAGTGAGATTTCGGGCCATGTGATATCTAGCGGCGGAGTTGCATTGACCTGTGCAAGGTGGAAGCGCCGACTGGAAGAGGCCGTAGACAAAGTGACGGAGATACGTAGTTTTCTAGGTCTAGCGGGATATTACCGCAGATTTATACGGATTTCTCGCGTCTTGCCCTACCATTGACAAAGCTTACAAGGAAGAATCAACCCTTTGTATGGGGAGATGACCGTGAGGAGAGCTTTCGAGACGAGGGAGAGGTTGACTACAAAGACCGCATTGATAATCCCAAATCCCGATGAGACATATGTTGTCTACAAAGTGATGCCAGCTGGGCAAGGATTGGGTTGTGTCCTAATGCAATTGGGCGAGTGGTGGCTTATGCCTCTCGTCACCGAAGCCGCACGAGTCGAACTATCCTACACACGATTTGGAGCTTGCTGCCATCGTGTTCGCTTTGAAGATATGGAGGCATTATCTGTACGATACGACCGTAGAATTATACTGCGACCACAAGAGCCTGAAGTATCTCTTTGATCAAAGGGAACTAAATATGAGGCAACGTCGTTGGATGGAATATCTGAAAGATTACAACCTGGAGATCAAGTATCACCCATGGAAAGCAAACGTCGTTGCGATGCTCTAAGCGGGAAGAAGGTGCAAGTGTCATACATGATGATACAAGAGCAGAAATTACTTGAAGATTTCAGAGACCTGAATCTTTCAAACCAAATCTGCATGAATTTCAACGCACCAAGTGACGCCTACCTTGCAAATCTTCTTGTGAGTCAAGGGGAGTATGACCTGAGAGATGAAGTTGATGAAGCTTAGAGACAAGATGATTGGGCAATCTCCATACGGGAGAAGATCTCTCAAGGTGAAACCCAAGACCACGACCTTTCATTGAGTGGATTGGTCAGACACAAGGGACGCATTTACATACCGTCAGTTGATGAACTGAAGCGGAAGGTACTGGATGAGGCTCATAAGAGTAAGTACGCTCTGCATCCAGGAATGGTCAAGATGTACCAGAACTTGAAGGCCGAAGTTTGGTGGCCTGGAATGAAAAGAGACGTAACTCGCAAGACGTAGTCAGGGTGTCTAACTTGCCGAAAGTGAAGATTGAGCACCGGCGACCCCCGGTCTTCTCGCAAGGACTAGAACCGCCGGAGTGGAAATGGGAGAATGTGACCATGGATCTTGTGGTAGGTCTACCTAAGATCAGGCATCACGATACCATTTGGGTGATCGTCGACCGATTAACCAAGTCGGCACATTTCATACCCATTAGCATCCACTACTCTCCAGAACGATTGGCTGCAATCTGCATCAAAGAGATCATAAGGCTGCACGGAGTCCCTAAGAGTATTATCTCTGATCGGGATACTCGATTCCAATCCCGCTTTTGGCAAGCACTACATGAAGGAATGGGTACCAAGCTGAAGTTCAGTTCGGCTTATCACCCTCAAACCGACGGTCAATCAGAGAGGACGATACAGACGCTGGAGGATATGCTACGAGCATGTGCCCTAGATTTCAAAGGAAATTGGGACGAACACCTCTCACTAGCAGAATTCGCGTATAACAATAGTTATCATTCAAGCATACAAATGGCCCCGTTCGAGGATTTGTATGGGCGAAAGTGCCAATCGCCTTTATGCTTTGACGGGATGATGCGTCCGAAAAGCAGCTTGCTTGGACCGGATATGCTAAAAGAGACCTCCGAGCGATCGCTCCGATCAAGAAGAGACTCCTTTGCCGCATGCACGATGAAGACGTAAGAGCTATGCGATAAGAGGAGAAGACCGTTGAAGTTTGAAGTCGGAGACCATGTGTTTCGAGATTATCTCCGAACCGTGTCGGCAGGACACTGAAGAGAAAGAAGCTTAGTCCGCGTTACGTTGGACCATTTGAAGTGTTAGCCGAGCGAGGACCAGTTGCGTATCAACTAGCGTTACCCCCGAACCTGAGTAATCTCCACGATGTTTTTCACGTGTCACAACCGAAGAAATACCTACCGATCAAGATCATGTCATAGAGTACGATGATGTTGAAGTACGGCATGATAACACCTTTGTAGTCGAGCCGGAGAAAATTCTCAAACACCAAGAGAAACGGCTTAGGACTAAAACTATACCGATAGTGAAGGTGGTCTGGAAGGGTTTGTCATCAAACGAGGCAACTTGGGAAACCGAGAGTGACATGAAGGAGAAGTACCCAGAGTTTATGGCCCATAGTCTAGTTAGTGTAGATTAAATTTCGAGGGCGAAATTTTTTTAAGGGGGAGAGAAATGTAATACCCGGATTTTAGCAAATCTGGAATTTCTGAGATAAAGGAAAATTAATGAGTATTTTAATGAAGTAAATTCATGAGATAAAACTGTTATAGAAAATTGTTATAATTATAGAGTAAATTGTCAAAAAAGTTCCAGGAAAATCATGAACAAAATAATGACTAAAAATGATATAATGGTGATAAAAACAAATTAAAAACATTATGATAAATACTTTAAAGATCATGAAAAATTATGAGAAAAATATGGAAGTGTTATCCCTAATTATGAGAATTTAATAAATTATTTCAAAGGAAATAGCATGAAGAAAAGTTTAAAAAGCATTTCAGAACCATTAAGTAACCTGATGGAGTAAACATTGTTAATATTTTACATAGGATATAAAATGACAATGTCAGTATAAAAGTTTGTAAGATAACAATATACTGTAAATTAGTAAAGATAAATATATGAAGAAACCTGATCCTAAAAAGATCACTAAACGAAGAAATTAGGTCTGATTAAGCCCTAACGGGCGAGGGGTAAAACGGGAATTTTTGGTAAAAAATATTATATTTTTTAAAAATGGAAAAATTATTAAGACTGAATTTTAAAAAGAGGGGGCGAAATTCTTTGTATTTGTAATTAAAAAGAATTGTTTAAATAATTAAAATGGTAATTAGAATAAAATAATAATATAATGCAAAGTAGTCATCTTATAGGTAGACCGGGAAAAGTTAGAAATAAATTCTACAGGTAAACCAGAGGTAAAAGTATTTTCAGACTGATCAAATTAAGTACAAGTGAAATTCTACACGAAGAAAGAATTTACCAGACGTCGATTCCGCAAACCGAAAACCCTAATTCCTAATAAGACGAAAAGCTGATCGATAGAGTAGAGCCGAGATAGGCAAAGCGAGAACCTATAGAAACAATTGCGTGTTTTCAAACACGGTATTAAGTTAGGCAACAACTGGACATTTTACGATTCAAATAATTATTGTCCAGTTGGTTCTATCGGAAGCGATTTCCGAATCGGACGCGTTTGTCCGAATATCTTCTGACGCACCGGAAAATACCTGGATATGATCAAAAAGAGGATCCAAATAGATAATATGAAAGAGGATGAAAAGACCTCCAAAGTTACATGCCCGAATTTTTGAGTTTCTGCGAAATCGCGCGAAACGGACACCGATCGGGTAGCTTTATCGGCCGGAGGCCATAAAGCAAGAGCCATCATGGATGACAACTCATCCATTGACTTTAGGGCTCTTAGATGTCGATCTTGACCATGGATGGACAAGAGTGTTTTTCCTCAAAAATGCGATCCAACGGCCGGAATCCGATCGAAGACTTTTGTGGAAATTCCCACCTTGTCCCTATTTTTCCCTATAAATAGCAAGCCCTCTTGCTCTCATTCTTCACACCAAATCCGAATCCTAGAGAGAGGTTCTAGAGAGAGAAGCTCGGAAAAATTCTGCCTTAGCTCCGAGTAAGTTCTTCTCGTCCTTAGTTTTTAGTTTCCGTAGTTCTTTCGGTAGTTATAGTAGAACCGTTGTTTTGATCTAGGAAGTTTCGAATATATTCCTATGCTTGTTTTTAAGCCTCATTGCATTGAAAGATGCCTGACGAGGTAAAAACATAGTGAGGATAATTTTGAAATGGAGTACGGTCAAAGTAACAAAGTTCTGGCGAAATTCCGCCAAATTAGGGGTAGAAGGGCAAAATGGTAATTTTTACCGAAAATGCCGATTATGATTTCAAATCACTAATGAAAGTGATATTACTCGATAGGCATCGAAAACTATGATTTGCTGCGTTCGCCGCCCGACGTGCACAAACATTTCACGTTTTTCCGTAAAAAGTACGTTTTTCCGCCATAAGTACCTAACGTTGTCAACGAAGGTACGGACGCGTCTTTGTAACACTAATCTTGTACTACTTAAATGCATATATGTGATAGATACGTTCGTAGACCGATATACGTGCAGCTTTACACGGGTTATAGTCATGATAACGCCGTATGTTTTTCTAGCGCCGAGAACACGAGTGGTATCGTGGCACCGGTGAATAGTGCAAGCTGTTATTGTTGTTTTACATTGTGGGGCTTTACATACTGCGTAATGCTTATGTTTTGTCGGCATAATGATCATGCATCTCGCTGTATGCTTATGTAGTGATATACTTTGTTGTATTGTCTAGAATATCTCGTTATCCGATACCGTATTGTTTGGGTTTGAGATTAACTGCTACTCCGAGATTCAATGCGGTAAATTGAATCTCAGCTATAGCTTCAGATCCGGAGGAATACGGATCGAAGATCGAGGCAAGCGCGATGAGACGTGCAGCCGAGACTTATCTATCTTTACCGCTTTCGCTTATTCACTTTCAAACTCTAGGATTAATGTAATCATTACAATGTTACACCGTGGTTGATGTTTTTATGAATCAGTTACTTTTTCGCTCCAATGCTCTACTCTGATTACTCTGCTTGAAATATTTGGAAACGTTTAAAAAAAAATATTCCGTCGTTTTCAAATGGGATGTTACATGACCTAAGCTTGGTGTAACAAACTGAACCTCTTGACCAACGGGCTTACGATGTGAAAAGACTTCTTCCCAAATTGATCATTGGTGGTGGGATGCTTCCTCTTCTTGGATTGAGAGGAAGGCTTGGACTGAGTGTGTGTGTGTGTGTGTTGGGGGGGTGGCCTTGGACTGAGTGTGGGGTTGGACTTGGTGGACGGCTTCTTTTGAGTGATGGAATTCTTTCTTGGCTTGAATACTCTAAGTACATGGCGAGGCCACGCAACGAAGCCGACCATAGCACCTTCTACTATATCTGCATCTTTGGTGGGAAAGGGGAGCAGATAGCCAGGGTTGATGTTGGTGTTGATTTGTACCTTTAAATTCTCAAGAGGGATGGGCTCATAATGAAGTATGTTATCCTCTGGGCAGTTGAACATGTGGCCCATTGCAACTACATGGTGTCTAGGGCTTTGGGAAAACACTCGACATCTGCCAATCCTCAGGAAGATCAGGGCTTGGAAATGTGCAGGTGACTCTAATACTTGGGCTGCCATTTCCCCCTTGCTGCTTGGAACAAAGCTCCTTCATTAGTTCTTGTCTGAGAAATAGTATTTGTTTATTCATTTCATCGCATTAGTTGTGGAGCTTTTGATATTTTTCATCCTGTTAATTTCTTCAAGGTTGTCGTTAACCATAATATTTTGTCTCGGTCAATCTAAAGCTGACACCCCTATGAAAACTGGGATGGTCTGGCTCCAATGTCTTGGCCAATACGTTCCCATCACAGTAAGGTAGCCCTGTGTTGCAACTTACTGAGACATGGCTTGTTGTGCATTTAACAATAATGTTAATATTGATAGTTATTGGTATACACATCTATTAATGTTAAAAATCGTCCCCACTCTCAGCAGCTCACTTTTCAGCAATCTGAGCATACCGCATTTGTAATACCCTAAAAATCGTATTTATGATAAGTATCATATTTCGGTAAATAATACCTATTGAAAATAGGTGAATATGTGGTTTCAAATAATAAGTAATAATTATCTTATTTTCTAAGGTAATTACTATGGGAATTAGGTGAGATAAAGAGCTAAAATCCTTGAAAAATGTATTTTATAAGGCAAAAAATAGCCTGAAAACATTATGATAAATCTCATATGACTGCAAATATTGACAAAAACTTGGGAAGTGTGTTATCTCTAAATTTAGGAATTTTTGGGATTATTTCCTTGGAAAATAATAGAGCATAAATATAATATTATTAAAAGCACTTTTTGGCCCCAAGATTTTTAATATTTTACATGAGACATAAAATATCAATGTCAAGACAAAAGTTGTGAGATAATAATTAATCCTAATTATGAAAATTATCAACAATTAGTAAGTGGCTAATTAAGTAATTAGTGGCTAATTGTTTAGATTAAGACATAAGTAAATTAATTAGTAAATAATTAATTTAAGGGAGAAATTCAAATTAATAATTAAATAAATAATAAAATATTTTATGCTTAGAAAAATAAATAAAAATAAAAGAAAAAAATATCTAGATATTTTGAATAAAATAATAATATATATGGTAAAGAGCCAACAAGACATTTGAGAATGGATAGAAATAAAATCCTACACCAAAATATAGGGATATAGTCTAAGTCATCCGGACTTTTTATAAACCAAAGGAAATTCTACCTCGGAGCGGACTATCTCCGTTCATTTCTGAAACCAACTGGGTCATTAAGATACAAGATAAATGAGAAATAGGGCAGATAGCATAAATAAGACCTATAGAAAACGAAATAGTTGTGACAAACCAGGGATAAGGTTTCTTAGGTCAAAACATATTACGAACCATCGAATTTCTGTCCAGAAGCTGACACTTCCGGAAGTGATTTCCATAACCGTTGGTGTCTGTCCTAAAATGTTCAGCAGGCAACAGAATGCCCTTAATGGGATCATAAATTTCATTAACTCAGATATTCCTACAGAGGAAGAATGGAACTTCAAAACGTTGCTTTCATTTTTGAGTTTCGTCAAGATTACGCGATTAGACACCGATCGTGGAACTTTATCGGTAAGTCAGAAGATGACATCATCTTCTTCTAGAAGGGATGATGTCATCCAACACATGGAGGGCCAAGATGGAGCCACGTGGCGAAGTGCGATCCGACGGTTGAAATCCGATCCAAGACAATTGATGTAATTCCAACCTTGTCCCTCCTTGCTTCTATAAATAGCCAAGCCCCTTCTCCTCATTTATTCACACCAAGAACCGAAATATAGAGAGAGAGTAGAGAGAAGGAGGAGCTCTTGGAAGTTCTAGCCAAGCCGGAGTAAGTTCTTCGGTCCCTGGTCTTTAGTTTCAGTAGTTCTTTCGGTAGATATAGTAGGAATGCTAGATTTATCTTTAATTTTTCAAGATAGTCTAGATATCATATTTAGGGGTAAATATGATATATATTTCGAAAATATGATGAGGGTAAAGATCTGTCAAAATTCTGGAGAGATAGAGCGAAAACAACGAAGCTCTGGCGAAATTCCGCCGATTAGTCAAACTAGGGGCAAAATGGTAATTTGTACCTAAAATGCCTGTTATGCTGCTAGATATTGATAAATATTATCCTTATAGGATATCGAGGTAATCGTACATTTCGTACCATACCATTGTCGTACCGTTGTTGTTGTACCGTCAAAAAATGGGCGTCATTTCCGTAAAAAATACCGTTTTCCGTAAAACGTACCGTTTTCCATCAACGAAGGTACGTTCGCGTACTGTAACACTAACGCTGATGTTTATTGTATGCATATATGTGCTATGTGTATTGTATGTGGTAGCTGATAGCTCTGCTGTATGTCATATACTGTCTATGTTGTATGTTGTATGTTCGCGTACCGTAACACTAGCTCTAATGCTTATTGTATGAATATATATGATTGTTGTATTCACACTATGGTGGTAGCATACGTGGATATGTTACACCCGTTTCTATGTCATATATGTGGTTATGTTACATACGTTATTATTATTGCTGTATCATACGTGGTTATGTTACATACGTTATTATTATTGCTGTATCATACGTGGTTATGTTACATACGTGGTTATTATCTTACATATGTGGTTATGTATTTCTAATCATACATCTGTTGTGGACTGTTGTATTGATTGCTTTACATCGTGTATATATATTGTCATATTTAAGCATGAGGTTAACCGTTACCCGAGGTTCAATGTGCATTGAACCTCGCTCTTATCATAGCGTCGAGTTCGGAGAACCGAGAATCGAGGAGAAAGGCGAGGCCGCACAGACCCGGCAAGACTTTCTTCTCGTTGTTATTCATTTTGAAAACTCTTGGTCACTTATCGTTTCAGAATCAGCCGGACTTACGGCAATTTGAATAAATGTATCAGTTACTCAATCGCTCTGATGCTCTACTCTGATGATATATGAAAAAAAAATTATACTGCTTTTGAAAATGGGATGTTACAGTATTCACCCAAGTTATTCCTCTTAACACACTTGTCGACGGCTGAAAAAGTCAACTGGAGTTGTGGGCTTCCGAGGATGGTGGATAACATTTGATCAAAGACAAGTGTGTTAAGTGGAATAACTTGGGAATGGAAAGAGCTCTCTACCTTTTGAACATGACGAGGGGGAAAATGACGATGTTATGAAAATGTGCTTTTTAGAAAAGTACTAAGAACAAAAGGAATAGGTTAGTATAAATAGAGTTGAATAGTTCGCTCTAAAGTATTTAACTTATGAGAACTGGTATTTGGTGTCAGAGTGAATGAGGTTTTGAAAATGTGCTCTTTAGATTTTTTTCTTTACATGACTGTTGTTAATTATGAAGTGTCACTTTTGTCAATCATACTTTACGGTCAATAGATATAAGCATTGTGCTTGTATTTTTGCTACTATAAGGTTGAAAGTCGAACCATTTGTAATTGTGAAATGACGGTTGTATATTAAGAACTATCATTTGTGTTACTGCATAAATGATGATTATTAACTTCAACTGTTATGCTTGTGTTATCGTGAATTCCACCTTGTAATATAGCGCGAAGCCATTATTTATTTGTGTGGAGCATAATAGTGCCCGCATATATATTGGTTCAAAATCGTGATGTATGATAGATAATAACTGTCACAAAAGATACATGACAATTCACCTATCTTCATTTCCAACCAAATTAAGTTTGCCTTAAATGGTTTAAACAAATAAAAATACTCCTATGTTCCTTAATTTAGGACTTTATTAAGTAATTTAATTAGATTAAGAAAGTCAGTTAAATTAGTTAACATCACATCTCCTCTCTTTTACTTGATTATTGTTGAGGGAATTCCGCCAATAGGGCTAATTTGGAAAAAATTGATAATATGTGAAATAGATCTTACATTTTGGATTAATATCATTTCCACAATTAGGTCTCACATTAAGAACCAAAATATATCATATTTTTTAAAAAAGTTGAATTTCTATTTTGAACAAATAATAATAAAAATTAGAAATATTAAATGATGGTTATGCATCCTAATTATATTAAGACAGATAAATTCATAGTGCCTAAAAATGTGAGTAGCCATTGTTGATTTTCTAAAGTCATGATGCATATAACATGTAGAAAGCAAAAAAATGGTATATTATCATATGAGGCAATCTATCATGTGCGCAAACTGCAACTTTTATAAGACTTGTAATTTGTCATTATATGGTTTATGGTAAAAAGTTAGTATTAAATGAAGGATATATCGTCCTTATTAAAGGTGTAGTAACGTAAATGATTGTGTAGACTCTTTCATTTGTCGTTCTTTTCTTTTCTAATCTTTGTTAGATCAGTTAATTAATTTCTTGGACAAACTACCCTACTAGATTTATTTTACTTGTGCATAAATACACATGTTTACACACACACACACACACTCTCTCTCTCTCTATATATATATATATATATATATATATATATATATATTAGAGATGGGGGTTTACATTAAGTGCTTCTCCCTTGTATACTTATCCCTCTAATTTTGCGGTGGTGGCATTTTTTATTTTATATTTTTATATTTTTTATTTGTTTAGATTAAATTATATGCTATATCCTGAAATATTTTTTGCATCTAGTATCTCAAATTAATTAATTTGAGATACTGGGTACAAAAAATATTTTAGGATGCAGCATATAATTTAATCTAAATAAATAATGTAACATCCCAATTTTTACAGCGGAATTTTTTTCTTCAATCAATCAGAGTAGAGCATTGGAGCGAATGAGTAACTGGACCATAACAAAACATTAACCATAGTGCAATAGTATAGATACAGTCATCATAATGTTCAAAAGTAAATACATTGACGGTAATTAAATCTCCGTCTTGAATCCTACTCCAGCTGCTTGCCCTGTCTCCAACCCTCGGTCCTCCAGACCCTGAAGCTACAGCTGAGATCCAATTCCCATTTGGATCTCAGGTAACGGTTAACCTTATGCTCAAATAAAACAGTATATCAACAACAGATATTCATAACAATACATCAAAGATATCAACACATAAGCACAGAAAGCGATGTGTATGATCAATACAATGACAACATAAGCACAAAGCAATATGTAAAGTCCCACAACATGTCTACACATTCCCTGTGCCACGATCACAACACGTGTCCTCAGCGCTAGGAAAACTCAAACGGTATTACCAATACTATAACCCGTGTAAACTGTAAGTATGATTGACGACCCTAAACAGCCTCGCCTATGAACGTATCTATCGCATATATGTATATGAGCAGCACAGAGTTAGGGTTACAGTACGCGTCCGTACCTTCGTTGACGGTACTTCGGTACGTTTGACGGAAAAAACGGCACTTCTGTCGAAAAAACGTCACATTTGACATCGGTACGACAGCGGTTCGTGATCAAAGATATCCTATAAGGATAATATCATATTTATCAATATTTAGCATCATAACAGGCATTTTAGGTACAAATTACCATTTTGCCCCTAGTTTGACTACTCGGCGAAATTTCGCCAGAGCTTCGCTACTTTGACTCTAATCTTTCCAAAATTTTGCCATATCTCTTCCTCCAATATATTTTTGAAATAAATATCATATTTATCCCTAAAACATGATATCTAAACTATCTTGGCAAATTAAAGATATGCATAGCATTTCTACTATAGCTACTGAAAGAACTACTAAAGCTTAAGACTAAGGACCGAAGAAATTACCCAAGGCTTCGCTACAATTTTCTCCGGACTCCTCCTTCTCTCTAAAACTTATCTCTATTCTGAATTTTGGTGTGAAAATATGAAGAGTGTAAGGTGCTATTTATAGGCAAATTCTATGCACTATTCACACTTTTTCATATCAGTTTTCGGCCGTCGGATCTAGGGTTTTTGAGAGAATCAATCTTGGCCCTTGCTTTATGTGTGCGGACCTCCCTTTCCCCAAAAGTCAAGAAAGTGATGTCTTCCATGATTTTACACTCTTGCTTTATGCGACTGTACCGATAAATTTCCCTGTTCGGTGTTCCAATCGCGTAATCTTAGCGAATCTCAAAAATACGGCAACACAACGCTGAAGATCTATTCTCCCTCTTTCAAAACATCTTAGTTAACAAAATTTTTGATCCCATTAAGGGTATTCCGTAGTCTGCTGAAGATTTTTAGATAAACGCTGTCGGTTACAGAAATGACTTCCGGCTATGCCAACTTCTGGGTAAAAAATCACTGGTTCATAATATGTCCTGACCTAAGAAACCTAGTTCATGGTTTGTCACAACGGTCTTGTTTTCTATAGGTTCTCATTTCTATTATCTGCCCTATTTCTTATTCATCCTGTCTCTTAATGACTCTACCGGTTTCGGAAATGACTTCGGAGATAGCTCACTCCGGGATAAAATTTCACTCGTTTATAATAAGTCCAGACGTTAGCTACTTATTTCACCTATTTTGGGATAAGATTTTATTTCTACCGGTTTTCAATTAGCCAACTGGTCTTTCTACCGAATATATTATTATTTAATTACTTAAATATTATAATATATTTTTGAAATAGCTCAAACCCTTTTCACACCTAGCAAATTTCGCCCCCCCCATTATTTTCTTTTTTAATTAATTTTTTATTTCATTAATAATATATTTAATTTAATTAGAAAGCTTAATTAAAGCCCTAATCCTACGATTAGCGCCTTTTAAGACTTAGGGGTTTTCGTGTGCTTAATCTCATACATCTTTCTTAATCTTTGCCAATTAATTAGTAAGTACACTTTAGGCTAATCTTAGCCATAAACTCCTAATTAAAGGGTTTTACAAATTTGCCTTAAATATTCTCTCATTTAAGCTTTAAATAATTAGCCATTAATTACTTAATTAGCCACTTACTAATTGTTGATAATTTTCTTAATTAGGATTAATCATTATCTCACAACTATTTTACTGACATTGGTATTTTATGCTCCATGTAAAATATTAAAAATCATGGGGCCATTTAGGGTTCCCAAAAATAATATCAAATTTTCTCTTTAATATTTTCATGGAAACAATTTATTAAATTGCCAAAATTAGAGACAATATTCTCTCCTTTTTTTAATAAATATTTTATTGCCTCTAAAGATTTATCATAATTTTTCTCAAGATGTTTTATGACTCAAAAACGTATTTTTGGCCTTTTGGCTCTCTATCTCTTCTAATTTCCATAAAAATTACCCTAGAAGACAAGATATTTATAACTTATTATTTGAAACCACATATTCACCTTCTTGAATTAGTCATGTATTTATCTCAATATAAAATTCCAGATAAATCAATATCCGGGTATTACAAATAAAATATATTAAAAAATAAAAAAATGCCCCCACCCCAAAATTAGAGGGATGAACATAATAGGAGCACATAAGGGGAGAAGCACCTAATGTGAACCCCCATCCAATAGAGTGTGTGTGTGTGTGTAAACATGTGCTTGGTCAACACATATTTATGCACAAGTTAAATAAATCTAGTAGGGCAGTTTCTTTGGTCCAAGAAACTAATTACCTATTGCACAAAGATTAGAAAAGAACAGAACGTTGAACGAAGAGTCTACGTAATCATTCACGTTCCACCTTTAATGAGGACGATGACTTTTTGTTTTTTCCTTTATCGCAGAGCAACTTCAACTCTATTATTATAGTCTTGAAAACTCTTGGACGGCAACCTGCTTTTATTAAGCAGTGTCAACTTCACTTGTTTTCTCTATCTATATATAAATATATTCTATGGCCAAGATCTTTTTCTATGCCACGTTTATCAGCTAACAACCTTCAAGTTTACTGGAAATTTCTATTCCTCATCATAACTCTTCTGCTAACATGTCATCTTGAATCCTCATCTATATGATTCCTATCGGTTGAATTCATTATATATACTGGCCTGAGTACTATAAGCACATATCTTATACATCTTATAGGAACATTGACCGGTCTCAATTCTACCAAGTATCATAAAGATTAGCATAATACTCAGAATATGTAAACATCAACTAACATATTGTTTTCTAAGTAAGCTCTACTATAAAGAATCTAACTTATACTTCTGCATCTAACTCAACTTGTTCCACAATAGCTTCTATAATAATATTATCAGAATCAAAATATAGGTACCATTACAATCACTAAATCATTCGACAACACACTGTCTATAGCATTTTTGAAAATTTCCAGCAACACTAAAAATATCGAAATCATCCTTTTAATACCTCCAAGCATTGATTAGATAGCTAAGACATTTATTTCAAGTAAGCAAGCATCACATAGCATAGTTACATAGCCTCAAAACCTCAAAAATACTTTCAATTATCATTTAAAGGGTTATATATAATAATTTTCCAACCTTTCAATTAATTCTTTAACTTTATTATTTTATCCCTTCAGCTACTCGGACGGCACAATCATAGCAAACTCCGAGCTTCCAGCTTTATAGATATGGTTCAACTTTTGATTTCAACAATTTATAAATCATCATAATAATGTCTCCAAACAGGTTTATTTATCATTTGAGCATCCTTAAAAATATTCTAATACCTTGAACCACTTTAGGCCATTTGAAATTCCTAAAGAATCGAAACTCAAAAGTTAATTCTTGGGTTACTATTCACTTGGTAACGTAACAACTCTTTGAATATTTACCCAACTTTAAAATTCATAACTAAATCTAGAACCTCCTAATAAATTGGTTTAAAATCATTCTTCCTTAGTTATACCCAACATGCACACTAAGAGTCAAGCTTTTAACTCCTATTCCAACCTTCAAAACATTCCAGCAACATCACTATATAACTTAAAAAATATTATCAATTTCCCAATCGCAAGACTTAGACCTTATATACCATAAGATCATATTAAAAAATCACCATATATTATACCTATATTCCATCATTTAAAAAACACATTTATAATTCAACATCCATCTACACAACTCTATTTCTCAAAAATGTCATATAATGTCCTCTTACACATTTTCAACCTCAAAAGTTCCAAGATCATATGCTATAAGCATTCTATCCTCAAGAATATATTTTGAGCAGCTCCTCAATCAAAATTTTGAAAACTTCACAACTTTTATAACATACCTTTAGTTAGCATGTACATAAACTCTAACCTTCAACCAAAAGGTTTCAAATTTAGGAGACACTTCTCTCTTCCGACTTTGAATCAAGAGGAAACTCATCCTTTCAACTTTTATTTCTACTTTTGTCTTTAACTTTCCTGTAGATTAGTAGTTATCAAGAGTCAAAACGTCTAATAGAGCATTCTACCCTATTAATATTGCCAGGACTTCTTCTTTGATACCACTCTGCAGTGTGACACCCTGTTCTTCGGACAAGAATATAAGTGGAGAAAGATGACATGCAACCTCAAATTCATGCCTAAACTTGCAGAATTTCAACCCCATTCAACCCTACACTGCATGCTCTATTTTTGGTGAATCAATACATAACCAAAGAACCTTAAAGAAACCTCAAAATTGACAAGCATGTGAAGAAATCATGTCCACAAGCTCTACTTACAAAGTGAGCGAAACTCTTCCCAAGAACAATCAACTTTCAACAACCATTTAACCTCAATAACATCATCAATATATGATGGGAGAGGGATTAATAAACTCACCTAACTCAGAATCTATCTTTGCATGCACAAAATTGCTCTCCTTCTTCTTCTTCTTTGGCAATCTCTCAGTCTCTCTCTTGTTTGCTCTCTCGCTCTCTCTCTTTTCTTTGTGTCGTGCAGACCAAAATGATGCAATGTAGTGTGTGTGTTGGTGTATACTTTCCGAGCATTGAAAGTGGAGTGAGTGTTGTGGGACCCACTCACAAAATAACCCATTTAAGCCTCTTTGCCCCTTTACAAGACTTTTGTTTACAATTTGGTCCTTTGCTCATTTAAATGCACTACAAAAAATGATGTTTTGTAGCAGTCAAAATTGTATAATTGTAGCGGTTTTGGCCGCTACTATTGACATGCGTAGCGATTAGTGAAACCACAACAAAAAGCATCGTGGCAAGCTATTTTATAGCGGTTAATAAAAACTGCTACTCAAGTATCCTCACTGCTACAAATGTAGCGGTTATAGATCACCGCTACAGGATGACATTCAGATGACATATTGTGGGCGGTTCATAACCGCTACAATATGAAATTGGAATTATTTATGGTGGTCTAATAACCGCTACTAACTACGCCCATGAATTTTTAAAAATAGGCGAGAAAGTTCGAGTGGTGGCAAAACATTTTTTAAAATTGGCGGCATATATTTGTAGTGGTTTCAAAACCGCTATAATATTGGATGAAATAGTAACAATGGCCCCAAAAAGTTTGATTTAAAATTGTAGTAGTTTTAAAGACAGGTGGCGTGTTCACTGTGTTATCACACAATGCTCACTTTAACCTGGTTCGAACTATGTCCTTGTGATATCAATCTGAATATTAAAGCTAACATCTCATCTCTTTTCTAAAATCAAATCCGATTAAAATTAAAAAGAAACGAATTTAGTTACCGATCAAAGCGTGAGTCCTCTAGATGAAATCATGGAATCTTCAACTCATGGGTCAATCATAAAAGCTAAGCCAAGCATAGCTGGGAAAAACGGAAATGCAGAAATGACGAAGATCATCATCAACACGAAGAACATGTTCAGAGAAAATGAAAGCTTATGTTTTCAATCTGAAAATCTCCAAAAATGCAATAATTCAGTGTTTCAGCTACCCTAGTGTATAAGCCTAATTCGGTTTGCAGCTCCACAAAACCAGCCCAAAATGGAAACAAACCATAAATGGTCTTCAATTACAAAATTAGGCCCAATTAAATAAATAAAACACCAGAATTTCGCGTCTAACTTTGGCTTCAATTTTGACCATCTTCTTGTTTGAATCTGCCTTTCAAGTATCATATCATTTGTGGCTCTCTGAATCATCTAAAAAATGAGACAAAAATGAGCCTAATTGGATACCTGTATCAAAAGTTATGATGAAAGTACTCAAACACTGTAAATATAGAATTTTATAATAAAAAGGAAATAAATCCAATTAAAAGCTCAAAGTTTAATTAAGCACAAAAGCTCATTATTTATGAACTAAAAAATCATAAATTTATTAACCAAGAGATAGAAAAAAAGTGTAATAATATTCAATTATCATTAGTCATGGTAATTAAGAATTTTTTAATTCTAGATTAATAAGAAGCCATCATGTCTAATATTAAATAACAATCTTTAAATTTTTAATTACATTTAGATCTCAAACTTAAATTTTTAATTAAAAAGGAAGAGGATATGAATATGAAGAAACTAAAGTAAAGATGAGCTTAAATACATCAAGACGAATGAAGATTATTTAATTACATTTATTGAAGTGGCCTCAGATTTCAGGAGACACAAAGTTGGGAAGTTTACTTGGAAGTTGAGAAGACTCAAACATTAAACATCGAGTATAAAGAAACGATGGCATCTTAAAAAATATGTAACTGGTTCTATAAATACACTCATTCAAACTTTTTTTTTGATACCACGACTGTCTTTTAGAAACCATCGTGGAAAATTCTCTTTCTAACAATGACTGAGATAGACGACTGTGAGAAAACAACCAGTCATGGAAAACTTCATCAAGCTTCTGTGACCCTTGGACAAGTTCTCTAGAGGTCGGGGGTTTGAACCTCCCTGACCTAGTATCATTGTTTTTTTCTTTCTTGATACAACGACTATTTTTCCACATCGGTCGTCATAATAAAGAATTTTAGTAAATAGGTCTCGAGATGGATGCTTGTTTAATAAAACTTAGTCATTGAATATTCCTGAGGTCGAGGGTTCTAACCTATCTTAAGCCTTTTTTATATATATTTCTATTATATACAATGAATGGTTTAAGTAAAACAGCCATAATAGTTGTCACAATTTTATAAAATGACTAATTTTAGTAAAATAGTCATTATAAAGGTACAATGATGTAGTATTAAATATCATTCGTGGAAAGTTGACACTCAACAAAGGCTTTTCTCCATGTAGGTCGGTGTATCTCCAAATTCTTCAAACATTTCACATAGCTCTTCTCTCGTGCCCATTGTTCAATGCTGTGATTTTTCATCCTCTTTCTCTTTCTGTCGTGCCTCCATCCCCCTCATTCTCTAATCTTTGAACCACCCTTGCCCAACTCAATGCAAATAACTTCTTTCGTCCCCCTCTTTGACCCCAATTTGAACTCTGACCTTTGTCACCTCATTTCCAGAGCTCTCATCTTCTCTCATCACCTCTTGTGCCTCCAGCTCTCTTCGCCACCCATTGTTCATCGCTTTTATTTTTCAACCTCGTTCTCTCTCTATTGTGACTCTATCCCCCTCCTTCTCCAATATTTGAACCACCGAGCCCAACTCAACAAATAACTTATTTTGTCCCCCTCTCTGACCCCAATTTGAACTTTGACCTTCGTCACCTCATTTCTAGAGCTCTCATTTTCTCTAATCACCTCTTGTGCCTCCAGCCTCTTCGCCACCCATTGTTCATTGCTTTTATTTTTCAACCTCATTCTCTCTCTATTGTGACTTTATCCCCCTCCTTCTCCAATCTTTGAACCATCGAGCCCAACTCAGCAAATAACTTCTTTCGTCCCCCTCTCTGACCCCAGTTTGAACTCCAACTTTTATATCCTCTTTGCCAGAGCTCTCGTATTCTCTCATCATCTCTCGTGCCTCCAGCCTCTTGTTGGACTGATTCTCTTTAAAAGGAATGAACTTTACACACAAAATAATGCTTGTACGATTTTTGCATTTTGGTCAAAACAGGGAATCACTTTGTATTAGGAAGAAAGCAGCCAATGATGATGGGAATAGCGGTGTGGGGAACTCAAGTTCCTCACCTGTTAATAAGAAGGCTAGAGGAACCATAAAGCTAAAGGACTTGGTTGGACATCATGATAATCAATAGGAGCCGGTGCACGTCGAGTTTGATGTTGATATGAATCAAATTGGGCAAGAGGAAGACAGGTTCATCAGCTACATTAGCTATTTGAGTCAAAGCAAGGTCAGCCTTTGATACGCCAATTGGAAGGAAGTTTCAAAGGAGACGAAGAAGATGATTTGGGAACAACTTTTGGTATATAACTTTATTTCTTAATTTCTATCTTCATTTATTTTGGTAAATATATAACTATGTTATGTTTTTCTTTGTAGCAAACATACATTGTCCCCGCCACCTAGCAAATGTACAAGCATTTGATGGGGGAAGTTCTTGAGCGGTGAAAAGACTTCAAATATAATCTCACACACAACTACATTTGAGGGCCCAAGAAAGATCATGATCTTTGTGTTGAATATTCTTATATCTCAAAGGAAGACTGGACATGGTTTGTGGCATCACGACAAGATCCTAAATTTCATGTATAAGCTATTAATCATAGTATGATACATTTTATTTCAATTTCTTATTCATCTCTAAGTCAGTTTTCTTTATTATCTGTTCATATAAATTAAGTCAAGAAAATAAAGAGAGGCGGTCCAAAAATGTCTATGATCATACTATGTCTCGTGGGGGTTATTGGAAGCTTGAAAGGGAGATCATAGAGGCTGATTTGAAAAAATTGGCAGAAACAGCAAAATCATATCCTAGTATTGTCATGCAGGCACCTCCTCTACCCCTATGTCATAGAAAATGAAAGGAAGGGAGGATAAAGGAAGGAAGATTTGTAAATCTGACAGTCGAAGGGATTGCTGCAAAGATCATGAGTAGTTAATATAAAGTTTTAATGTAAGTGTGGTTCAATTTCCTTAAAGGTTATGCAATAAATTTATATTCCTCGACTCTATGCTACAGGATAAACTTGAGCGGCAAAGTCAGGAAGGTTCATTCACTTCAACTGGATTGATGGACATCTTAGCCACAACGATTGGGAAGCTTGATCACCCTAGTCAAGTTAGGGTGGAGTCAAGGAGTTTCGTCTCTCGAGATATTTTGGACGGGCTTCTTCACATTCTGGATAAAGTGAACCTACTATAGAGCTTGTGGCCAAGATACGAGAGGAAGTTAGTTCCTCAATTTGAGAGGAAGTTATTACCTCAATTCGATAGGAAGTTCATGACTCAATTCGAGAGGAAGTCAAATAAGAGCTTGAGTTGCAACTTTGCCAATAACTCTGAGAAGAGCTATTTGTTGAGCTACAGGATCGATTTGAATTGTAAGTGTCTAGCCATTAGGCCTGGATGCAATCAGAACTTAGATCTCTGGAATCTCCGGCCTTTCCCAGCACTAAAGGCAATTGCAAACCCCCAACTTTATGAATTGGCTTCCCTACTCCTCAAACAGATGTTGGAGAACCTTGCAAACTTTGGTTGGAAAACCTGATGCAGTGTGTTGTCACTGATGTTGTTGTATACACACAGGCAACCACCCACCATGGTAAGAAAATTTAGGAAGATCAATGTAGGGTTAAGGTGATAATTTTTTGACAGGGGAGGAAAGGGTAAATGTCCCTTTCCTTGACAATGAGGTTGCCCTACTTAGTCAGGCATAGTTTTCATCCTTTGGCCTGGACATCTAGTTCAGAGTTTGGATCCTCATCTAATGGTAGGTAACACCTTACTATTAATTACATCGACAGTTACTCATAAATTGTCATTTATAATTGTAAAATTACATCGACAGTTACTCATAAATACGTTGTTGTAAGATATCATTTTTTTTAAAATAAATGAAATAAGAAAACCACATACAATGGCTATTGTTTATAACAACTTTCTATGAACCAGTCGTGTATGTTTAATTACAATGATTGTCTTCAAACCAGTCGTCTATGTTTACACTTTCTATGACACTCATTTATACTGCACCCTAGAAACAGTCATCAATGGTCCTAAAAACTGTCGTCAAATTTACCTTTTGTAATAGTGATCCTTGAACTATCTTCCTCATTCTAGGAATGCTAGTTCTTCTTTCTCTAACTCAATTCTTCTTTGTTGATTTTCCATTCTATCCAATTTTTCTCTATGTTCAGTTCAACTCTCCTCTCGTCATTTAAATATTCTTTATATTATAATTTATTAAAAGTTTTTCAAATTTTGAAAAACATAACTTCAAAATAAAGTAGGGATAAAATTGTTCTATAATTTTTTTTCTCGTCCCAAACCAAACAAGGTAATATTACAATTACTTCACTCCCCTCCCTCCGATCAATTCAAATGAGATAACATGAAAATTGCTCCCCTCCCCTGATCCCCTCCATTAAAATCCCTCTCATTCATTTCCTTTCAGTGAACCTTAATTTTGGATGGGAGGCTATAAAGGGGAGACGAGGGAAGGGGAACCCCTCCTTTCAATTGTTTTATATCCAAATAGGGGGAGGAAGAAATTCCTCTCCCTTCCTGAAGAAATTGTCAAGCCAAACAAGGGAAGGGTCATAGCTCTCCCCCACCTCCTTTCCCTCCCCTCTGCTCCAAAAACCTTTTATGCGAGGTTGGGGGTTCAAACACAACATAAATGTGAGGTTGGGAGTAAAAACTTCTATGTTAATATAAGCCCTGGTCCTTCAAGGGCTGGGCTTATAAATTGGAGCTTCTAAATGAGGTTGGCCCTACAGCCCTGTAGGGCTGATGGCCTAAAAGGGCCGGCCCGTTAGGCACTACAAAAAAAGTCGGATTTGTGAAAGACTAAATCTATCGCTAAATAGGGAAATTTCGTTGCAAAAAAGATTTGCGAAAGAATTTGTAAGTTCGTCGCAAAAAATTGTCGCCACAAATTGAAATTTGCAATGGAAAAAATAGGTTCTGTCACAAATGTGGAATTTTGCGACGGAATAATGTGTCGTTGCAAAATTTCAATTCTCGCGACGATATTATTCCATCACAACTTTCGATTTTGCGACGTCACATATGTCCATCGCAAAATGGAAATTTTGCAGTAGAACTTTGTTCAGTTGCGAAATTGAAATTTGTGATGGAATAACTTTTCTATCGCAAAATTCAACATTTGCGACATATAGGTTAATCTGTCACAAATGTCTACAACAGGAAAATTTCGTCACAAAATTCAATTCCTCAGAAGAAATATAAAAAATAAAAAATAAAAAAGAAGTGTATATCATGAAAATATATAATAGCAATCAAAAGAGTTTACATAGAGAAAACGAAATATAAACAACAATGTTGCCAACAAAATGGACTAAAAAGAAAAAAATGTCTATACAGCAGCAGTATGGTCATCATCATCACCAGGAGCCGACCCCGTATCCTTCTTCTCCTTTAATAAGGACTGGAGTAGATCCTGGATCTGCTTCATTATCTCCGCTTGCTAATTCATCATCTACTCTTGCCGGTTTAGCTTCTCTCCTTGCTGATTCAGCTGCTCTGCTTGCTGATTCAACAGTTGTTCTAACTCCTTCACCCTCTTAAGCTCATTTCCAAAACAACATTAGGAAGTCATTTTATTTTTTATACTTCATTTAAATGAATGAGGGACTGAAAATGTAACAATTAAGATCAAAAGTATTATGTTTACCTGCAGAAACACCTCCAACATGGTTGGATGAGCGCTTCATACCCTTCACTCGGCTAGTAGAGGCACTGTAACACCCCAAATTCCGTAGCATAAATCATACTAGTTGACACTTGGTTTTAGAAAGATTTTCATAGTTTGAGGTGCTACAACTCAACGTGTTGCGGAAACGGAGAGCATGTACTAAAAATTTGAACAACTTGAGTAACTGATATAAAATACTCAGACATATGCTGATACCTGACGTATACTGATATAGTACAAATTTCCCGAAGGAATATTCATGTGATACATTAATACAAAACTTTGTATAATTACAACTCTTACATGTAACTATACCATCTTCAACCAAGCCTTAAGTAGACTTGGGGCATAGAACCTAACACGCTTAAATCAACCCATTTGGCCAGTGGGTAAAGTCTAGTGGCGATCTCCCCGAATTCACGGCGATCGATTGATCGAACCACATAGACGAGCATTTCTTAGTTTAGGCACCAAATGGTTTGAAGTAACCCTATTAGATTCATGCCGAGAAAGGTAAGCTCTGTTAACCTTCTTCCTGCATTTGCTTTGACCGGTGCCTCCTCACGGCTCCATCCATCGGTGTCTTTCTACGGCTCCATCTACTGGTGCCTTCTCTGATCCTTGATCATTTCCTGAACTATTAGTTTAAGACTGAGGTCCAATGCCCATTGGACCTCAGGTAACGGTTAACCTCATGCTTATGTATAACAATGTATGTATGACAGATATTCATGAAATTACAGCAGTCATCAACACATAAGCACACAGCAAATGTAAGATTAATATATCAACAATACATATCACATGTAAAGTTATCTATACAAATCCATGTATAATCGTTTGCACCTCACCGAGCCACGATGGCCTATCATGTCCTCAGCGCTAGGAAAACTCTAACGGCATTATCAAAACCATAACCCGTGTATAAAGCTGAATGTATATGTAGTGATCTAAACCCCATAAACTTAGTCACGGTGCATGACCCAAGACAGAGTCCCATCCATGACTTTATGAAAGTATCTATCACATATAAGTATACAATAAGCATCAGAGTTAGTGTTACAGTACGCGAACGTACCTTTCACCGCGTATTGGCCAACTTGCCTGACTTTTGATCCGACTCCGGCTTTCCCGGATATCCTATATGTTATCGTCGGATTATTCCTTTTTCCCATAATATCACAACTAATATTCTATTTCTTAAGATAATATCAAAAAGGATATTTCCACCCATTTTGACATTTCTACCCTTGGTGTATTCATTATTACAATTTTGCCCTTACATTTTCTCAAAAAAAAAAACGCAATACTGACTTTCTTGGCAGAATTTTTGATTAACTTTGAAAAATCATAATTAAATCTACAAAAATCAAAACGAGGATCCGTAAAATTCTTCGGAATCCTTAGGATGTCTACTTTTGAGGACAAATACTGGTTCTTGCCCAGATATTAATAATAATTACCAGTTTTCATTTTTCCCAACGTTGTCCAGAATTTCACCCAAAAAAATGGCTTAATTTCAACAATTCATTTCTCCTTGTGTAGAACTCAAAATGCTACACTCTAGGTATATTTGAAAAGCCCTATATGTCTAATTTAACCATGAATTTTCTCAGAATTTTAGAACCTCATCTTCAACATAAAATACTAGCGTTTTTACCCCTGACTTCAGGAATCGCTAACCAGCAAAATTTCGCCAGAGCTTCGCTACTTTGATCCTAATCTTCCAAAAATTTTGCTATAAAACCATTTTTAAAACCATTTTTCGAAATAAAATCATTTTTAACCATAAAAACATGATAACAAGAATATATTGGAAGATTAAAGATCAAAACAACATTTAAGCTATAAACTCAAAGCTAAAACTTAAGAACTAGGGAACTTACCCTTGGAGAACCTTGCTACTCCTTCTTGCTATGACTTCCTCTCTACTATTGCTTCTCTATACTCATCACTTTGGTTGAGTTTTGGTGTGAGAAATATGAAGAACCTAAGCTCCTATTTATAGTAAATTGTTGTGGCATTTTGGTAGTTCTCTCTTCTTCAATTGTAGCTCTTTGATCTTAACTTAGTTGAGAAGTTTTAATCTCAACCTTCCCCTCTCCTAAACCGACCTCCCCTCTCTATTACTCTCTTCATCATCATTTTTTTACCCCAAAGTCAAGAAGCAATTAAGTTTTCTCTTTCCAATTAGCCCCAAAAGTCTTTCCCAATTAATGCCCATGTGCTCTCCTTTAATTAATGTTTGCATGTGCTTTTAGAATTAATTATTAAACAAATATATTCTTCTTCTACAAGTTTGAAAAACCGTGTAAGACTTCCTCTTGCTTTTCAATTTGGTTTTCTAATTATCTCACAACATCTAGAAGAAAGTCTCTTATTGGTTAATGTTTGATTCACATGGATTACACTTTATGAGGGTTAATTAAGGCCTTAGGATTTAGCTTTATTAGATTTAATCCAAACCTTTAATTTGTGTTGGAAATATCCCACTACTATTGATGATATTTGTTCATATATTATGTGCTCTTAGGATTTAAAATTTGTGCAATTATCTTGCCCTTTGAAAGAGAATTTTTGCCACATATTTAGAATAGGGAAGATTTAATTAATCTTGGCTAAAATCTCTAAGATAGTGTTTTTAGATGTTATAAGGCTTAATTGATAGGTTACTATATCAGTCATAATTATTTGAAACCCTTTATGTACTAATCTTGGCCCTTAGATATCATTTGGATGTTAATTAAGTTGATATATACTTAATTATGCCTTTTTAATTTAATTATTATTTAATTTCGAAAATTAACATAATTACTTCAATTATTGCAAATTTAATTGCCCAATAGTTGTTGGTAATTTTCTCTAATTGAAATAAGTATTTCTATGTCATTTAATTGCCTCTCATGATTTAATTAAGACTATACTTAATTATGATAATTTTATGATGTTTTATGATCCCTACAAGAAATTAGAATATTTGGTCTTTAGCTTATTTAATTTCAAGAAGAAATTACTTAACATAATAATCAATAAGCTTTTAAGGTTTGAGACCACATATTCACCTATTTTCAATAGGTATTATTTGTTAAAATATGATATTTATAATAAGTGAGAATTTTAGGGTATTACAGGCACCCATTTTGTATCAATTTCAGCTGTGTGTCTTTAGGAAAAGAAAGACTAATTCAGGTTCCTTGTAACCAAAACACTTCCAAACACGTCATAGAGAACCTAGTCGATCTGAGTCATATGCCTAAATTAAATTGCAATAGTGATGTGTCTTTGTAGATAGATCGATATATGTCAAACAAAAAAATTAACGATTTTATGTCCAACAAAATTCGGAAAAACAAATTGAAAGAGTTTGACTCCAGAAAACGCTTCCAATCATTTGAAATTTTCAAATGAAGATTAAATGGAGCTTATTTTGGTTTCAAAACTTGTCAAATCCCCATGAATAACGAGACATGAATTAACTAACTAGCACTATTAGGCAAAGAAGCAAGTCATATGATAGAAGAGGAAGAGAGAGGAGAGGAGGGAGGTTACCGGAATAATGGGCAGCGACTGGCGAGATTGAGGTGGAAGGCAAGAGGTTGCGAGATTAAGGCGGAGGAGGAGAGTAGAGGACGACACCGGAGAGACGAGGTGGAGTCTGGAGCGCGGAAATCATCAATGGATGACGCACATTTGGGAAATATCTCTCACTTGTTCCGTTGCAAAATTAAGCCATTTTCCGATGGCAATCTTAGTCCATTTTGCAAAACAAAGTTTTCGTCGCAAAACGACGTCAAAAAGGACACCGTTTTGCAACGGTGAGAAAACTTTGTATCAAAAGGCTCCCTTTGTGATGGAGTGCCAACGCCATGCAAAACGGCATCCTTTTTTATGCCGTTTTGTGACGGATGAAGTTTCTGTCGCAAAAAGGCGTAAAAAAGGACACCTTTTTGCAATGTCTCTACCAAGCCATTGCAAAACTCCATTTTTTGCGACGGATTTATAAAATCCGTCTCAAAACTTGTAATTTCCGACAGATTTTTGTATCCGTTGCAAATATCAAAAGAGTTTGTGACGGAATTAGTTCCGTTGCAAATTCGGTCCCCATTTCATGCTTTTCTAGTAGTGAGGCCCTTTAAATATTAATTTTTTTGTTTCGTCAACTTGACCATTTAATTTACTAATTTATATGTATTTTATGTTTGTTATAGAGTTATTTATTCATTTAATTACAAATACATAATAACTATATCATTTAGTTTAATATTTGTTACAGATAAAGATTATGGATGTATTCATGATGTGAGAGAAGATATTCTTGATATTTTTACCCATGAAGCCGAGCCTACTACTCGAAGTGAAGCACAACCAAATGTCTTCAAAATTGATGATAGTGGTGAAGAAGATTAAAATGATAGTCATCATACTCATGTTGCTTGGTGGTAAGCTTGTTTGCTTTGTGTGAGTTACTTATGGACAATGCTTTACTATTGATTATGAATTAGTGATTGCGTTTGTTTATTGTATTAAGTGTGTTGTATAGACATTAATGTTGACAACATTTATTTAATAAATTATAATTTTAATTCATAAAAATGTCTTTTGGCCCTTTAGGGCCAGCCTATAAGGCCGGCCTTGGCTCGCATGCTCTCGGACCGGCCTTGAAAAACATATATTTTTCTTACCCGGGCCTATTAGGGCCAGCCCTTTTAGGCCCTGCCCCTTCAAGGGCTGGCCTTGATTCCTAGCTCTATGCATGGGTGAGGTGTTGAATAAAATAAAAGGATCAATAAAGAACTATAGCAATGCCATTTGAATGAACAATTCTACGATTTTCATTCGTCAAAATCTTATTAAAGACATAAAACTTTGGAATAGGCACAAGGCAATGCTCCAAAGATGGAACAATTGCACACACACTCTTATTTGTTATTTCAAGAAAGACCAAAGCAAATCAATATCTCAGGAGACAACTGACCAAAAAGCCAAATACATCAATGCTATACGACAAGTGTAACAAGAGCATAAGAAAAAAGAAAATAGAATTAATCCATAAGTACAGTGGCAAAAAGCCCCCTCCAATAAAAGTTTAGTCTAAACGCCAAATTGTATCCTCAAAAATCTAATTTATATATGATCACTAGTGAATTGCATTAAGATTTTCAGTAAGAACTTCATCAACTGGAGATAGAAGGCAACCATTTGATGACCACAACAAACGAACACTATCATTGATATAAAGGTTAATATTATTGTTGGTTCTTACAAATTAATCAAATTTTGGTTTTTGTATCTATAGTATCAAATCATAGGTTATAGTCCGTATAGTTTCATATTAAATACTTGGTTTTAGTAAGTATAGGGACTAAAATCAAAACTCGTTTACCAATACTATTAATGAGTTTTCATTTAGGTCCCTATACATAATGGAGTTAATACAATTAAACCTTGACCAAGTACTTATGAAACTATAAAGATTAAAAACCATAATTTGAAACTACAGAAGCCAAAACCAAAATTCAATCAAAGTATAAGAATCAATAAGAGTATTAACCCTTAATATAGCATTCTCTAATTGCTTGATATTCTTACAGTAGTCCTTCATATTTTGGGAGAAGAGATCACATCCATAAGATCATCAGATTGAAAAGGAAGAACTTCACTAGAAAGAGACATAAGGCAGTCATTAGATGTCAACGATGAAGGAACATAATCATTAACGCTCTCTTGCTTGTAGTTATTGTTTTGTTCCAAAGTGGTTTTGTGATTATGGTTTTCATCGAAGCTGATCAAATGCGTAGTAGAGCTTGAAATAAGATCATGAGAATCCAGAAACATACGAGGCTTTGAGCAAGTGTGGTAGCCAAAATAGGTGGTTCTGTAGAGAGGAGGGCTGTCTTGGATTATTTGTACATGTTTGGTTGCTTCACATCCCTTGTCATACTTACAAGTGCACCTGAAGTAGCATCTGCATTATCATATTGTTATATATATGTAAATATTTTTTTCTAAATTAAATCATCGTAATTTAATATTAAATATTAAATATTAAATATAGAACAAAATTTAGGTTAGGTTACTTATACCCAGAGGCGGATCCACGTGTTGGGTTGGGTGAGTTGGGTTGGGTGGGCACGTGCCCCCAACTTTTTTTTTTTTTTTTTATATTTCATCATAATGTGCCTTAGTGAACAATTCAAGAATCCTATTTCAAGAGCAAAAGAAAATCCTACTCTCTTGCTATTTCTCCTTTGTCATTGTTGCGTTCTTGTTGTTTTTCTATTTTAATGTTCTTATTTTATTATATCTTGAATTTATTTAAAATATATTGTGTATCCTTTGGTATATTTACTTGTAAGGTTAGCATTAACTTTGCCTGTAGCAACTGCATCTGTGGAAAGAACATTTTTAGCAAGTATAAAACAAAAAACCGATGCTTTGCCACCAAACACAAAAAAAAGCTTTCCTTTCCCAAAGAAGAGATGAAATACATCAAGACTGGACTTCGCAATCGGATGAGGGATGAATAGTTGAATGATTGCTTAGTGTCTTATTTTGAAAAAGATATATTTGATAGTATTGGTAATGAGGCAATTATGATGGAATTCCAAAAAATAAAACCTAGAAGGATGATATTGTAATTGTTTTTATTGTAATATACTTTTGTTATTAAAATATATGGTGTCCAGCCTTGCTATTTTTAACAATACTTAGTTTTATTTTTCCCTTTATATTGTTTTATTTTTTAATGCATTTAAAGCTTTACTGTAAAAAAAAAAAAAAAAAAATTCGGGGCCCGCATCCCCCGCCAATGGTGCACCCCCTCCCATAAATTCCTGGATCCGTCCCTGCTTATACCCATTAGGTTAAGTTCATAGATCAACTTACAAGTGCACATATGCATTTTTTTTAAAAAATAAAATAAATAACAAGTGTCCATATGAAAATTTACAAAGCCTATTTTACAATATAAGCACCTATAACAAAATTTACAAGAGCAATAACCACTTTTAAATATATTTTTTATTGGAGAACTTTGAATGGTAATAAAAAGAATTACACAAATCTTCCTTGAAATTTAGAATGTGGGAATGAAGTTATGCGTATTCTTTCGAAGAAGGAATGGTAATTAATATAAATTGTTCCATGCTAAACAAACCATTAGCAGGAGTGATAGTAGAGACAATAACCTTGTGCAGAAAGCATCTTCAAATGGGATAAAGGAGACGATAGCTAGAAAACAACTTCAAATCTGACTATTTATTTGTTTATTTGGAGTCGATCTAGCCCACCGAAAATCAAATATTTCACGTCTCTTTATACACAACAAGGCCTACACTAGGGCATTAACCCACCTTAGTTTGGATGGGAAGAAAATTATGGGAGAAAGAATACTAGTAAGCAGGTAAACTTGCAAAAATTTTAAATTTACTATTTTTGTAAGTTTTTCGTTCTACTACTCTCTCCTTCTATTTTCCTCTTACATTTTCCTCCATCCAAACATAGCCTAAAAGTGAAGTGAGGTTTTTATTATTGCAGGTCTACACCTGTATATGCTAGAGAAAACAAAAATTTCATTACTAGGGAGAGGGAAAACAAACCCTACATATAAAGATATTATGGATCAATCATGAAGAATATGCAAATGCATCTGAATTTTGGAATTGAGTATCAATATTTCAAAAATATTACATGAAATTAAAAATGAATGAATGAATGAAAAGGGGGGAAACCTGGGGTGTTTAGCATTGAGTATGAATTTTTGACCATACTTTCTCCATGCATAACCATCTTCCTTTGGACCAATTTCGGAATAGTCCTCCCATGTTTGTATACTTTTCCTGCCACCAAAAAGTTCAATTCATTAATACCAATTAGAAACTTGCCTAATTGGCTCCTTAGTTATTCAATTATTTGCAAGTGGTAGTATCTCGGTTTGCTTCAGGTTTAATTACTGATTATAAATTCAAGTACAGCAACACAATTTCAGATTGTCGGCTGGTGGTTTAGAAATTTTGAATAGGGAGATAAGTAGTGTTGGACATAAAGATCAATGACATTATGTTTAATATAAGTTTTGATGATACAAATTATAAAGTGGAATTAAATACAACCACGAAATATATTTTTTTCAAATGTACTAATATTGTTTCATATTACATGTATTTTGGGAGATATGATATGTATATTTAAAACTTCTTTTATACATTATGAAATCATATTTTCCTTAAAGTCTTGCACTTAAAATCATTCTCTATCCAACAGTGTTCAAAGCTTTATTTTCATAGAGCTGAGATATATATTTAGTGTAAGGCTTTCTCATATGCATGTTCATTGTACAACATTCATCAGTCTTTTGCATATTCAACTTAAGATATATCAATATCACACTGCACCCAAGATTATAAAGACATAAAGATGAAGAAATATCCAAGAAGAGCCTAAGAAGACTAAAGATATCTAAGCTTGGATGCATCACAACCTTTATCTTCATAGATATCATTCTTATAGGCTATCTTTTTTATGTGAAACTCTATGATATAGATATGCATTATAGGCTCATGCTTCAAATCATAAGAAGCATATTACTTTTAGAAAGAAAAGTGAGATATGTTTTTTAGTATTGGCATTTGGTCAATTATCAACATATCTCAATTGAAGTGTTTTGAAATGAAGTTTTATCTTGTTTGAAGTCTGATTCCATAAGTTTTCAAAGTTATATATTTTACCTAAAGTGAGGTTTGAATGAAAAATTTGAATGAACATTTGAAGTTTAAGTATTGATATATGGATTCTGCACTGAATATCTTTTGAGTTTTGGTCAACTTTTGGACACCTTTTCAATCATATCTCATAAAATATAAAATATACTACTTCATGTCCTTAATATTAGATTTAGTTACTAATTTGGGTGGATCAAGGAAATTACTTATGTTAGTTATTTGTAACAAATATAGATTGGTTTTCCTAAAATCCCTTAATGTGTGCAATCAATAGCGATACTTTGGGAAAAAATTTTAGGAATTTGAGAGATAAAGTGGATTGATGTCTTATATTTATACTTAAGTTCAACCCTCGACTAGTTCTTATATTATGAGCAGGAGTTAGTATATATTTCATTTAATGTGCAAGTTGTTTATTAAAATCCAAATTTCAATAGCTTTTCTTTTGTGTATGTGTGTGTATAATAATTTTAATAGCTTTTCAAGGTCATATCATCATTTGCAAAATTAGGAGTTATGTTCTGAGTTATAGCCCTAGGACTTAACCAGAAGAATATTAAGTAGTCAATCTTATTTAACGTGTTAACCTTAACACATTATTGGACATATGGACTTAGAGATGAAGCTAAACCAAGATAAGTCATAGTTTTTAATCTATCATCATTTAACTCTCAACGTTTCCAGCATATCTTCCCTTACTATCTTATACAGAGAACTTAAGTTGTTTCAGAAATCATTTTGCAAGCTTCCACAAACACTTTGTGTTTGTAAAAAAAGATTCAACTATTTTTACAAAAAAGCTTTTAAACTTTGGATTTATACAAACTCTAACTTATAGTACTCTCCTTTATTATAAAAAAAGTTTAAGCATCCCTAAAGTTTGTAAACGCTCAATTCGCCCCCTTTTAGGTGTGGGTGGGTTGCCATTTCTTAACATATAGCACATACACATACACTCACACACATTCATGTGTGTGAAAAGCAAAATCAGAATCATAATATCAGTTATACATGCAATATTATTTAGGGAAAATTTCGGATTGCACTCCTATAGCAAAATAATTTCCAATTGCCCCCATAAAAATCTGAAACATCAAGCACACTTTTGAAGGGTAAATGAAATTAACACGAGGAATAAACAAAAACAACACTACTAAACGAAAGAAAGAATAAACAAAGCTTATAAGTAAAATGTGCATATTCATATCACACATATGGGAAGTCTACAAGATTATCTCGGTCATGTACAATACAAGGGTCACATGTGAGAATTTACAAATCAAATATTATAATCTACAAAACACACGTGTGAGAATTTACAAGTCAAATATGAATTCATACAAGATATATATATATATATATATATATATATATATATGTGTGTGTGTGTGTGTGTGTGTGTGTGTGTAATTTGCAAGACCAACTAAGCTATGTACAAGACAAGGCACTCACAAGAACATATGTTATTCATAAGACACATGTACGAATTTACAGGTCAAATATACTTATTTACAAGACAAATAAGTAAAATTATAAGACCATCTTGACTATGTACAAGACAAGGGGAATATTCACAAGAGCACATGCAATTTAATTACAAGGAAAATTGTGCCTATTTACATGACACATGTGGGAATTTACAGGACCTCAGCCATGTATAAGACAAGTGCATAAATGTCTTTCCAACCAAAAATAATAAATTTAATTTAGCCCTAGAAGTGTAGTGAATTTTCAGAAAGTTTTGAGGTTGTTTGATATTAAATGTTTATATCGGGGTATAGTGAAATTTTCCCTATTATTTATGTTCAGACTGGCTACTAAAAGTTTTGAGGTGATTAGAAGTTGAAAAATTAATGACTGATTATTAGTTGATAACACTCCAGCTAGTCCTAAATAGAAGACGTTGTTGATGGATGTAATTTGGTCTTAAATATAGGACTTTGGTACACATTGTCTCTTTCATTTAATACCTTTTTCCACATTATCTCATTAATTATACAATTTTTCCCATTTTCTTTTCTCCCACATTTAATACATTAATGTTCATTACTAGCCTTGTAAGGGGAAAAAACAGTATGACACAATTTTTACATAATAATGGCAAATAACTAATTAACTAATTTCTTTAATATTTGTAAGTGAATTAAGTAGGTATTATATTTAGAATTATAAAGGCAAGGGGTGTCAGCTGCTCAGCTCCGACTGCCTCTCTACGACCCCTTAAATTTTTATTGCTTCCCAAATTTTTTTCCATATTCATTTTTATCATTATATTTTATATAAATTAATTCATTTTAATATCTTATAAGAAAAAATGGTGCAGTTTTGAATTTTTTTTTATTTTAGGATTTATCAAAGAAAAAGTCCTAAAGTTTAGAGTATCTTTTTCATTGAAAATTCGTAAAAGAGAGAGAGAGAGAGAGAGAGAGAGAGAGAGAGAGAGAGAGAGAGAGAGAGAGAGAGAGAGAGAGAGAGAGAGAGAGAGAGAGAGAGAGAGAGAGAGAAAGAAAGAAAGAAAGAAAAGAAGAAGAAGGAAAACTACGTCATTTTTGTTGGGGAGTATTTTTTGGGCGGCCAACCCAATCCGAATAAGGATGAGTAAAATTAACTAAGAATTATAAAATATTGAAAAGGCAAATGGAGATGGATTACAATGATTTATGCTTGACTTTTGAAGTACCTTTTTTGGGGAGAGAATATTGTTGGATCTTTAATGGTGTGGCTTCTGCTCTTAGAAGTCTGATAAGATTCATCAGCGTTTGCAGGCGAATCTTGATAGTTGAGGAGAAAAATTGCATTTCTCAAAGAATCATCCACCTTGGCACAAAGATCTTGAGCATACGACATCGTCAAGGCCTCATCATCTCCTCCGTTATGGGACTTCAGGGTCATTAATCGTTGAAGCTGGTTCACATAATCATGCCCTCTCTCCAGCTCCTTCATTGCCAGATTCTCCATAACCAATCAATATAATATAAAACCTTTATATAATTATCAGATGGATATGATATATACAGTGAAGAAGATGAGAATATTAATTTGACTGTGTATGTGATGAAAGAAGAAAGGAGGAAGTAGGGTTTGAAGATGACGATGGATGAGATAGAAGAAGGGTAAGATGGCACTTATCATTAAGCCACCTCGTATACCCACTTGTGCTACTTTATTTTATTTTAGTATTTATTTTTTCCATAGATTCCTTGATCCCCCAGCTAATTTATCCAGCACCCTTTTTGTTTGATTTTTATCACTATGATTTTTTAAACAAAATTATCTCCTGAATTCTTTCCATAGACTTCCCGCCTCAAGTTCTTATTATATTACAAGGCACACATCTAATACCACTTCATGAAAATGTGGTTATTAACTTCATTTCAAAATGGGCAACCTAGCTCACAAGACTCTCACTAAATGAGATTTGGGGAGAGTTAGATGTACGCATTTTTTTCCTTCACAAGTGAAGAAGGTGCTGTTAGGATTTGAATTCACTATGACCTATAGATTACACGGTCGCATTCTTTATCTTTACTTTGCTCAAAGGCTCATCCTCTCATTAACTTCATTTGAAAATTAGAAACAAAAAATAATTATATTTAATAGCATTTATTATATCCTAAAAGTCTCAATAATTAATGAGATTTTAAATAGGCATAATCATAAACAGGTGTAAATAATTAATATCATATTCATAATTTATAATAATCAATATGATATGAATTAATTAATTAATGAAGGGTGAAATTATATATTTATACGAAAATTTTATTGATATGACTTACAAATATTTTTTATAGTATTATTCAGTATCCAGTTTGGGCTTCGTGGTTGCCTTCCCAACACAAGTGCCTTCTCTGAGACTCGAACTTGAGTGTAACACCCCACATTTCATACTACTTATTGTGCCTAGTGACACGTAGTATCTAGGAATACGGTGTTGACAGATACGGAGAGCATGCACTAACGTTTGGACAATAAGTAACTAATATAAAATGTCAAGGCATAAGCTGGTTATATAAAAAAAAATTCCAAAGGAATATTCATATGATACAATTACAGACTCAAATACTGGTCTATCTAGACCTGTGGCATAGAACCCAACTCAGTCAATCAAACCTATTGGCCAAGTCGGTGTTTAAGTCTAGTGGAAGTCTCCTCGTCTTTCACGGCAACATATGACTGAACCACATAGACCAACCCTTCCTTAGTTTAAGCACCAAATGGTTTGAAATAACTTTATCAAATTCATGCCAGAAATTATACTCTGATAAACCTTTTCTAGCATTCGCTTTGACCGTCGCTTCTTCTTAATTGGCTCCGTCTATCGGTGCCTTTTCACAGCTCCGTCCACCAATGCCTTTTTCCGACTCCGTCCACATCATCTTCTTAGATCCTGGTTCCTTTCCTGAACCTTAGTCAAGTCTGAGATTCAATATTGAATCTCAGGTAACAATTAACCTTATGCTCAAGTATAAACAATATATATGACATATATTCATTACATATCAGCATCAACCATACATAGCACATAACATATGTAAGGTTACAACAATACATAACACACACTAGATGTAATGTTAACAACTTTTGCACTCACCAATGCCACAAATCCACGTGTCCTCAGCGCTAGGAAAACATACTTATGGCATTATCATGACTATAACCCACACAAAGCTGAATATATATAAACAGGTGACCTAATATCGAGTTTAGCCATGATGCATGACCCAAGGTCAAGTCTTGTCCATGACTCTACGAATCATTCCATCACATATAAGCATACAAGACACATAAGAGTTAGAGTTACAATACGCGTCCGTACCTTTCACTGCCTAGTTACCAAAATGCCCGACCTTTTGAATCCAACTTCGGACTTCCTAGATATCCTATAATATTACCGTTGGATTATTTCCTTTTCCATGATATTATAATTAATATCATGTTTCCTTTAATAATATCAAAAAGGATATTTTCACCTATTTTGACATTTCTACCTTGGTGGATTTATTATTATTTTTTTACCCTTACATTTTACTAAAAACGCAATTTCCAGCATTTTGCCCAAGTTTTTCACTAACTTTCATAAATCATAATTGATTCTAAAAAATAATTTTTGAGTGCTTCAAAATTCCCCATGACCCTCAACATGTCTATTTTCAAGGACAAATATTCATAGAAGCTAGAACATCATGGATCATTCCCAGGTTTAATGTTTTCATACACTGTTCAGTTTATATCTCTAAAAATAAGGCTTAACTTCAAAAATATATAACTCCTTGTGTATGACTCAAAACGTTACATATTTTATATATTTAGAAAGCCCTAGATGTCTACTTTATTCTTGTAAAAGTTCATGATTTTAGGACTTCATTTGATATATAAAATAATAGCCTCAACGTTCCCTGCCAGCACAACATTTAAAACTAGAAATTTTCCAACTATTATCATAATGATCTAGTGATTCTATGTCACATATGTTAACCAATTTAATATGGTAACATATTCCTAAAATACAATATTTTCGATAAATCGAAAATCAGGTATTACATTTCTCCCCCCGTTAATTTAAATTTTGTCCTCGAAATTTGAACCTATAACTTCGGGAAAATAACCTAGACATCTAGTCTAATCCTGTTCTATACATGCTTACTAAACATGCACCCAAACTATCTCATAACTCGTACCCAGGTATAGTATTCAAATACAGGATCTACTGATCCATTCTCACAGCGCTTGGTTACGTAGGCCTCACTGCCTGACTCATTCTGCCTCTTGGCTTATCATATATTGGCCTTCTGGCTCAATCTATTACCACAACACTGGAGATTCTAGCCTCACCACCTAGGAAATCATCCTCAGGCCGTAAGCATCTCAACTACTACCTAGTACAGCGAATGTTTTCCTAGACTCAAGATGTACTCCAGACATTGGTCTAAAGGTCATCATGCCAATCAGAATTCCATATAGTGCTTAAGCATCATAGGTCTTATGTCCTAGCGACTCCGCCCCAAGCAACTTGCACTCTGGGTCTTACTGCCTCAAGCCTCTACTCTTCTATTTCATCTGAGCTTCTTTCAAGCTCTTAGACTATTTTCTTTTGTTTAGCACTATAGCTGACACATACCATCTGTCTTAACCTAGTTTAGTATTCTAGACCTTTCTAATAGTTTCTATTCCTATATCATAATCTCCAATTACACCAATTTTCAACACAATAGCATCGACAATCATGTCATCGCTACCCATTGTGTTGTCTCATTCTCAATTTTTAACAATTGAGAGCACACGCGACCACTTACTTGGTACAGTGAGCACTCTATCCCAATCCCCAAATTTGGCCTCTGTATCCCTCTGGCCTTAAGTCGAGTCACCAGGCATCAACAGTATCGTCAAACCATGTGGGAGAACCTCCGCCCCTCCCATAAGAAACCCAGTGTTCACACTGGCATATAAAGTAGCAGCCCTATCTACTGGTAACCGGTCCAGCCATAGATAATCAAGCCCTACACGTGCCTACAGTAGTGATACCATCTACTGGGAACTCAGCCCAGCCATAGATAGTAAGGTCTTACAAGGCGAAAACATGCGCCCCTACAAGGCGAAATGTTATGAATTGGGTGTGCGATTTTCAGCAGATGTATTGGTAAGTTTAAAAATTCAATTTTAAACCTATTCAGGAACCAGACAACTAATCTTAGAAGGTCATCACTAACTAAATGCATTCAGACCTCAGTCCTTGGCTACTCAAGTCATCCGTAGAATGCTTAGTCTATTATACTTTAGTCTTCCAACTATTCCGGACATTGCCACCTATAGACACAATAGTCTCACAAAACTTAAGGCCTTTCATCAAACATATACATGTCCAACGACCCATGGACACACAAGTCCCAAAGGTCCTACTGCCCACCATGAGCATTTGAGAGGTACACATCACCACTTTGTCCTCACCAGGACATACCCCAATCCCATGCAGCCTCAACTGCAACCACCGAATCCACCTGATCCATGACCATCATGTCCCTCTAGCCTCACGTACTTCGCAGTCTACCAAACTGGAATTGAGTCACCAGGCATCAGTGGCGTTGACCATCGTCGTGAGCCATACACCCTCCCGACGTGGCAGGAATCATAATTCTCGGATTGGTGTATTTGTTTTGGTGTGTGCTTTCGTCTCTCAAAAACTCATTCATTTGGAGCCATCTGATACGGCGCCTTTGATATTGGTTCGGTTCCAGGTATCAACCCAATAGTGAATTCAACTTCCCTATCGGTGATCATCTGCTGAGAGCTTCTAAAAACATCTCAAGGAATTTTTTCACAACTAGAATGTCTTCTAGTGCAAGTTTAGTTCCTGCTTGGATACCATAACACAATATATGCTATACAGCACTGGAGCACCCCATGGTGATATACTGGATTACGTAAACCTTTTCTCTAAGGAACCTATTAGATTTGGGACTCGTTATGATGTACTTATCTTGAGAACCGATACACTGGCAGCTCTACTTTATGGTTTGTTGTCACAGTGGCTCCACTCTTTGGTTTGACGTCACGATGGCTCCACCCCACGATACTTCACTCGGCGCTTCACTCAATCCCTGTGATTGGTCAGCCCCTCCAGTCAGAACCTTCCGTTGGTAGCCCTTTCCGATCAGAACTCCCTGTAAGTAGCCCTCTCTGATCAAAAACTTTCCATAAGTAGTACTATCTTCAGTTGATCGTCTCTGAATCATTATAATGAGGACTCGGATCTTATCAAGTTCCTACCCTTTAGTGGTTTCGTAATCTACTGTCTCTATTTCTGCCATCTCATCTAGGGTCATTCTATATATGGACTTTCACTATCTGTCCAGCTCCAGACATAATCCTTAGCTTAACTTTCCCTATCGGGTAACCACCCACTTCTTAGGGAATTTGTTAGCCACTAACATCACTATGGTTATCGGTCCTAATCATGAGACCATGATCCGTGGCTATTCTAACCGTAACATCTCATTTTCAAAAGCGATATATTTTTTTTCATCATATATCGAGTAGAGCATCGGAGCGTAAGAGTAACGATACATATATTTAAAATGCCGTAAGTCGGGCTGATTACAAAAGCGGTACAATGACCGAGAGTTTTCAAAAGTAAATAGCGAGAGGAAAATCTTCAAAGAGTCCCTACGCGTCTTTGCTTGCCTTTCTCCTCGGTCCTCCCGAACCTGACACTATGTTAAGAGCTGAGGTCCAATGCATACGGACCCCAGGTAACGGTTAACCTCATATTTACATATACAGTATATAATCACAACAAATGAATCATTCCTAAATGAACCGCTCCCAGCGAATGCAGATATACCGCTCCCAGCGAATGCAGATGTATCGCTCCCAGCACATGCATATGTTCAGTTATCCTCTAACACCACTATGCACTCAAATAACACACCACCAATACGCATACAACACACATATCACATATACACATACCATAAATATCAGAGTTAGTGTTACCGTACGCGAACGTACCTTCGTTGACGGAAAACGATATGTTTTACGGAAAACGGTATTTTTGACAGAAAACAGCGGTACGACATCGGTACGATTATCACAGATATCCTATAAGGATAATATTTATCAAAGTCTAACATCATAACGGGCATTTCAGGTACAAATTACCATTTTGCCCCTGACTCCCCTAATCGGCGGAATTTCGCCAGAGCTTCGCTATTTTAACTCTATCTCTCCAGAATTTCGACATATCTCTTCCCCCAATAATATTTTCGAAAATAATACCATATTTACCCCTAAATATGATATCTAGACTATCTTGAAAAATTAAAGATAAATCTAGCATTTCTACTATATCTACTGAAAGAACTACCGAAACTAAAGACTAGGGACCGAAGAACTTACCCAGGGCTTCGCTACACTTTCTCCGGGCTCCTCCTTCTCTCTAACCTCTCTCTAGGATTCAAACTTTGGTGTGGGAAATGAGAAGAGAGGTGCCTTCTATTTATAGAAGAAAGGAATGGCATTTCGGTAATTAATTCAAACTTTATCATATTGATTTTGAGCCGTCGGATCGCACTTGGGACAAATGGCTTGATCTTGGCCCTCCCTCTCTCTTGGCCGACCTCCCTCTCCCCCAAAGTCAATAAATTGATGTCATCGATGTCATGCATGATGTCATCTTCACCAAGTCTTAGATAAAGTTCCCAGTTCGGTGTCCGAATCGCGTAATCTTGACGAATCCCAAAAATCCGGTAGCACAGTGCTGAAGACATATTCTTCTTCTTTAAAACTACTTGGGTTAACTAAATTTTTGATCCCATTAAGGGTATTCCGTTGCTGCTTGAACATTTTCGGACAAACGTCGTCGGTTACGGAAATAACCCGATAGAACCGGCTTTCCGGACAAGAATTCTCTGGTTCGTAATATGTCCTAACCTAAGAAACCTAATCCCCGGTTTGTCACAACTAATTCGTTTTCTATAGGTTCTCATTTGTACTATCTGCCCTTTTTCTTATTTATCCTGTTTCTTAATGACCCCGCCGGTCTCGGAATGACTTCGGAGATAGCTCACTCCGGGATAAAATTCTACTCGTTTATAAAAAGTCCAGATGTTAATTACCTAGTGTCCATGTTTTGAGATAGGATTTTATTTCTATCCCGTTCTCGAATGTCATGTTGGCTCTTTTTACCGGATATAATATTATTTAATCATAAATATCTAGATATTATTTTGAAATAACCTAAACCCTTTTTCACACTATATTTTAACTATTCTTTTTATTATTTATTTAATAATTTTCGTCTCCCCCTTAAATAATTGTTTTTAATTATTTTCTTAAATCAATTTACTTTATATCTTAATCTAAACAATTAGCCATTAATTACTTAATTAGCCACTTACTAATTGTTGATAATTTTCTTATTTAGGATAAATTATTATCTCACAACTATTTTACTTACATTGGTATTTTATATCCCATGTAAAATATTAAAAATCATGGGGCCAATTATGATCCCCAAAAATAATATTTAATTCGCCTCTTTATTTTCCAAGGGTAATAATCCCAAAAATTACCTAAATTAGAGACAACATACTCTCTAATTTTTAATAAATATTTTATTGCCTCTAGGGATTTATCATAATATTTTCAGGCCATTTTATGCCCCATAAATGTATTTTAGGGATTTTTAGCTCTTTATTCACCCTAATTTCAATAGAAATTACCTTAGAAAATAAGGTATTTATTACACTAGTTTTGAAACCACATATTCACCTATTTCCAATAGGTATTATTTATCGAAATATGATACTTATCATAAATACGATTTTTAGGGTATTACACTAACTATCGTATGGCTTCATTAAGGAACTAACTCTCAGGTATTGGAACCTAGGCAATGCTTAATCATCCCTTGACCTATGCACTATCTCTACTTTGATCGGGTTCAAGATCATTACTATATCTATACTCATGGTATCCCAAAAGGATCACCATGTTTCATATGGTATACAAGCCATAGCTTTAAAGGATCTCAAATCCCTAAGTTACTTCCCGGGATCACTCTACTCGGTTTTTCTCGCCTAAGCATACTTAACTTGATAGCGTCTATTGGATCTAAGGCACTAATACCGGTACACATATCATTGGGTACTGACAACTTTCATAAGTACTAGTATGGCATAACTGCCTCCCCAGAGATATTGGGTACTTTCCCTTTCTATCTACTGCACCTTTTTTATGTAACGGACCACCACCGTCAAGGACTCGGTCAAAGACCTTCGTCCCTGGAACCATGCTCCGTTGCATGCATGGTATCCGGCCTCAACTAGGCAGGGATTGTCCCCTCCGGGTAACTTAGTAAGTTACTGTTCCTACTGGGAAACTTAATCAATAGGTCACTTTTTCTACAGGGAAACCTAAACAGTAGGTTATTGTCTACAGGGAAATCTAAGTAGTACCGACTTCTCTGTACCGCTTCCTTTTTAAATCTAATGCGGGAATTTAATTCAGACTCTGATTTCTATATCAGAAGTCCTAGAGTTTAGCAACAGAACCTATATTCTATGACATCTCTCCTATCTAGGGGTCTTTAACTTACCCGAGCCTAACCCTTTTCCTTAGGGTATCCGTCATCACACAACTCGTGTCATATCAATACTCCTAACCTAGAGTCCAAAACATGCTATGATACCATAACTGTAACACCCCAAATTCCATACTACTTACTGTACCCGGTGACACGTATTATTTAGGAATATGGTGTTGACAAGTCAAAGTAAAGCAGAACGGAGAGCAAGCATTAACGTTTGGACAATGAGTAACTGATATAAAATTCTCAGGCATAAGCTGGAAAATTAAATATCCTAAAGGAATATTCATGTGATACAATCATCCAAGACTTGTATAATTAAAACTCTAACATAATAACTACACAATCTTAACCCAAGCCACAATTCTAGTTAAGGCTTGGGTTAAGATTGTATAGTTATTATGTTAGAGTTTTAATTATACTCGGATGATTGTATCACATGAATATTCCTTCAGGATATTTAATTTACCAGCTTATGTTTGGGCGTTTTATATCAGTTACTCATTATCCAAACGTTAGTGCATGCTCTCCGTTCCGCTTTACTCTAACCTATTAACACCGTATTTCTAAATACTACATGTCACTGGGCATAGTAAGTAATATGGAATTTGGAGTATTACATTGAGACTCAATGGGATCTAGTAGGGCCTTACACCCTAGACCAACTCTTGGCCACATGACTTATAAATATAACAAAAGAAAGTTCTTATGTATCTGCCTTATAAAGATAATCATAAATAGCTTTCATGTAGTGATTAAAAAGGTACCATATATCTTCTTTCATATATGAGATGGGGGAGTAACGAATAAGAGTATATGGCAATAATAATTAGTAATTTAATAAGTAATACTCTCTCCTGTCCTTGTTTTTTTAGAAGATACTGAAAATCAAAGTGCCTTGCTCCTGTTTATAATATCCTACTTGGGGTTATCTAAACATTTAATATGTCTTTTTATCATTTTTGTCCCTAATTAATCTCTCCATATCTATTTTTTTCCTTTTGTTTTTCCCATACTTCATTCTCTTTTGTATTTTCTCTAATTACTACTTTATTTCTCACTACTACTTGCCCTTTATAAATAAAAGATATTTTTTATATAAAAAAACATTTATGACATATTTATTGCTTTAAACTAATTTTTACTAATTTTTCAATTGTGGAATTTGGTTTTCATGTTCTTATAAAAAGGATCGGAGGGGTATTAGTTACTTGCTAAGAGTATAATACTTTTTTCTTTTGATATTATTAAGCAACAACTAAAAGGAAAATATATAGGGTTAAGGAGCAATTTGGCCAACAGACTCTTACCTCAAAAGCGCCCAGCACAAATAACTTCTAAGTGGATCAAAAAAAACCAAAAAAACTTTTACAAATGTGCAGTCAGCACAAAAAACTTTTTAAAATGTAAAGTAAGCACAACACCGTTAGAAAAAAAAAATAACGTCTATTATCTAAGATGCGAGATTGGCTAACGAACTTTTACTCCGGAGCACCCGGACAAAAAAGTTTAATTCCAGGAGCGCCCTACACAAAAAAGTCTATGTGCAATCTACCCAAAATCTGACTATTGCAAATCCTTGCCCGAACCCCCCCCCCCCAACCATGTGCATAGGGGTTAGAAAGAGTGAATGCAACAAAAAAATCACAAATGTAACAAGTTGATTCATTTTGAGTAAGGATGGTCGGTTTTGAGCTTGCCGGGCATATCCATATGCAATCCACCCAAAATCCAATTATTACAAATCCTTGCCTGGACCCCCCAACCATATGCATTGGGGTTAGAAATAGTGAAAGCAACAAAAAAAATCACAAATGTAGCGAGTAGATATTTTAGGTTTATTTAAAAATCACAATCTACATCTGTACCAAACAAGTAGGAAAACTTATCATCCTTACTCAAAATGAAATCTACTAGTACAATTGTGATTTTTTTGTTGCATTCACTTTTCCTAACCCCAATGCGCACATGGTTGAGGGGGGTCTAGGCAAGGATATGCAACACTTGGATTTTGGGTGAATTGCACATGAATTTGCCCAGGCAAGCTCAAAAACCGACCATCCTTACTCAAATGAAATCTACTCGTTACATTTTTTTTTTTTGGTTGCATTCACTCTTTCTAACTCCAATTCATATGGTTGGGGGGTCCGAGTAAGGATTTGCAACAGTCAGATTTTGGGTGGATTACACATGGACTTTTTTATGCTGAGTTCTCCTGGAGTAAAACTTTTTTGTGCTAGGTGCTCCTGGAGTAAAAGTTCATTGGCCAATTTGCACCTTATATAACAAACATTATTTTTTTCTGACGGCATTGTGCTTACTTTACATTTTTAAAAGTTTTTTGTGTCGACCGCACATTTTTATAGGTTTTTTGGTATTTTTGGTCCACTTAAAAGTTATTTGTCTTTGTCAGCTTCTTGAGGTAAAAGTTCGTTAAAAAATTGCTCCTTAACCCAAATATATATTTCCTTTGGTTCTTTATAAGATTTACTTTAATAAAGAAAATGAACTACAAAGTAGATATTATATTGATGATCAAGGGGAGTATTTACTAAGAACCAATGAAAGCTAAACTGATGATTGGTAATAGAATTAATATAGTTTAAGTAAAGATTGGAGTTTGAATATATTCTATTACTCCATTCCATCATTTTTATAAGGAAATTTCACTTTCATAGGGATGGTCTTAAATTCTTAATATAAGGAAGAAATATTTTTTTATCTGAAATTTTAAACTAGTTTTTAATTTCCATTTTTGCCCCCATTGAATATATAAATGTCACTCATTATCTGTCTACAATAAATTTTCACTCATTATCTCTCATGTACTCTCTTTATAAATAATGATATAATTGAAAATAGTAGTACATATTTGATACATTTGTTGTTTCTAATTAATATTTTTAACGACGTGATTTAAGTAATTGTTCTGTATTAAAAGAACAATAAAGAGTATATGGGAAAACTTTATCATAAATATTGGGAAAGTTAAGTTTATCCTATATATAGGGAAAGATTATCCTTTAATTAGGATTTGAATTGAATTAATTGGAAATTAAATTGTGGTTCAATAAAAAATAAATATTGTCCAAGAGGACCTTCCACGCGCTGACATGTGTTGTGCATTGTAGGAAGAGAGTTTTAAAATTATATGTTTGATAGGGAATAATATTTGTATGGAATGCTTGCATTAATTTTATTTTATAATTAATCATGAATTATGAAATTTATAATCTGGAATCTATATATTTTCCTCTCTTAATATTAAATCCTTTAACTTTGTTATGTTTGCCCTCATTTTTCATTTTGATGTGTTTCAAATTATAGGTTTTGATCCTCAACAGGTAAAATGATCTAAGTTTTAATTAAAATGTAGCAACAAATGTTTTAGACAGAAAGAAATTTTGTACACCAAACCCTATTATTTAAGGGCCAAAATAAAAAAATGACAGTAAATTATGAATAGCAAACGTTGTATTAATACAATACTACTTCCGGTCCTAATTATATAAACACTTTTGTAGTATAATTTACTTTATAAAAATGTTTGTATAATTAGGACTGGAGGGGGAGTACTATTTTTATTTCAAGACCCCATTCTCTCTCCCGGCGTGCTCTTCAATGGTCAACCCCATTCTCGCCGGCCTTAGTGCTTGCCATGCCTCCTCCTTCACATACTTCAACATCCTCGCCGCGCTAGTGATAAGGTGTAGCTTCGTCCTTTAGCTGTCGCCTTCGGGTGTTATGGCCAGGTGACTTCACTATGATTATGTCACCATGATGCAGTAACCAGTAGCACTCTGCCACGTAGCAAAAAACTACATTCGAGAACATATATTAATTAAATAATCATCACTCTGCTTGTTTTCTTTTCTAGAAACAATAGAAAGATTTCGTGCGTGTTGCTTCTTGGGATGAAAAATCTCCTCTGTAAAAGAAAGGTTGTGAAAACATCAGAAACTAGCTCCTATTTTGATTTAAAGGAATTCAAATGTTTTTGTGAATTTTATATATTGAGAATCCAGCAGTATTGATAATAGGCATACCATTGTGGTCTTATTTATAAGGACACTTTCACAGAGAGTAAAAGTTGACTTATAAATAGGACTAGAGTAGTAGTTAGGGAAGATGATAAGTTGGATAGTTTTTTGAAAATTTTGATAAAAAAATCCACCTTTCGTTGAGAAGATGGTTGATGAATGAGGTTTTGCCGTCACTATTATATTTTCTTTGTAATTGATGTTTAGATCTTAACGGTAGTTTTCAAATTCCAATAAATAAATAAAGTAGGTTTAAATATACGTTTAATTTTCTAAATTTATATTAAAATTATGTGATAATGCCTTTTGAACCCCTTAATTTTAACAAAGTTTGTTTCATTTACCAGAATGCTGACAAACTAAATTTAAATGGTGATTTTGAAATTAAATACTAATAAAATATGTTTATAATCTTTTTTATTATTTTAAAATTGAAAGCCGATAAGCAAGATAATATATTTATTGTGTTTCGATGTCAAGAAAATAATGAAGGCAAGAATTATTAAACAATGATGTTATCATTATATTAAGAGCATAGTTTTGTATCGATTTTCCAAAAGTTGGTTGCAGTAACATGCATATACAAAATAATAATAATAAAGTACCATTTTAAAATGAAATCGAGCATGTGCATAAATACTTCAACTTTTATAAGATTTGAAGTCATTATTATCTGTGCAAAAAAAAGTTGTTGCCGGAAAAAACAAAAATTCATGTTGTCTACTTGTACTTATCTTTATCCCAAAACAGACAAGTTTTTTTAAATTAATTAAATGAAGGATCTCATATGCATTGTATTTCATCTTAACGGATAATTAAGTCAACATGACCATACCTCCTCCTTTAAGTTTTTTAAATTTGTACTTAATCTATATACTTTAACATTATAATATTAGGCGGGACTAATGAGGGAAAAAATCCTTGGCACATTTGTTTGTTGCTAATAACACCCAAAGAAACTGTAATGAAAACTAAAGGTTTAGGGTTTAGGGGGAATTAAGGCTAAATTATATAAAACGCTACGAGCTTTGGGTTGGTTGCATATAACCTACCTTTCATTCTTTTAACTCTTAATCATCTTCCGTTGAGTGGCCGTTATCCTTTTAGACATTGCATGTGATGAAACAAGGAAGTAGGAAGTAGGGTTTGAAGATGACTGTGGATGAGATAGAAGAAGGGTAAGATGGCACTTATCATTAAGCCACCACGTATACCCACTTGTGCTACTATATTTTATTTTATTTTATTTTAGTATTTATTCTTTCCATAGATTCCTTGATTCCCCAGCTAATTTATATAGGACCCTTTTTGTTTGTTTGTTTTTTATCATTATGAGTTTTTAAATAAAATTATCTCCTGAATTCTTTCCATAGACTCCCGGCCTCAAGTTCTTATCATATTACAAGGCACATCTAATACCACTTCATCAAAATGTGGTTATTACCTACATTTGAAAATGGGCGACCTAGTCCACAAGATTTTCACCAAGTGAGATTTGGGAAGAGCTAAATGTATATGCATTATTTTCTTTGCAAGAGGCTATTTTTAGGATTTAAATTTACTATGACTTTAGATTACAGGGTTGCATTATTTACCTTTAATTTTCTTATAGTCTCACCCTCTTATTAACTTTATTTTAAAATTTGAAAAAATTACTTATATTTAATAACATTTATTATATCCAAAATCTAATATCCCGAATTTTGGAACCAGAAGGTTAGAAATAAAATTGAGATAAACTTATCATGAGGAAAAGCTTAAGATAATTATTGAAATTATTTTAGACCTTGAAAATTTGGGGAAATTATGAAATTTCATGAGGGGATTAATTATGAAGAATTGGGCCTAAATAGTTGTTAAGCTATTATTTGGAATTTACGGCCTATTTTCCCAAAAAATCAAGTAAAGTAGTTAGGGGATAACTTTTGGCCTAGAAATTTCAGAATCAATATTCTATGGCCTAGAGAAGCTAAGTGAGGAAGAAAAATTCTTATTTGGGATTAAGGGTTTATATCAGGAATTTATTTGATAACCAAATACTAATAAAGAAGGATAAAATGCTACAAAATAAAGCTTGTGGAATTAGCTTGTCTGAGATGGGGCCTTAGAGGTAATTTAGCCATTATTTTCTCTGATAAATTTAATCAGCATGTGACCCCTCACTCTTCCTTTTTTCTCAACTCACGACACCTCTCCACTCCTTCTCATTTGCTTTGGCCAGCTCACCAAAAATTATACATAACACACAAACCTATTTTCCACTCATTCGGACAGCAAAGGCAACACACACTCCCTCATTTTATGATTTTCCAATTCTGCCCTTCACCAAAACAGAAAACACAGTGAGAGACCAAGAGCATCGAGAGAGAAAGCATCAAACGCCGAGAGGAAGGAGGAGGTAATCGGAGAAGGGAGAAGCAGTGGTTGAAATCCACATGCAAACCGATCTGTGAATCAAGGTGAATGTCCTAATCCCATTTCTAGCTTCATATTTGAAGATTAGTGTTGTTCTTTAGGTCAAATGGGTGTTGGAAGTTGAGAAATGTCGGTGAAAAGCTTCTGTTATCATGTTCTCTTATAAAGTGTCATTGCATGTCGGTTTCGAGATTTTTTTTTTAGGTTCTTTGGCTCTGTAATGAAGCACCAAAACCGTGCATTCAGTGTAGAATTGAATGGTGTTAAATTTCTGCAAGATAAGTCATGGTTTGAGGTTCGTATTCTTCCTTTAATCTCTATTTCTTGACAGAAAAACAGAGCGCTCTGCATGTTGATTTCAGGAGCTATAGTCTTAATCTGTCTGTGAACTTTGGTGAGGAAATAGTACATCTTCTAAGATTTAAAAAGAGTCCTAGATCATGTTAATCGGAGGTCTAGAATTTAAGTTATGATTTTTCAAAGTCAGACAAGAAAAACTGTAGAGATTCTGTTTTCCATATTTTAGTTTCAATTTTGTGCAAGGTTTTGACCAGTCAAATGATTTCCAATAGCTATAAAAATTTCTAAATTTTAAGTGGACATGATAAACTTTAAAATGATATATAATATGAGGCAAATGGATTAGTATATTAGAAGTTGTGAATTTTCCAATTTCAACAGGAAAAATTGGACAAAATTGTTTTTCCATATATTTGAGGTTTTTGTGTAACATCCCATTTTCAAAAGCAAGATATATATATTTTTTTCATCGTGAGTAGAGCATTGGAGCGATTGAGTAACGATAATTAGATTCAAAATGCCGTAAGACTGGCTGGTTACAAAAGCGGTACAATAACCGAGAGTTTTTAAAGTAAATAACAACATAAGTGTCTCCCTGGCAACACCTATGCTTTGTGGCAACAAAAGAAATTCTCCGGCCGAGACTCTAAGCGTCTTTTTTGCCCTTATCTTCGGCTCTCGATCCTCCCGACCACGAAGCTATTTTAGAAGCCGAGGTCCAAATGCACATCGGACCTCGGGTAACGCTTAACCTCATACTTATATAAACAACATATGGATGACATCACAAAGTATTAATCAACACATAAGTACATAGCGGATGCAAGATTAATATAACAACGGTACACATCTCATGTAAAGTTATCTATGCTAACGATGACACATCGCATATAAAGTTATCTATGCTAACAATGACACATCGCATGTAAAGTTATCTATACAAATCACTTGTATAGTCGTCTATCACATATAAGCATACAATAAGCATCAGAGTTAGTGTTAGAGTACGCGAACGTACCTTCGTTGACGGTATTTCGGTACGTTTTTCGGAAAACGGTACTTTTTGACAGCGGGTGAAACAAATGGTATGACGGCAAAAGACAACAAATGCTCGACAATAGCTTCGATTATAACAAATATCCTATAAGGATAATATTTAACAACCTTTAGCAAGATAACGGGCATTTTAGGTACAAATTACCATTTTGCCCCTAGTTGGACTAATCGGCGAAATTTCACCAGAGCTTCGCTACTTTGACCCGATCTCTCCAGAATTTTGACATATCTCTTTTCCCAATATATTATCGAAATAAATACCATATTTACCCCTAAACATGATATCTAGACTATCTGGGAAATTTAAAGATAAATCTAGCATTTCTACTATATCTAATGAAAGAACTACCGAAGCTTAAGACTAGGGACCGAAAAACTTACCCAGGACTCGGATAGAATTTCTCCGGGCTCTTCCTTCTCTCTAACCTCTCTCTAAGGCACGGTTTTGGGGTGGAGAAGAAGTGAAGAGTGAATGGCTATTTATAGAAGAAAAAGTGACACTATTCATCACTTTATCATATCAGTTTTCAACCGTTGGATCGCACTTCGACACGTGGCATCATCTTGGCCCTTCATGTGTCTCCCCCTATGTCATGCATGATGTCACACTTTTGCTTTATGTGACTGTACCGATAAAGTTCCCTGTTCGGTGTTCTAATCGCGTAATCTTGGAGAATCTTAAAAATTCGGCAACACAGCGTTGGAGGTTTATTAATTCTCTTTCATAAAACTTGGGTTAGCTAAATTTTTGATCCCATTAAGGGTATTCCGTTGCTTCGCTGAACATTTCAAGACAGACGCCAACGGTTACGGAAATAACTTCCGGGAGTGCCAGCTTCTGGATAATAATTCGCTGGTTCGTAATATGTCCTGACCTAATAAACCTAATCCCTGGTTTGTCACAACGGTCTCATTTTGTATAGGTTCTCATTTTGACTATCTGTCATTTTCCCTTAAAACCCTGTATCTTAAGTGCTCTGTTGGTTTCGAAATCACTTCGAGCTAGCTCACTGGGATAAAATTTCACTCGTTTATAAAAGATCCAGATGTTATAGACTAAATTCCTATATTTTGGTGTAGGATTTAATTTCTATCGGTTCTCGTTTAGCCAACCGGTCTTTCTACCGAATATATTATTATTAAATTCTAAATATCTAGATATTATTTTTGAAATAACCACAACCCTTTTCACACTATTTTCTTAATTATTATTTTTATTATTTATTTATTTAATTACTTAATTTATGCCTTAATTATCTTAATTAAGCAATTATCCTATGCTTAAACAATTAGCCACTAATTACTTAATTAGTCACTTACTAATTGTTGATAATTTTCTTAATTAGGATTAATTATTATCTCACAACTATTTTACTTACATTGGTATTTTATATCCCATGTAAAATATTAAAAATCATGAGGCCAAAAAGTGCTTTTAATAATATTATATTTATGCTTCTCTATTTTTCAAGGAAATAATCCCAAAAATTCCTAAAATTAGAGACAACATACTTTCTAATTTTTAGCAAATATTTTATTGCCTCATCGGATTTATCATAATATTTTCAGTCATTTTATGCCTCATAAATGCGTTTTAGGGATTTTAGCTCTTTATCTCTCCTAATTTCCATAGAAATTACCTTAGAAAATAAGATAATTATAACTTATTATTTGAGACCACATATTCACCTATTTCCAATAGGTATTATTTACTAAATTATGATACTTATCATAAATACGATTTTAGGGTATTACATTTTGAAAACGAATTCTTCTAACCATGATATTTGGTGGACCATTAGTACACATGTTAATATTTACAATAAGTTCAATAACACAATAATTGAATTTGGTCATGAAAACTGAGGAAATCATGTTTCCAAATTGAAGTGTCGTAGCTTATATTTATATTACTTATATTTACATAACTAAGATACTAAATAATAGTTTAGAATGAATTTACATAACTTATATTTATATGTAATTTGGGACATAGATCTCAAACTTTGCCACTCTAGTTGTCCCTAAGATCTCCAACTTTACCACTTTAGTTGTCCCTACCTTCTTGAAATTCTTCATGCTTTCATTCTTGAATTGGTTTCTCCTGATTGCCCTATTACCTTACTTGAGTTTGAACCTAGTTTTTTGTCATTGTAGGGAGGGATCAGATTTTGCAATTCCAGTAGCAACACAAGCAAATCCACAGGTACATAAACCATTTCAAAGACATCAATTTTTAGACTATATAAGATATATCTAGGTATGATATACACTTTGCTTGCCATGGACATATCCAATTCAATCAATCATGCACTCAAATGTGGTACCACATTTTCTGTAGATATAATTTATATTCATGTATGGCATTGCAAATAATAACATAGTCAAAACAACCAGTAAACAAATTTATGTACCATTGAAAAAGCAAGGTCACTTTTAACATTTAGTTGCTCTAAAACAAACTTTTCAACCTTGAAGCATCTTTCCATCCTCTCCACATTCATTGCCTGCTTTCCCTTGATGACCCTAAACAGATTTTATATCAAGCATAATACATAAGCCAACTATTCCAAGTCATCTAAACTAACAATCTCTTCCTTAGTTCAATTGGTCTTCCTTTTTGGTTAAATTAGGATTTTAATTCCTTGACTTTTGACTTGGTTCATTCACTTCTACAAAGTAGGGATTTAATGTCTCCAATTAACGTTTGTTTTAAAAATAAAAATAAAAAAGACGTTAAAAAGTAGGCATTGACATTTTTATAATTTTCTATTAACTTTTAACGATTGTTTCTAGATAAACCGTCGTTGAAAGTTAATTTCAACGAATGCTATAAAAAAATATTCGTTGAAAGTTTAGAAGAAAAATTAAAAAAAAAAAAAATAGTTCCAATGAATGTTTTTCTAAAACAGTTGTTGAAATGAGAGCTCATTCCACGCTCGAACTATGCTACCACGTTTCTTTTTCTTTTTAGTTAATATTCGTTGAATATGAAACATATTCAACAACTATTTTGGGCAAAACAGTTGTTGAATATGTTTCTTATTCAACGACCGCTTTTGTCCAAAACAAATCATTCAATATGTTCATAGATTCTTATTCAACAACTATTTGGGTTAAAACTGTAGAATAGAATATCACCAAGAGGGAGTGAATTGGAGATTTTTAAAAAAAAAAAAAAAAAAAAAAATCTTTTGCAAATACCCAAAAACAGGACACACGAACAGTATAACGAGATGGAGAGAAAAAGCTTGACACGAGAAGATTTATACTTGGTTCGATCTCAACTCTTGATCTACGTTCAGTCCCTAGACACTCTGAGATTTTCACTATCACTTCAATCAGTTACACTCTCTGTACTTGAAAGTTATCTTCTCACTAGGATACACTCCCCCTTATTAGTTGTAATCTGATAACCCAATCTCAAAGTCCCACAACTTTGAGATTCTTACAATGATTGATAATCAAAGATAAACTCTCTAAAAGAGCAGATGAATAAACACTCGAAGTTTAGAATATCTTAAGATATTATACCGATGAGTAGAAAACAATAAATGCAAATATCACTTTGAGCGTGTTTGTGTTTTCTTGTGTTCAGTTGTTGAGAATTGAATGCTTCAAACTTATATATGTTGGAAGCATTTAATGACCATTTGAAGACTTAATGAAGCCATTGGAAGCATTAAAGAGCCGTTAGACATTTGCTTGATTGATTTGACTCAACCAAGGTGCTCGAGATAATCTCATTAACTTTGCTTAAGATAAATTTGTTGGATGATCTAGCGTCCAAATGTGGAAAGAAAACAATAAAGCCTTTGTAATGTGCAAAGAAAAACTTGCCAAATCCGAGCTTTGATTTCTGAACCAGCATTTAATGTTTCTAACATCATCACTTGCTTTATGCTTAATCTTCAGTTTAACACTTGTTTGATCATCTGAAACTTACTAAAAATCGATTAAAAATAATTAGGAATAGTAATGATAGATGATATAAAGTATACAGATCATACTTGAAGATTTCGTATTTACGAACACAATGATATCAAAATAGAGATGTATTGCACTCGAGTCAATCATTCCGGCTCAAGACATCTTCTTTAAAAATGAGTTTGAAGTTTGAATGAAGATGTCTCTATATGACTTAGGCTCAAGGGTGAAATGTTTCACTCAAGTACGTGACTCGAGTCAATTAGAGTTCACTCGAGTCAAGTTCTTCTTTCGAGATAGCATTTTGAAGGGAAAAAAACGTTTTGAGATCGAGTCCACTCGAGTCATTAAGTGACTAACTCGAGTCAACTGATATATTTGAAAATAAGTTCCAAAATCTATGCTCAAGTTAAAGGACTTAGGCTCAAGTCAAGGACTTATGTTTTGAAAATAAGTTCAAGTCCACAAAATATGACTTGAGTCAAGATACACGAGCTTGAGTTACTTTATGTTTAAAATACATTGATTCCTCTTGGCCTTGCTCGACTCAAGTTCACCATGATTGGCTCGAGTCAATTTTGGTCTTTAAAAACTTTGGAAACTCTTGGCCAAGCCGACTTGATTTTACACTCAAACACTCGAGTCAAGTTATGTTCAAATATTTTTGTATGACTCTACGTATTGAGTTAACTCAAGTTTTGAAACTCCAAACTCGAGTCAAGCTTTGACGAAGTTCTTGGTTAAGTTTGAACAAGTTTTAAACATTTTTAACTTAATCATTAACTTCATTTAGTTTACAATTGTCGATTATCATCAAAATACATAGAGAACTAACATTCTCCCCTTTTTGATGATGACAACACTTGTAAACTAATTAATAGTTTTTTCAAAAATCTTTGAGCATTGAGCAAATGAAATGAAATCGAGATAGAGATAAACAATGAACTGTTGGATTTCATTCAAAAAGTCATATATCATTGCAAATTTAAAATGTTAAATACATCAGAGTTTAAAATGAAATGCAAATACAACTGAAATGCTCAAAACACTTGTCTTCACTTCTCTTCTTCCCCTTTGTCATCACTCAAAATGGGAGGAATGGAAATGGGAACCTCAAGTTGAGGATCAACCAAAGGTGTAGGTGGAGGAGAGTCAGGAGAATCAGGTGAGAGCCTGACAGTGGAAGTGTGAGAGGGAGGAATCAGGCCGTAAGCATCTCAACTACTACCTAGTACAGCGAATGTTTTCCTAGACTCAAGATGTACTCCAGACATTGGTCTAAAGGTCATCATGCCAATCAGAATTCCATATAGTGCTTAAGCATCATAGGTCTTATGTCCTAGCGACTCCGCCCCAAGCAACTTGCACTCTGGGTCTTACGCCTCAAGCCTCTACTCTTCTATTTCATCTCGAGCTTCTTTCAAGCTCTTAGACTATTTTCTTTTGTTTAGCACTATAGCTGACACATACCATCTGTCTTAACCTAGTTTAGTATTCTAGACCTTTCTAATAGTTTCTATTCCTATATCATAATCTCCAATTACACCAATTTTCAACACAATAGCATCGACAATCATGTCATCGCTACCCATTGTGTTGTCTCATTCTCAATTTTTAACAATTGAGAGCACACGCGACCACTTACTTGGTACAAAGGAGCACTCTATCCCAATCCCCAAATTTGGCCTCGTATCCCTCGGCCTTAAGTCGAGTCACCAGCATCAACAATATCGTCAAACCATGTGGGAGAACCTCCGCCCCTCCCATAAGAAACCCAGTGTTCACACTGGCATATAAAGTAGCAGCCCTATCTACTGGTAACCGGTCCAGCCATAGATAATCAAGCCCTACACGTGCCTATAGTAGTGATACCATCTACTGGGAACTCAAATTGACCATAGATAGTAAGGTCTTACAAGGCGAAAACATGCGCCCCTACAAGGCGAAATGTTATGAATTGTGTGTGCGATTTTCAGAAGATGTATTGGTAAGTTTAAAAATTCAATTTTAAACCTATTCAGGAACCGGACAACTAATCTTAGAAGGTCATCACTAACTAAATGCATTCAGACCTCAGTCCTTGGCTACTCAAGTCATCCGTAGAATGCTTAGTCTATTATACTTTAGTCTTCCAACTATTCCAGACATTGCCAGCCTATAGACACAATAGTCTCACAAAACTTAAGGCCTTTCATCAAACATATACATGTCCAACGACCCATGGACACACAAGTCCCAAAGGTCCTACTGCCCACCATGAGCATTTGAGAGGTACACATCACCACTTTGTCCTCACCAGGACATACCCCAATCCCATGCAGCCTCAACTGCAACCACCGAATCCACCTGATCCATGACCATCATGTCCCTCTAGCCTCACGTACTTCGCAGTCTACCAAACTGGAATTGAGTCACCAGCATCGGTGGCGTTGACCATCGTCGTGAGCCATACACCCTCCCGACGTGGCAGGAATCATAATTCTCGGATTGGTGTATTTGTTTTGGTGTGTGCTTTCGTCTCTCAAAAACTCATTCATTTGGAGCCATCTGATACGGCGCCTTTGATATTGGTTCGGTTCCAGGTATCAACCCAATAGTGAATTCAACTTCCCCTACTGGTGATCATCTGCTGAGAGCTTCTAAAAACATCTCAAGGAATTTTTTCACAACTAGAATGTCTTCTAGTGCAAGTTTAGTTCCTGCTTGGATACCATAACACAATATATGCTATACAAAGACTTTGGAGCACCCCATGGTGATATCTTGGATTACGTAAACCTTTTCTCTAAGGAACCCATTAGATGTGGGACTCGTTATGATGTACTTATCTTGAGAACCGATACACTGGCAGCTCTACTTTATGGTTTGTTGTCACAGTGGCTCCACTCTTTGGTTTGACGTCACGATGGCTCCACCCTACGATACTTCACTCGGTGCTTCACTCAATCCCTGTGATTGGTCGGTCCCTCCAAATCGAACCTTCCGTTGGTAGCCCTTTCCTATCGAACTCCCGTAAGTAGCCCTCTCGATCAAAAACTTTCCATAAGTAGTACTATCTTCGTTGATCGTCTCGAATCATTATAATGAGGACTCGGATCTTATCGGGTTCCTACCCTTTAGTGGTTTCGTAATCTCTCTCTATTTCGCCATCTCATCTAGGGTCATTCTATATATGGACTTTCACTATCTGTCCAGCTCCAGACATAATCCTTAGCTTAACTTTCCCTATCGGGTAACCACCCACTTCTTAGGGAATTTGTTAGCCACTAACATCACTATGGTTATCGGTCCTAATCATGAGACCATGATCCGTGGCTATTCTAACTGTAACATCTCATTTTCAAAAGCAGTATTTTTTTTTTTCATCATATATCAGAGTAGAGCATCGGAGCGTAAGAGTAACTGATACATATATTTAAAATGCCGTAAGTCAGGCTGATTACAAAAGCGGTACAATGACCGAGAGTTTTCAAAAGTAAATAGCGAGAGGAAAATCTTCACCGAGTCCCTACGCGTCTTTGCTTGCCTTTCTCCTCGGTCCTCCCGAACCCGACACTATGTTAAGAGCCGAGGTCCAATGCATACGGACCCCGTGTAACGGTTAACCTCATATTTACATATACGATATAATCACAACAAATGAATCATTCCTAAATGAACCGCTCCCCGCGAATGCGAGATATACCGCTCCCAAATAATGCGAGATGTATCGCTCCCAAAGCACGTACATATGTTCGGTTATCCTCTAACACCACTATGCACTCAAATAACACACCACCAATACGCATACAACACACATATCACATATACACATACCATAAATATCAGAGTTAGTGTTACCGTACGCGAACGTACCTTCGTTGACGGAAAACGATATGTTTTACGGAAAACGGTATTTTCTTGACAGCGGCCCAACGGCGGTACAACATCGGTACGATTATCACAGATATCCTATAAGGATAATATTTATCAAAGTCTAACATCATAACATGCATTTCAGGTACAAATTACCATTTTGCCCCTGACTCCCCTAATCGGCGGAATTTCGCCAGAGCTTCGCTATTTTAACTCTATCTCTCCAGAATTTCGACATATCTCTTCCCCCAATAATATTTTCGAAAATAATACCATATTTACCCCTAAATATGATATCTAGACTATCTTGAAAAATTAAAGATAAATCTAGCATTTCTACTATATCTACTGAAAGAACTACCGAAACTAAAGACTAGGGACCGAAGAACTTACCCAGGGCTTCGCTACACTTTCTCCGGGCTCCTCCTTCTCTCTAACCTCTCTCTAGGATTCGAACTTTGGTGTGGGAAATGAGAAGAGAGGTGCCTTCTATTTATAGAAGAAAGGAATGGCATTTCGGTAATTAATTCAAACTTTATCATATTGATTTTGAGCCGTCGGATCGCACTTGGGACAAATGGCTTGATCTTGGCCCTCCCTCTCTCTTGGCCGACCTCCCTCTCCCCCAAAGTCAATAAATTGATGTCATCTGATGTCATGCATGATGTCATCTTCAGCCGGTACCGATAAAGTTCCCAGTTCGGTGTCCGAATCGCGTAATCTTGACGAATCCCAAAAATCCGGTAGCACAGCGCTGAAGACATATTCTTCTTCTTTAAAACTACTTGGGTTAACTAAATTTTTGATCCCATTAAGGGTATTCCGTTGCCTGCTGAACATTTTCGGACAAACGTCGTCGGTTACGGAAATAACTTCTGATAGAACCAGCTTCTGGACAAGAATTCTCTGGTTCGTAATATGTCCTAACCTAAGAAACCTAATCCCCGGTTTGTCACAACTAATTCGTTTTCTATAGGTTCTCATTTGTACTATCTGCCCTTTTTCTTATTTATCCTGTTTCTTAATGACCCCCCGGTCTCGGAATGACTTCGGAGATAGCTCACTCCGGGATAAAATTCTACTCGTTTATAAAAAGTCCAGATGTTAATTACCTAGTGTCCATGTTTTGAGATAGGATTTTATTTCTACCCGTTCTCGAATGTCATGTTGGCTCTTTACCAGATATAATATTATTTAATCATAAATATCTAGATATTATTTTGAAATAACCTAAACCCTTTTTCACACTATATTTTAACTATTCTTTTTATTATTTATTTAATAATTTTCGTCTCCCCCTTAAATAATTGTTTTTAATTATTTTCTTAAATCAATTTACTTTATATCTTAATCTAAACAATTAGCCATTAATTACTTAATTAGCCACTTACTAATTGTTGATAATTTTCTTATTTAGGATAAATTATTATCTCACAACTATTTTACTTACATTGGTATTTTATATCCCATGTAAAATATTAAAAATCATGGGGCCAATTATGATCCCCAAAAATAATATTTAATTACGCCTCTTTATTTTCCAAGGGTAATAATCCCAAAATTACCTAAATTAGAGACAACATACTCTCTAATTTTTAATAAATATTTTATTGCCTCTAGGGATTTATCATAATATTTTCGAGGCCATTTTATGCCCCATAAATGTATTTTAGGGATTTTTAGCTCTTTATTCACCCTAATTTCAATAGAAATTACCTTAGAAAATAAGGTATTTATTACACTAGTTTTGAAACCACATATTCACCTATTTCCAATAGGTATTATTTATCGAAATATGATACTTATCATAAATACGATTTTTAGGGTATTACACTAACTATCGTATGGCTTCATTAAGGAACTAACTCTCAGGTATTGGAACCTAGGCAATGCTTAATCATCCCTTGACCTATGCACTATCTCTACTTTGATCAGGTTCAAGATCATTACTATATCTATACTCATGGTATCCCAAAAGGATCACCATGTTTCATATGGTATACAAGCCATAGCTTTAAAGGATCTCAAATCCCTAAGTTACTTCCCAGGGATCACTCTACTCAGGTTTTTCTCGCCTAAGCATACTTAACTTGATAGCGTCTATTGGATCTAAGGCACTAATACCGGTACACATATCATTGGGTACTGACAACTTTCATAAGTACTAGTACGGCATAACTGCCTCCCCAGAAATATTGGGTACTTTCCCTTTCTATCTACTGCACCTTTTTTATGTAACGGACCACCACCGTCAAGGACTCGGTCAAAGACCTTCGTCCCTGGAACCATGCTCCGTTGCATGCATGGTATCCGGCCTCAACTAGGCAGGGATTGTCCCCTCCGGGTAACTTAGTAAGTTACTGTTCCTACTGGGAAACTTAATCAATAGGTCACTTTTTCTACGGGAAACCTAAACATGTAGGTTATTGTCTACGGGGAAATCTAAGTAGTACCGACTTCTCTGCCGCTTCCTTTTAAATCTAATGCGGGAATTTAATTCAGACTCTGATTTCTATATCAGAAGTCCTAGAGTTTAGCAACAGAACCTATATTCTATGACATCTCTCCTATCTAGGGGTCTTTAACTTACCCGAGCCTAACCCTTTTCCTTAGGGTATCTGTCATCACACAACTCGTGTCATATCAATACTCCTAACCTAGAGTCCAAAACATGCTATGATACCATAACTGTAACACCCCAAATTCCATACTACTTACTGTACCCGGTGACACGTATTATTTAGGAATATGGTGTTGACAAGTCAAAGTAAAGCAGAACGGAGAGCAAGCATTAACGTTTGGACAATGAGTAACTGATATAAAATTCTCAGGCATAAGCTGGAAAATTAAATATCCTAAAGGAATATTCATGTGATACAATCATCCAGGACTTGTATAATTAAAACTCTAACATAATAACTACACAATCTTAACCCAAGCCACAATTCTAGTTAAGGCTTGGGTTAAGATTGTATAGTTATTATGTTAGAGTTTTAATTATACTCGATGATTGTATCACATGAATATTCCTTCGGATATTTAATTTACCGGCTTATGTTTGGGCGTTTTATATCGCTTACTCATTATCCAAACGTTAGTGCATGCTCTCCGTTCCGCTTTACTCTAACCTATTAACACCGTATTTCTAAATACTACATGTCACTGGGCATAGTAAGTAATATGGAATTTGGAGTATTACATTGAGACTCAATGGGATCTAGTAGGGCCTTACACCCTAGACCAACTCTTGGCCACATGACTTATAAATATAACAAAAGAAAGTTCTTATGTATCTGCCTTATAAAGATAATCATAAATAGCTTTCATGTAGTGATTAAAAAGGTACCATATATCTTCTTTCATATATGAGATGGGGGAGTAACGAATAAGAGTATATGGCAATAATAATTAGTAATTTAATAAGTAATACTCTCTCCTGTCCTTGTTTTTTTAGAAGATACTGAAAATCAAAGTGCCTTGCTCCTGTTTATAATATCCTACTTGGGGTTATCTAAACATTTAATATGTCTTTTTATCATTTTTGTCCCTAATTAATCTCTCCATATCTATTTTTTTCCTTTTGTTTTTCCCATACTTCATTCTCTTTGGTATTTTCTCTAATTACTACTTTATTTCTCACTACTACTTGCCCTTTATAAATAAAAGATATTTTTTATATAAAAAAACATTTATGACATATTTATTGCTTTAAACTAATTTTTACTAATTTTTCAATTGTGGAATTTGGTTTTCATGTTCTTATAAAAAGGATCGGAGGGGTATTAGTTACTTGCTAAGAGTATAATACTTTTTCTTTTGATATTATTAAGCAACAACTAAAAGGAAAATATATAGGGTTAAGGTTAAGGAGCAATTTTGCCAACGAGACTTTTACCTCAAAAGCGCCCAGCACAAATAACTTCTAAGTGGATCAAAAATACCAAAAAAACTTTTACAAATGTGCAGTCAGCACAAAAAACTTTTTAAAATGTAAAGTAAGCACAACACCGTTAGAAAAAAAAAATAACGTCTATTATCTAAGATGCAGATTGGCCAACGAACTTTTACTCCAGGAGCACCCAGCACAAAAAAGTTTAATTCCAGGAGCGCCCTACACAAAAAAGTCTATGTGCAATCTACCCAAAATCTGACTATTGCAAATCCTTGCCCGAACCCCCCCCCCCCAACCATGTGCATAGGGGTTAGAAAGAGTGAATGCAACAAAAAAATCACAAATGTAACAAGTTGATTCATTTTGAGTAAGGATGGTCAGTTTTTGAGCTTGCCCGGGCATATCCATATGCAATCCACCCAAAATCCAATTATTACAAATCCTTGCCTGGACCCCCCAACCATATGCATTGGGGTTAGAAATAGTGAAAGCAACAAAAAAATCACAAATGTAGCGAGTAGATATTTTAGGTTTATTTAAAAATCACAATCTACATCTGTACCAAACAAGTAGGAAAACTTATCATCCTTACTCAAAATGAAATCTACTAGTACAATTGTGATTTTTTTGTTGCATTCACTTTTCCTAACCCCAATGCGCACATGGTTGAGGGGGTCTAGGCAAGGATATGCAACAGTTGGATTTTGGGTGAATTGCACATGAATTTTCCCAGGCAAGCTCAAAAACCGACCATCCTTACTCAAATGAAATCTACTTGTTACATTTTTTTATTTTTTTGGTTGCATTCACTCTTTCTAACCCCAATTCATATGGTTGGGGGGTCCGAGTAAGGATTTGCAACAGTCAGATTTTGGGTGGATTACACATGGACTTTTTTATCTTTGAGTTCTCCGGAGTAAAACTTTTTTGTGCTAGGTGCTCCCGGAGTAAAAGTTCATTGGCCAATTTGCACCTTATATAACAAACATTATTTTTTTCTGACGGCATTGTGCTTACTTTACATTTTTAAAAGTTTTTTGTGTCGACTGCACATTTTTATAGGTTTTTTGGTATTTTTGGTCCACTTAAAAGTTATTTGTGCTGGGCGCTCTTGAGGTAAAAGTTCGTTGGCAAAATTGCTCCTTAACCCAAATATATATTTCCTTTGGTTCTTTATAAGATTTACTTTAATAAAGAAAATGAACTACAAAGTAGATATTATATTGATGATCAAGGGGAGTATTTACTAAGAACCAATGAAAGCTAAACTGATGATTGGTAATAGAATTAATATAGTTTAAGTAAAGATTGGAGTTTGAATATATTCTATTACTCCATTCCATCATTTTTATAAGGAAATTTCACTTTCATAGGGATGGTCTTAAATTCTTAATATAAGGAAGAAATATTTTTTTATCTGAAATTTTAAACTAGTTTTTAATTTCCATTTTTGCCCCCATTGAATATATAAATGTCACTCATTATCTGTCTACAATAAATTTTCACTCATTATCTCTCATGTACTCTCTTTATAAATAATGATATAATTGAAAATAGTAGTACATATTTGATACATTTGTTGTTTCTAATTAATATTTTTAACGACGTGATTTAAGTAATTGTTCTGTATTAAAAGAACAATAAAGAGTATATGGGAAAACTTTATCATAAATATTGGGAAAGTTAAGTTTATCCTATATATAGGGAAAGATTATCCTTTAATTAGGATTTGAATTGAATTAATTGGAAATTAAATTGTGGTTCAATAAAAAATAAATATTGTCCAAGAGGACCTTCCACGCGCTGACATGTGTTGTGCATTGTAGGAAGAGAGTTTTAAAATTATATGTTTGATAGGGAATAATATTTGTATGGAATGCTTGCATTAATTTTATTTTATAATTAATCATGAATTATGAAATTTATAATCTGGAATCTATATATTTTCCTCTCTTAATATTAAATCCTTTAACTTTGTTATGTTTGCCCTCATTTTTCATTTTGATGTGTTTCAAATTATAGGTTTTGATCCTCAACAGGTAAAATGATCTAAGTTTTAATTAAAATGTAGCAACAAATGTTTTAGACAGAAAGAAATTTTGTACACCAAACCCTATTATTTAAGGGCCAAAATAAAAAAATGACAGTAAATTATGAATAGCAAACGTTGTATTAATACAATACTACTTCCCATAAATTATATAAACACTTTTTGTAGTATAATTTACTTTATAAAAATGTTCGTATAATTAGACTTGGAGGGGAGTACTATTTTTATTTCAAGACCCCATTCTCTCTCCCGGCGTGCTCTTCAATGGTCAACCCCATTCTCGCCGGCCTTAGTGCTTGCCATGCCTCCTCCTTCACATACTTCAACATCCTCGCCGCGCTAGTGATAAGGTGTAGCTTCGTCCTTTAGCTGTCGCCTTCGGGTGTTATGGCCAGGTGACTTCACTATGATTATGTCACCATGATGCAGTAACCAGTAGCACTCTGCCACGTAGCAAAAAACTACATTCGAGAACATATATTAATTAAATAATCATCACTCTGCTTGTTTTCTTTTCTAGAAACAATAGAAAGATTTCGTGCGTGTTGCTTCTTGGGATGAAAAATCTCCTCTGTAAAAGAAAGGTTGTGAAAACATCAGAAACTAGCTCCTATTTTGATTTAAAGGAATTCAAATGTTTTTGTGAATTTTATATATTGAGAATCCAGCAGTATTGATAATAGGCATACCATTGTGGTCTTATTTATAAGGACACTTTCACAGAGAGTAAAAGTTGACTTATAAATAGGACTAGAGTAGTAGTTAGGGAAGATGATAAGTTGGATAGTTTTTTGAAAATTTTGATAAAAAAATCCACCTTTCGTTGAGAAGATGGTTGATGAATGAGGTTTTGCCGTCACTATTATATTTTCTTTGTAATTGATGTTTAGATCTTAACGGTAGTTTTCAAATTCCAATAAATAAATAAAGTAGGTTTAAATATACGTTTAATTTTCTAAATTTATATTAAAATTATGTGATAATGCCTTTTGAACCCCTTAATTTTAACAAAGTTTGTTTCATTTACCAGAATGCTGACAAACTAAATTTAAATGGTGATTTTGAAATTAAATACTAATAAAATATGTTTATAATCTTTTTTATTATTTTAAAATTGAAAGCCGATAAGCAAGATAATATATTTATTGTGTTTCGATGTCAAGAAAATAATGAAGGCAAGAATTATTAAACAATGATGTTATCATTATATTAAGAGCATAGTTTTGTATCGATTTTCCAAAAGTTGGTTGCAGTAACATGCATATACAAAATAATAATAATAAAGTACCATTTTAAAATGAAATCGAGCATGTGCATAAATACTTCAACTTTTATAAGATTTGAAGTCATTATTATCTGTGCAAAAAAAAAGTTGTTGCCGGAAAAAACAAAAATTCATGTTGTCTACTTGTACTTATCTTTATCCCAAAACAGACAAGTTTTTTTAAATTAATTAAATGAAGGATCTCATATGCATTGTATTTCATCTTAACGGATAATTAAGTCAACATGACCATACCTCCTCCTTTAAGTTTTTTAAATTTGTACTTAATCTATATACTTTAACATTATAATATTAGGCGGGACTAATGAGGGAAAAAATCCTTGGCACATTTGTTTGTTGCTAATAACACCCAAAGAAACTGTAATGAAAACTAAAGGTTTAGGGTTTAGGGGGAATTAAGGCTAAATTATATAAAACGCTACGAGCTTTGGGTTGGTTGCATATAACCTACCTTTCATTCTTTTAACTCTTAATCATCTTCCGTTGAGTGGCCGTTATCCTTTTAGACATTGCATGTGATGAAACAAGGAAGTAGGAAGTAGGGTTTGAAGATGACTGTGGATGAGATAGAAGAAGGGTAAGATGGCACTTATCATTAAGCCACCACGTATACCCACTTGTGCTACTATATTTTATTTTATTTTATTTTAGTATTTATTCTTTCCATAGATTCCTTGATTCCCCAGCTAATTTATATAGGACCCTTTTTGTTTGTTTGTTTTTTATCATTATGAGTTTTTAAATAAAATTATCTCCTGAATTCTTTCCATAGACTCCCGGCCTCAAGTTCTTATCATATTACAAGGCACATCTAATACCACTTCATCAAAATGTGGTTATTACCTACATTTGAAAATGGGCGACCTAGTCCACAAGATTTTCACCAAGTGAGATTTGGGAAGAGCTAAATGTATATGCATTATTTTCTTTGCAAGAGGCTATTTTTAGGATTTAAATTTACTATGACTTTAGATTACAGGGTTGCATTATTTACCTTTAATTTTCTTATAGTCTCACCCTCTTATTAACTTTATTTTAAAATTTGAAAAAATTACTTATATTTAATAACATTTATTATATCCAAAATCTAATATCCCGAATTTTGGAACCGGAGAAGGTTAGAAATAAAATTGAGATAAACTTATCATGAGGAAAAGCTTAAGATAATTATTGAAATTATTTTAGACCTTGAAAATTTGGGGAAATTATGAAATTTCATGAGGGGATTAATTATGAAGAATTGGGCCTAAATAGTTGTTAAGCTATTATTTGGAATTTACGGCCTATTTTCCCAAAAAATCAAGTAAAGTAGTTAGGGGATAACTTTTGGCCTAGAAATTTCAGAATCAATATTCTATGGCCTAGAGAAGCTAAGTGAGGAAGAAAAATTCTTATTTGGGATTAAGGGTTTATATCAGGAATTTATTTGATAACCAAATACTAATAAAGAAGGATAAAATGCTACAAAATAAAGCTTGTGGAATTAGCTTGTCTGAGATGGGGCCTTAGAGGTAATTTAGCCATTATTTTCTCTGATAAATTTAATCAGCATGTGACCCCTCACTCTTCCTTTTTTCTCAACTCACGACACCTCTCCACTCCTTCTCATTTGCTTTGGCCAGCTCACCAAAAATTATACACATAACACACAAACCTATTTTCCACTCATTCGGACAGCAAAGGCAACACACACTCCCTCATTTTATGATTTTCCAATTCTGCCCTTCACCAAAACAGAAAACACAGTGAGAGACCAAGAGCATCGAGAGAGAAAGCATCAAACGCCGAGAGGAAGGAGGAGGTAATCGGAGAAGGGAGAAGCAGTGGTTGAAATCCACATGCAAACCGATCTGTGAATCAAGGTGAATGTCCTAATCCCATTTCTAGCTTCATATTTGAAGATTAGTGTTGTTCTTTAGGTCAAATGGGTGTTGGAAGTTGAGAAATGTCGGTGAAAAGCTTCTGTTATCATGTTCTCTTATAAAGTGTCATTGCATGTCGGTTTCGAGATTTTTTTTTTAGGTTCTTTGGCTCTGTAATGAAGCACCAAAACCGTGCATTCAGTGTAGAATTGAATGGTGTTAAATTTCTGCAAGATAAGTCATGGTTTGAGGTTCGTATTCTTCCTTTAATCTCTATTTCTTGACAGAAAAACAGAGCGCTCTGCATGTTGATTTCAGGAGCTATAGTCTTAATCTGTCTGTGAACTTTGGTGAGGAAATAGTACATCTTCTAAGATTTAAAAAGAGTCCTAGATCATGTTAATCGGAGGTCTAGAATTTAAGTTATGATTTTTCAAAGTCAGACAAGAAAAACTGTAGAGATTCTGTTTTCCATATTTTAGTTTCAATTTTGTGCAAGGTTTTGACCAGTCAAATGATTTCCAATAGCTATAAAAATTTCTAAATTTTAAGTGGACATGATAAACTTTAAAATGATATATAATATGAGGCAAATGGATTAGTATATTAGAAGTTGTGAATTTTCCAATTTCAACAGGAAAAATTGGACAAAATTGTTTTTCCATATATTTGAGGTTTTTGTGTAACATCCCATTTTCAAAAGCAGTATATATATTTTTTTTCATCAGAGTAGAGCATTGGAGCGATTGAGTAACTGATAATTAGATTCAAAATGCCGTAAGACTGGCTGGTTACAAAAAGCGGTACAATAACCGAGAGTTTTTAAAGTAAATAACAACAGAAGTGTCTCCCTGGCAACACCCATGCTGTGGCAACAAAAGAAATTCTCCGGCCGAGACTCTAAGCGTGCTGCTTGCCCTTATCTTCGGCTCTCGGTCCTCCTCCCGACCACGAAGCTATTTTAGAAGCTGAGGTCCAAATGCACATCGGACCTCAGGTAACGGTTAACCTCATACTTATATAAACAACATATGGATGACATCACAGTATTAATCAACACATAAGTACATAGCAGATGCAAGATTAATATAACAACGGTACACATCTCATGTAAAGTTATCTATGCTAACAGTACACATCGCATATAAAGTTATCTATGCTAACAGTACACATCGCATGTAAAGTTATCTATACAAATCACTTGTATAGTCGTCTATCACATATAAGCATACAATAAGCATCAGAGTTAGTGTTAGAGTACGCGAACGTACCTTCGTTGACGGTATTTCGATGACGTTTTTGAAACGGTACTTTTTGACACGGTGAAACAAATGTATGACGGCAAAGACAACAAATGCTCGACAAAGATTCGATTATAACAAATATCCTATAAGGATAATATTTAACAACCTTTAGCAAGATAACGGCATTTTAGGTACAAATTACCATTTTGCCCCTAGTTGGACTAATCGGCGAAATTTCACCAGAGCTTCGCTACTTTGACCCGATCTCTCCAGAATTTTGACATATCTCTTTTCCCAATATATTATCGAAATAAATACCATATTTACCCCTAAACATGATATCTAGACTATCTGAGAAATTTAAAGATAAATCTAGCATTTCTACTATATCTAATGAAAGAACTACCGAAGCTTAAGACTAGGGACCGAAAAACTTACCCAGGACTCGGATAGAATTTCTCTGGGCTCTTCCTTCTCTCTAAGGCACGGTTTTGGGGTGGAGAAGAAGTGAAGAGTGAATGGCTATTTATAGAAGAAAAAGTGACACTATTCATCACTTTATCATATCAGTTTTCAACCGTTGGATCGCACTTCGACACGTGGCATCATCTTGGCCCTTCATGTGTCTCCCCTATGTCATGCATGATGTCACACTTTTGCTTTATGTGACCGTACCGATAAAGTTCCCCGTTCGGTGTTCTAATCGCGTAATCTTGGAGAATCTTAAAAATTCGGCAACACGGCGTTGGAGGTTTATTAATTCTCTTTCATAAAACTTGGGTTAGCTAAATTTTTGATCCCATTAAGGGTATTCCGTTGCCTGCTGAACATTTCAAGACAGACGCCAACGGTTACGGAAATAACTTCCGGGAGTGCCAGCTTCTGGATAATAATTCGCTGGTTCGTAATATGTCCTGACCTAATAAACCTAATCCCTGGTTTGTCACAACGGTCTCATTTTGTATAGGTTCTCATTTTGACTATCTGTCATTTTCCCTTAAAACCCCGTATCTTAAGTGCTCTGTTGGTTTTTGAAATCACTTCGAGCTAGCTCACTCGGGATAAAATTTCACTCGTTTATAAAAGATCCAGATGTTATAGACTAAATTCCTATATTTTGGTGTAGGATTTAATTTCTATCGGTTCTCGTTTAGCCAACTGGTCTTTCTACCGAATATATTATTATTAAATTCTAAATATCTAGATATTATTTTTGAAATAACCACAACCCTTTTCACACTATTTTCTTAATTATTATTTTTATTATTTATTTATTTAATTACTTAATTTATGCCTTAATTATCTTAATTAAGCAATTATCCTATGCTTAAACAATTAGCCACTAATTACTTAATTAGTCACTTACTAATTGTTGATAATTTTCTTAATTAGGATTAATTATTATCTCACAACTATTTTACTTACATTGGTATTTTATATCCCATGTAAAATATTAAAAATCATGAGGCCAAAAAGTGCTTTTAATAATATTATATTTATGCTTCTCTATTTTTCAAGGAAATAATCCCAAAAATTCCTAAAATTAGAGACAACATACTTTCTAATTTTTAGCAAATATTTTATTGCCTCATCGGATTTATCATAATATTTTCAGGTCATTTTATGCCTCATAAATGCGTTTTAGGGATTTTAGCTCTTTATCTCTCCTAATTTCCATAGAAATTACCTTAGAAAATAAGATAATTATAACTTATTATTTGAGACCACATATTCACCTATTTCCAATAGGTATTATTTACTAAATTATGATACTTATCATAAATACGATTTTAGGGTATTACATTTTGAAAACGAATTCTTCTAACCATGATATTTGGTGGACCATTAGTACACATGTTAATATTTACAATAAGTTCAATAACACAATAATTGAATTTGGTCATGAAAACTGAGGAAATCATGTTTCCAAATTGAAGTGTCGTAGCTTATATTTATATTACTTATATTTACATAACTAAGATACTAAATAATAGTTTAGAATGAATTTACATAACTTATATTTATATGTAATTTGGGACATAGATCTCAAACTTTGCCACTCTAGTTGTCCCTAAGATCTCCAACTTTACCACTTTAGTTGTCCCTACCTTCTTGAAATTCTTCATGCTTTCATTCTTGAATTGGTTTCTCCTGATTGCCCTATTACCTTACTTGAGTTTGAACCTAGTTTTTTGTCATTGTAGGGAGGGATCAGATTTTGCAATTCCAGTAGCAACACAAGCAAATCCACAGGTACATAAACCATTTCAAAGACATCAATTTTTAGACTATATAAGATATATCTAGGTATGATATACACTTTGCTTGCCATGGACATATCCAATTCAATCAATCATGCACTCAAATGTGGTACCACATTTTCTGTAGATATAATTTATATTCATGTATGGCATTGCAAATAATAACATAGTCAAAACAACCAGTAAACAAATTTATGTACCATTGAAAAAGCAAGGTCACTTTTAACATTTAGTTGCTCTAAAACAAACTTTTCAACCTTGAAGCATCTTTCCATCCTCTCCACATTCATTGCCTGCTTTCCCTTGATGACCCTAAACAGATTTTATATCAAGCATAATACATAAGCCAACTATTCCAAGTCATCTAAACTAACAATCTCTTCCTTAGTTCAATTGGTCTTCCTTTTTGGTTAAATTAGGATTTTAATTCCTTGACTTTTGACTTGGTTCATTCACTTCTACAAAGTAGGGATTTAATGTCTCCAATTAACGTTTGTTTTAAAAATAAAAATAAAAAAGACGTTAAAAAGTAGGCATTGACATTTTTATAATTTTCTATTAACTTTTAACGATTGTTTCTAGATAAACCGTCGTTGAAAGTTAATTTCAACGAATGCTATAAAAAAATATTCGTTGAAAGTTTAGAAGAAAAATTAAAAAAAAAAAAAAAATAGTTCCAATGAATGTTTTTCTAAAACAGTTGTTGAAATGAGAGCTCATTCCACGCTCAGAACTATGCTACCACGTTTCTTTTTTCTTTTTAGTTAATATTCGTTGAATATGAAACATATTCAACAACTATTTTGGGCAAAACAGTTGTTGAATATGTTTCTTATTCAACGACTGTTTTGTCCAAAACAGTCATTCAATATGTTCATAGATTCTTATTCAACAACTATTTGGGTTAAAACTGTAGAATAGAATATCACCAAGAGGGAGTGAATTGGAGATTTTAAAAAAAAAAATAAAAAAAAAAATCTTTTGCAAATACCCAAAAATGCAGACACACGAACAGAGTATAACAGAGATGGAGAGAAAAAGCTTGACACAGAAGATTTATACTGGTTCGATCTCAACTCTTGATCTACGTTCAGTCCCTAGACACTCTGAGATTTTCACTATCACTTCAATCAGTTACACTCTCCGTACTTGAAAGTTATCTTCTCACTAGGATACACTCCCTTATTAGTTGTAATCTGATAACCCAATCTCAAAGTCCCACAACTTTGAGATTCTTACAATGATTGATAATCAAAGATAAACTCTCTAAAAGAGCAGATGAATAAACACTGAAGTTTAGAATATCTTAAGATATTATACCGATGAGTAGAAAACAATAAATGCAAATATCACTTTGAGCGTGTTTGTGTTTTCTTGTGTTCTGGTTGTTGAGAATTGAATGCTTCAGCTTATATATGTTGGAAGCATTTAATGACCATTTGAAGACTTAATGAAGCCATTGGAAGCATTAAAGAGCCGTTAGACATTTGCTTCAGTTGATTTGACTCAACCAAGGTGCTCAGATAATCTCTGTTAACTTTGCTTAAGATAAATTTGTTGGATGATCTAGCGTCCAAATGTGGAAAGAAAACAATAAAGCCTTTGTAATGTGCAAAGAAAAACTTGCCAAATCCGAGCTTTGATTTCTGAACCAGCATTTAATGTTTCTAACATCATCACTTGCTTTATGCTTAATCTTCAGTTTAACACTTGTTTGATCATCTGAAACTTACTAAAAAATCGATTAAAAATAATTAGGAATAGTAATGATAGATGATATAAAGTATACAGATCATACTTGAAGATTTCGTATTTACGAACACAATGATATCAAAATAGAGATGTATTGCACTCGAGTCAATCATTCCAGGCTCAAGACATCTTCTTTAAAAATGAGTTTGAAGTTTGAATGAAGATGTCTCTATATGACTTAGGCTCAAGGGTGAAATGTTTCACTCAAGTACGTGACTCGAGTCAATTAGAGTTCACTCGAGTCAAGTTCTTCTTTCGAGATAGCATTTTGAAGGGAAAAAAACGTTTTGAGATCGAGTCCACTCGAGTCATTAAGTGACTAACTCGAGTCAACTGATATATTTGAAAATAAGTTCCAAAATCTATGCTCAAGTTAAAGGACTTAGGCTCAAGTCAAGGACTTATGTTTTGAAAATAAGTTCAAGTCCACAAAATATGACTTGAGTCAAGATACACAGGCTTGAGTTACTTTATGTTTAAAATACATTGATTCCTCTTGGCCTTGCTCTGACTCAAGTTCACCATGATTGGCTCGAGTCAATTTTGGTCTTTAAAAACTTTGGAAACTCTTGGCCAAGCACTGACTTGATTTTACACTCAAACACTCGAGTCAAGTTATGTTCAAATATTTTTGTATGACTCTCTGTATTGAGTTAACTCAAGTTTTGAAACTCCAAACTCGAGTCAAGCTTTGACAGTAAGTTACTGGTTAAGTTTGAACAAGTTTTAAACATTTTTAACTTAATCATTAACTTCATTTAGTTTACAATTGTCAGTTATCATCAAAATACATAGAGAACTAACATTCTCCCCCTTTTTGATGATGACAACACTTGTAAACTAATTAATAGTTTTTTCAAAAATCTTTGAGCATTGAACAGAAATGAAATCAGATAGAGATAAACAATGAACTGTTGGATTTCATTCAAAAAGTCATATATCATTGCAAATTTAAAATGTTAAATACATCAGAGTTTAAAATGAAATGCAAATACAACTTTGAAATGCTCAAAACACTTGTCTTCACTTCTCTTCTTCCCTTTGTCATCACTCAAAATGGGAGGAATGGAAATGGGAACCTCAAGTTGAGGATCAACCAAAGGTGTAGGTGGAGGAGAGTCAGGAGAATCAGGTGAGAGCCTGACAGTGGAAGTGTGAGAGGGAGGAATAGGGATAGTTGCTAGAGTAGTAGTAATGATTGGAGTAGTGAAAGTGAAAATGGGAGATGAAGGAATAGGTAAAGAAATGATAGGTGAAGGAATGGAAGAGGGTATGGTCGAAGGAATGCTGAAATTAGAGCCAGCAAGAGGAGAAGAAGTACCAACACCAACACCACCGAGGACCGATTCTCGGTATCTTGTCCATCTTGTCATTGAGACTCATCATCAAAACTTGAAGAGTAGCGATGCTAGTAGCTTGATCCTCAAAGTGACAACTAAGGTTTTCAACCTTCTCAGTCATCTCATCCTAAGCATCTACTAAAGTGTGTTGTCCCTTAGTCACCTCAGTTATCAGTCTACCAACTTCAACTTCAAGCCTATCTGTCAAGTCTGAGATTGCCTTGTCAACAATCTCCTTAATCTGAGTTTGTAAACCAAAAGAAGAAGTAACTGGAGGTGGAGCAGATTGAGCTTTGTTTGCTCTTGATGGAGATGCTCTTGATCTCGATGGGGCTCTTGACTGACCCGAACCTTCTTCAAAGTTGATTCTCATCAAGTTCAGGTAATGTTTTCCAAACATATGGGGCTTCACTAACCGCTCATTCACGGCTAAATACCAAATTTTCTCATGAAAGAGAATGATGGAAACCAAATTTGGAAATGAGATTGTTGAAGTCTTTTTGGAAGCAAATCGAAATTTAGCCATTTCCTTAAAGACCCAGTGCCCAATATTGTGAGGCACTTTGTCTATAATGGAGCAAAAATGGGGTAATCCCTTTTTGCAAAATGTCTAAAATTTCTACCTTTTTGCATGAGGTTTCTGGTATAGATGTACCAGATAGCTCTATACACAGGGGGTATAACAACAGGGACAAAAGAGAAAGAGTCTAATGGCTCATCATATACAGGCTCATTAGGTCTTAGAATTTCAAAAATCTCCTTGTTATCATACTTCAACACAACAACAGATGGAGGATTGGAAATTTGCATAACAGAATTAATATAAGCTGGAGATAAAACAATTTTTTCACCCCTAATATGAGTGACTATTCTTTCCTCTAATAGATACCTTTACTATCCAAACCATTAGCTAAGGTCATATTGAAGTAAAAAGCCTTGACTATGCCTGGGCTATAAGAGGCATGAATAGAAAGAAGATTTTCAAATGGCTTAAGCCATGAGATTGCAATCTTCCTTAAGCTTAGCAAGATCAACATAAACTGTAGGGCAAAAAGTTCTATGTGTATAATGTTTCCTAAACAGTTTAGCATCAGAATGTTCGAAAAGAATAGGTTTGAGGAAAAAATATTTTGGACATTTTGAATGATTGTAGATTTCTTGAAGAACAAGAGGATCGTCAGTGAATACCCTAGAGCTAAATTGCTCCTGAGGATGAGAGGTAGAAGGACCTTTGGAAGAACTTTGACCCTTAGTAAAGCCTTTAAAATCAGAGGAAGCAATTGTCTTCTTCTTCCTCTTAGGTTTTGGAATCTCAACATCTTGTTCCTTGTCTTTGCGACGAGCAGGCTCAGGGTCTATAGGCTCTCTCTTTGGAACCTCAGGAGGTTCTTTTAAGACCACTTTCTTCACTTTTCCCTTGGGAGAAGGTTCTTCGAATGCTACCTTCGGTTGATACCTTCTCAGTGTGTGTTTCTCGCTTCTAGGTCTCTTTAGAGGAGGAGGAGACACAGAAGCAGTAGCCTCATAATCAGAATCAGCATCCACGACCTTGGCAGATCTTTTGGGAGGCATTTTTGGAGAGATGGCTCGAGTTAGGTCAAGAAAGATGAGAGGATTCCAGAGAGATTTAGGTTTAGACTTGAGGGAAGAGTGAAGTATAGAGAAACAGTCGAGTTTCAGTTTATATAGAAAGGTATAAACTCGAGTTTCCATTTACTAACTTGAGTTACCTGCTCGAGTTTATAAGAACAAGCTCGAGTTTACATAAGCATAGACTAACCTGGACCTCAAGTGTGCATTTGAAAACACTTGAAAGTTTCCGTTGACTCAAGTGCACAACTTGTTGGCTCGAGTTTGGAAGTTGCTCTGCCCTCGGTTACTCTCTATCTCATCTCGACTCGAGTTTGCTATCACTTGATTCGAGTTAAGTTTTCTCCAAAACTTAGAGTTTTCTCTCTGTCTTCAGTTGACTCGAGTTTGAGGTTTACAAACTTGAGTTTTCCTTTTTTGACAGCAAACTTCAGTAACTTGACAAATACATCAAATATCCTGCAAAAGTCACAACTAGACACTCCAATGCTTAAGTTAGTATCTATTGATCATCAAAAACGTAACTAACATTAAGTAGAGATTACTTACAACTCATTGGGATTTACCATTCCCAATTCTCTTCTGATGAATGTAAATTGCTCCTCAGCTAATGGCTTTGTGAAGATATCAGCAAGTTGAAGATGAGTAGGGATGAACAACACTTTGATATACTTCTTTTACATGATCTCTGATGAAGTGATGTCTAACATCAATATGCTTGGTTCTTATATGTTGAACAGGATTCTTCGCCAAGCTGATTGTGCTAGTGTTGTCACACAGAATTGGTATCTCCTTGAGATGGATTCCTAAATCTTGAAGTTGTTGCTTGAGCCATAAAACTTGAGCATAGCAACTTGATACGGCAATGTATTCAGCTTCGGTTGATGATAATGAGACCGTAGTTTGCTTCTTGCTAAACCAAGACACATGTGAACCACCAAGGAATTCACATTGGCCACTTGTACTCTTCTAGTCAGTCTTATATCCAACATGGTCAGAATCCAAATACGCCACAAGATATTCAGCTTGTCCTTTGGGAAACCATAATCCATGAGTTTCTGTGTCTACAAGATATATGAACATCCTCTTCACATGCTCAGCATGAGACTCCTTTGGGGAAGATTGATATCTTGCACATATCCTTACACTGAATTGGATGTCCGGCCGACTTGAAATCAGATAGAGCAATGATCCAATGATTCCTATATATCTTGTAATGTTGAAGTCCTTGTCATCCTCATCAGCATCCAAAGAAGTGGTTGAACTCATTGGAGTATCAGCTCCATTGCATTGATCCATCCCATACTTCTTCAAGAGATCTCTGAGGTATTTGGTCTGAGATATGAATATACCATTCTTCTTTTGCATGATTTGCAGACCAAGGAAGTAGTTCAACTCCTCCATCATTGACATCTTAAACTCTCCTTGCATTGTCTTAGAAAATTCTTCACATAAAGCATCATTAGTAGCACCAAATATAATATCATCAACATATATTTGAACAATTAACAAATCATTACTCTTATTGCATTTTATGAAGAGAGTTGTATCTACTTTGCCTCTAACAAATCCTTGATCAAGAAGGATTTTGCTAAGTCTTTCATGCCAAGCTCTAGGAGCTTGCTTAAGACCATACAAAGCTTTCTTTAAACGAAAGACATGATCTGAATGATGATTATCCTCAAATCCAGTAGGTTGTTCAGCATAAACTTCCTCCTCGATAAAACCATTTAAAAATGCAGATTTCACATCCATTTGATAAAGCTTGAATCCCTTAATGCAAGCAAAGGCTATAAAAACTCTTATAACTTTCAATCTTGCCACTGGAGCATAAGTTTCTTCATAATCAATTCCTTCTTCTTGATTATAGCCTTTGGTCACTAATCTTGCCTTATTACGGACAATGATTGCGAATTCATCACGTTTGTTCTTGAATACCCATTTAGTGCCAATAACTGGATGGTCTTTAGGCCTAGGTACCAAGTCCCAAACTTAATTTCTTTCAAACTAATGTAACTCCTCTTGCATTGCTATAACCCAATCATTGTCTGAAAGGGCTTCGTCAATCTTATAGGGATCAATCTCTGAAATGAAAGTAGAGAAAGTAACTTCATTTAAAGTACTTTTTCTGGTTCTCACTCCTTGATTTACATCACCTATTACTTGGTCCAGAGGATGACTCCTACTATATCGCCAAGATCTAGGTTGAGATTGATCAGTGTTTTCGCAAGTGGTTTCACAATTATTTTCAACTTCAAGTTCTGTTTGCAAAGGTTTTTCAGAATTTACCAAAACAGAAGAAGTTTTTGAAACAGATTGAGTTTTAATAATAGGTTCATCATCATCTAAAGACTTGTCAGATTTGGCTTCACGAAAAACAATATGCATAGACTCTTCTACAATACGAGTACGATTTTTAAATATTCTATAAGCCTTACTTTTATTAGAATAGTCAAGAAATATACCTTCATCTAACTTAGGATCAAACGTTCCTAAGTTCTCCTTACCATTGTTGTGCATAAAACATTTGCAACCGAAGACGTGCAAATGTGTTAGGTTCGGCTTTCTTCCTTTGTACAGCTCATAAGAAGTCTTATCAAGCTTCTTCCGGAGGTATGCTCGATTTGAGATGTCGCAGGCAGTGCTTATGGCATCAACTCAAAATACTTGGGAGGTTTGATTCTCGTTCAGCATTGTCCTTGCCATCTCAATGAGGACTCAATTCTTCCTCTCTACAACACCATTTTGTTGAGGAGTCCTTGAGGCCGAGAAGTTGTGGTCAATTTCCATATCATCACAAAACTCTCCAAAAGTATGATTTTCGAACTCACCGCCATGATCGGTACGAATCCCTGCAATAGAGAAACCTTTCTCGTTCTGGACCTTCTTGGCAAAGGTAACAAACTGATCAAATGTTTCATCTTTAGAAGATAAAAATATAGTCCAAGCAAATCTAAAGAAATCATCAACTATGACCAAAGTAGTTTGAAAGGCCTATTAGTTGAAATTTCACTTTTAGATTTGAAAGATGATTTGGTTTGTTTACCTTTTTGACAAGTATCACAAATCATGTCATTTTTAAAACGAAGTTTTGGTAAACCAATAACCAAATCCTTTTTTCGGCAACTTGTCAAGTTGAAACATATTGACATGAGCCAATCGCTTAGGCCATAGCCAACTTTCTTCCAAGTTACCAATAAAGCAATTTTCAGAAACAGAGCTATTGCTTGAAAGATTAAGGGTATAACAATTACCTTCTCTAGGAGCCCTGTGTTAATTCTCTATGGTTTTGATGATAACGACAATTGTAAATTTGAAATGTAGTTTGTCTTTTTTAAATTGAAAAACTTATCGTCAAAGGCAAACTCGAGTTTGGAGTTGTCAAACTCGAGTTTGGACTTGACAGAGAGTAGCTAAAGTTTTCTAAACTTAGAAAAACTCGAGTTTGTGTCTTATAGAGAGCACTCTAAATTTTTCAAGTTAAAGCAAACTCGAGTTTGTGTTAGACAGAGTGCCTTCAATGTTTTTGAACTTAACTAAACTCGAATTTAGTATGCCAAACTCAAGTTTGTACTTGGCGACAGTCTTAAAGCTTTCTCATCTTTAGCAAACTCAAGTTTGATATGACAAACTCTAGTTTGCACTTGGCCAAGAATCTTCAAAGTTTTTCATCTTTTAAGCAAACTCGAGTTTGAGTTAGCAAACTCCGCTTGTAGCGTGACGAGAGCTCCTCACTATTTTGAGCTTAAGAAAACTCCAGTTTGCATTTGAAAAATCCAGTTTGAGCTTTATGGACTTAATTTCATTTTCACTTCAAAATGTCTCAAACTCGAGTTTGTCACTTAATGACTTGAGTTTGCTCCTGTTTCAAAATGTTCTTCAAAGCTCAATCGTGATGACCTTTTGTGAGAAAGAACTAAACTCGAGTTTGAGTTTCTAAACTCAAGTTTGGCTTCTAAGTAAAAGTTGCAAACTTCGGTTGTTTGAACAAAATCGAGTTTGTGTCGCTCTATTTGAAAATCAGCTTACACAAATTTGGAAAATCTTCATGTATGATCTAGATACTTCATATCATCACTCATTACTATTCCTAACTATGTTTAATCAGTTTGTTAGTAAGTTTTAGATGATTAAAAGTGTATTAGATTGAGGATTAAGCATAAAGCAAAATATGGTGTCGACATTTATTCTTCGGTCCGTAAAACTTAGCACCCTTTTGGCAAATCATTCTCTAGACTTTGCAAAGGTTTAAATGTTTTCTTTCCCTCTATGGAAGCTTCATCTCCCAACGGATTAATTTGAAGGAAAGTCAACAAGACTAGTTGAGCACCTGGATTAACACTAAGCAAGAGAGAGAATGAACCAAGTTGCAACCTAACAGCTACAATAATGTCTCCAACGGTTACATTAATGATTCCAACAGTCATTAATGCTTCCTTCATATATAAGCTGAAGCATTCAAGTCTTTACAACAACTAACATTTAGAAAATGAAAAGCTATCAAGTGTTATCTGCATTTAGTGTTTTTTACCTACTTGTAAAGTATCTTTTGATACATTGTACTTCAGTGATTATTTCATCTGCTCTTTTAGAGAGTTTAACATTGATTATCAATCATTGTAAGAATCTCAAGGTTGTAGGAACCTGTGAGATTGGGTTTATCAATTTACAACTTGTAAGGGGGAGTATATCCTAGTGAGAGGATAACTTTCGAGTGCAGAGTGTGTAACTGATTTGAGAGTTAGTGAAAATCCCAGAGTGTCTGGGGACTGGACATAGGTCAAGAGTTAAGACCGAACTAGTATAATTCCTGTTGTGTCAAGCTTTTCTTCTCTCATTTGTTTTACCATGTTTTGCTGTTTATGATCGGGTGTTTGAAAAAGAATTTTTAAAATCTCCAATTCACCCCTCTTGGTGATTTCCTCCATTTACACCCTGATTTAGGCTTTGGATTTAATGTTATCCAAGGGTAGATCATCCTTGCTCACAATCAGGCATTCCTCAGAATTGAAGATAACCAAGTTAACTTTATCTATGTTTTGGCTCACGCTGAGGAGGTTGTGACATAGGCCTTCCACAAGGTAGACGTCTTTGATTTGTGGTCCATCGTTGCTTCTAACTTCCCCAATTCCAGCTATCCTTCCGGATTGATTTCCAACAAAAGTCACCTTGCCACTATCCTTAGGCTTGATTTGTAGCAAATTTGGATTGATCTCCCGTCATGTGTCTAGAGCATCCACTACCAATGACCACTTGTTGGATTTCGATGCTCTTAGACAAACTTGCAAGACACAAAAGATCAAGTCTTAGGTACCCATCTTTTCTTGGGTCCTTTTGGGTTATTTTGTGTCTTAGGAACCTTATAGGATCCTTTAGGCACCCATTTATAATTACCTACAAGCTTACTCTTTCTTTCTTTTTTATGAAAACAAGAAGTAGTATGTCTTTTACAATTACAATAATTGCAATGTGCAAAAGGATTGGAAGAATGAATTGATTTTAAAAAATAGTTCAGATAATTGTTTTCTTCAAATTTCTTCTTTCCTTTCTTTTTATCAAAATCAGGTTTGTAACCAACTCTTGATTTATCATTTTTAAACCTTTGTTGTTTCAAAATCACATTGAGCATTTCACTGCCTTGAGTGAACTTCTCAAGTGTTTTAGTGAGATACATATTTCTTTTCTCTAAAACACAACAATTTTCACAAACCTTTTCGAAATCTTTTTACAAACGAAATTGGAGAAGAAGCATTTTGAACTTGTTCTTCAAGAATCTTTACTTTTCTTTTTGAAGCAAGAAGATCCTTAGCTTGTTTTCGAAATTCTGAGTGAAGAGAATTATACTCAGTGAATAACTCATCAAATAAGGGTTCGGAATCATTTACCTCTTCACTCTCAGATTCTTCTTCTTGAGCCACAAGACAAATGTTGGCTCTTTCTTCTTCATCAGCTTTATCTTTACCAGATGAGCTATCTTCCCAAATGGCTGAGACATAAGCTTTCTTCTTGAATTTGTTGAATCTTTTCTTTTCTTTCTCTTTGTTCTTCGTTGGGGGCACTCGGACTTGATGTGGCTAGGCTTTTTCATATTCATAGCAAATAATTGGCTTCTTGGGCTCATTGCTAGAGCTACCTTTGTGAAATTTCTGCAATCCTTGATCTTTCTTGTAAAACTTCTTGAATCTCCGAACCATCATGCCTAGCTCTTCATCTTTGTCTTCATCATCATAATCATATGATTCATTGTCTTGCTTGACAGTTTTCAGAGCAATTCCCTTATGCTTGCTGCCAATTTCATCAAGTCCTTTTCTGAACTTGACTTTTCCTTCATACTCAGACAAGTAACCAAATAGAGTTGCCACTGATGCTATTGACTCTCCACGAGCTTCTTTTGCTCTATCCTTTCACCTCCCTTCTCAAACCCATTTTGCTATTTCATTTCGAAATCTTTTAATGGCCTTCTTAAATCTTCCAATCCATTACATATGTTCATTTCTTTTCAATATATACTCGCTTATTCCCTCATATTTCTCTCAACACTCGAAACCCTACTGCTCCACAGCTCAAGTTTTGCAATAATGAGAACCAAAAATCCTTAACTTCATCTCAATTCTTCCTCTTCTCAATCATCCTATGATGATGAAGTCACCTTTTCCTCTGATCCTCCCTCTCCTCCACCAACCAAAAAAACTCAGACTGCCATTACCAAAAAATCCAAGAAGTACAGACCAAAGGTTTAGAGTGACTCTCCTATACCAAGACCCAACCCGAGACCAAATACCAAGGGTGTTGTAATCAGAGAACCCTCTAAAAACCCTCACCAAACAAGATCTCGGAGCACATCTGTTTCTCCTATTAAGGGAAAAGGAAAGGCATAGATTAAGAGGCTGATCAAGAGGCTCAAGAAGGGCATACTGATATGGTTCCTCAGAGGCAAAGAAGCAAATCTCAATTGGGGAGTGGTTCTTCTCTTAAAAAGGCTCCTCAAAGTATTTTACTTAGTCCCTCTCTCCTTGAGGCTACCAGATCACGGAGGCCACCTCCAGGTTTCATTTCCTCACCATTATCTATCCCTAAGTTTGACTTGTTTGATTTTCAAACTTATTATGGGTCTTGTGCTTTTTGCCCAAATATTTACGTGGATCTGGCCAAACTCAAATCAGACTACAACCTTGATTTATCCCCTTGGTTGAAACTTTTTGAAAACATGTTGCCTATACGTACCAGTTATTGCCCCTCAGTTGTTAAGCATTTCTACTTCTTTATGAGGATTGCAAATCAGGTAGATGATGATGGTACTCTAATTGAGGAACAGTTAGAAACAATGGTCAAGGGAAAGAGAATTAAGATCATTGTTGACTTTATAAACACTCTGTTAGGAATCACTGATCCTCCTACTGATTTGCAAGAGCCCTTATCTGCTGCTACCATATTATCTATATTTAGAATAGGAGAACCATTGGGTTATCTTACCTTTGAGCCTGTTGAGATGTGTCCCACCTGTTAGTTCTCTATGTGTTTTGATGATAACTAACAATTGTAAACACAAGTTGAAGTTTGTCTTTGGTAAGTTAAAAAGCTTATCATCAAAGACAAACTCGAGTTTTGGTTGGAAAACTCAAATTTGGACTTAACAGAGAGTAGCTCAATTGTGATAAACTAAGAAAACTTCAGTTTGCGTAGGAAAACTCGAGTTTGTGACATACAGAGGGCACTCCAAGTTTTTCACATTAAGAAAAACACGAGTTTGGATTTACAAACTCGAGTTTGAACCATACAGAGACTCTTCAATATTTTCCAAAGTTAACAAAACTTCAGTTTGCGAGAGTAAACTCAGTTTTGGACATACAGAGAGCTCCCAAAGTTTTGAACTCGAGTTTGGGCTTAGCAGAGAGCCTCAATGTTTTCCATCCTAAGCAAACTCCAGTTCGTCATGACAAACTCCAGTTTGCACTTTGCCAAGTATTTTCTAAATTTTCCAAAGTTTTGAGAAAACTTGAGTTTGTAGTTATACACTCGAGTTTGTGCTTGACGGAGAGAGTTTTCATGTTTTACCCACTTTGAGAAAACTCTAGTTTGTTTGGAAAACTCCAGTTTCCATTTGGTAAATATTTTCAAAAAGTTTTTCAAACTTAAAAGGAAACTCGAGTTTGGTTTAGTTAACTCGAGTTTATGCCTTACGAGAGCTTTGCTATCTTTCGCATTTTTGAAAACTCCAGTTAAGATTGGAAACTCCAGTTTTGAGCTTTTGGACTTAAACATGTTTTCACTATAAAAGTCCAAATGGACTTCCAAAACTCAATTTGCGACATTCTTCTCTCGGAAGAAAAAAACTCGAGTTAGGATTTGGAAACTCGAGTTTGGCTTCCGAAGCAAAGTTACAAACTCCGAGTTTGTAAGAACAAACTCGAGTTTGTCTTTGTTGAGTTTGAAAATCAAATTGAACGAATTTGTGAAATCTTCATGTTTGATCTTAATACTTCTTATCATCACTCATTACTATTCCTAGCTATGTTTAATCAGTTTATTAGTGAGTTTCAGATCATTTAGAGGATATTAAATGAAGTTTTGAACAAAAGCAAAAAGTGACGTCAGCACATTAATTGCAATGTCCGGAAAGCTTGCATCCTTTTAGACAATCATTCTTCACACGCTGCAAAGGGATTAATGTTTCCTTTCCTCATCCAGTAGCTGCTCTTCCAACGGATTAATATTTAAGAAGTCAACCATGAACTTCTGTGCAACTAGATTAACGAAATAGTAGAGAGAGAAGAAGACCAAAGCTTAACCTAATCCTTCCTTAATGTTGGCAACGGTCACATTGAAGATTACAACGGTCATTTAATGCTCTCTCCATATAAATAGAGCTGCATTCAATTCTTCTCGACAACCAATCTGCAGAAAACGAAAATCATTCAAGTTTCCAACTACTCTTTGAGTTTTCTACTGTAAAGTATCTTTTGATACATTTATACTTCAGTGATTATTATTATCCACTCTTAGAGAGAGTATCATTTATTGAAATCATTCATTGTAAGAATCTCAAGTCGTGGGACTTAGAGATTGGGCTATTTGATTACAACTTGTAAGGGGAGTAAGTTCTAGTGAGAGAATTACTCGAGAGTTACAGAGTGTGTAATCATTTGAGTTAGTGAAATCCCAGAGTGTCTGGGGACCGGACGTAGGTCAAGAGGTTGGACCGAACCAGTATTCATTCCTTGTGTCTTGCTCTTTCTCCCACTACTCTGTTCTGCTCTGTTTTAATATTTAAAAAGAAAGTTCTTTGAAAAGAATTTTAAAATCCCCAATTCACCCCCCCTCTTGGCGATTTGCTCCACTTTCACCACCTACAGAGCCATTTGGTACATTTTCTCTCAAATTTGGTTCAAAAAGGGAAAACTTCACTAACTTTACTTCTAGAGATTACCCCCTCCTAGCCTCAATTATCTTTAAGCAATCTCTAAATATAAGTCAATGGGTTTTCAGTAAGATGAAACACTTCAAATTTGGTGTCAACTGTTTAAATTCAACCATTCCCTTTCCCAACCTTGTTTCCCTCATACTGTTTTACCACAAAATATGGTTTCTTTAGAGTGGTGAAAAGACAGTGAAGCCTAAGCTATTTGGTCAGAGGCACTTGAGTAGAATGAAGATATCTTTCGAGAGAGGGTTCGGGCAATCTAAGGCCTTATCTAAGTCCAAGACCAAGGCCTCATCTACTAGAGCTGATGAAGCTCAATCCTCTCTAGTTCCACGCCTTCAGTCCCTTCTCAGGCTACTCAAGTCCCTTCCTTCACTGGTACTGCTTTGCAGCCTCTGATAGAGAAAGCTGTTCAAAAGGCTATGGATGCTATGACTGAGTCCTTCAATCAGTTCATAGCTAATTTGGAAACTCAGCTTGGTTTGGTATTTGGTGAGATGTCTTCTACCTCTAAGAAGATCATTGAAACTTAGGCTGACCACACTAGGAGATTGCAACATATTGAGGTTCTCCTTTAGGGCATGGGATTCTTATTTGGTGGGCCATCTGGTGGCATTGGTCCTTCTGAAGCTGGTCCTTCTGGTGATAGCCCTTCACGGTCTCATGACCCTTCCCCTGTTGCCACTGAGCCTGTCCCTAACCTTGAACCTACTCTACACTAGATATCCTCCTCTACCTTCCTTTGCCACCACAGTTTACACTCCTCCTCCTGCTCCCTACAGTAGCCCCTTTCTCCATTGTCCCTCTCCAGTCTGTTCCTTCCTCTAATATTACCTTTCCCACATTTTTGCCTAATGACAAAGGGGGAGAAGAGTGATATTTTTGTTGTTCTAATAGGTTGAAACTGATTTCATTGTCTTTTGCTTTCATTGTTCCTTACTATTCTTGTACTTTGACTATTAGCAATTGTTAATGCAATTTGTTTATTAATGAAAATCTCTAGTTATTCCATTTCATCTTACTATCTAACATACTCTTCCTTGCTGATCTCAAAGTATTTTTAAACTCTTTTTCAAAAATTGACAAGTGTTGTCATCATAAAAAAAGGGGAGAATGTCAGTTCTCAATTTATAAGTTTTGATGAAAACAACCACTTTTGAAGAGTTGAAAACTTAATAACTCAAGTCACTCAAATGTGTATTAAAAACCACTAGAGTCTACAAAAGTTATTGAAACTAAACCTTGAATCAGGAAGCCTATTTCAAAGTGTCTGTTGCAAACACTTGAGTGTTAGTCTTCAACACTCGAGTTTTACCTTTGAAAGTGTAGGAAAAATATATGTGATTCAACTCAGTTGTAAAGAAACTGATTGAACACTTGAGTGCTCAGGTAAGACACTCGAGTGTTGTGTCAACATGTCCAGTGCCAGTCCCTCTCAAACAGACTCTCTGGAATCAAGAGACCAACACTCGAGTATCAGTGACAATACTCGAGTGTCAAGGTAATTTCTGAGACTGGTTTAATTCACTGACTTGATGAACTGTGTTTGTGCCACACTCGAAGTGTCATTTGTGACACTCGAGTGTCTGGTAGAGGTCACCCAACCTTCATGTTTTAAATATATGCTCTACCTATCACAAACATCAGCACTCGAGTGTAATCTCCAAGCACTCGAGTGTTAGGAAAAACTTATATTTCCTATCAAACCTTCCTGTGACAGTTCATCAACACTCAAGTATTGCTATACAACACTTGAGTGTGTGTGTTCAGCACTCGAGTGTCTCCTATGTTTAAAATTCAAACTTTGTCTTCGTAAATTCAAACTTACTGATTTGCTTGATGATACTTTATGTTATCACTCATTATTATTCTCAATGCTTTTAATGATGTTTATTGGTGAGTTTTAGTTGATTAAACGAGTGATTACGTGAATAAATTCGGACCTAACAACCAACGTTGATAATCTTAACTGCTCATTTATTGCTCATCAATTCTCTGTGAATTATCCTTGAGATATTCATATACTTTAGTGTTCATTCATCTTCTTTGTAAGAGAGTTATATACTTTCAATTGAGCTTTGTAAAATCTCAAAGTAGTAGGACCTTGAGTGGGTTGTCGATTACAAGTTCTAAGGGGGAGTGAATATGGTGAGATTACTCTAAGCTTATTGTAATCGTTTCGTGAAAGATAGTGGAAATCTTATAGGCCCTCTGGGGACTGGAAGTAAGCCAAGTTGATTAAGGCTGAACCAATATATATCTATGTGCACAATTCGGTGATTGTAACACCCCATTTTCAAAAGTGGAATAATATATTCTTATCAAAGTAGAGCATCGAAGTAAATAAGTGAGTAACTAATAACTAAAAAGTTTAACTATTTTGTATCCGGCTGGTTATAATAACGGTACATTTATCCGAGTACTTAAAATTCTAACAATAATACAGTTCAAAACAAAACTTCGGCTAAGTCTTCACGCATGCTGCTTACCTTTGTCGTCGGCTCTCGGTCCTTCAGACCCTGAAGCTATGGTAAGAGCTGAGGTCCAATGCCCATCGGACCTCAGGTAACAGTTAACCTCATGCTCGAGTAAAACAATATATGTGTATGACATATATTCATAACATTACAGCATTAACCAATACATAACACACAGCAGATGTAAGGTTACAACAACAAGACAGTACATAGCACATAGCACATGTAAAGTCTACCCACGTGTGCACTAACCAGTGCCACGACAGCTCCTCGTGCCCTCAACTCTAGGAAAACTCAACGGCATTATCAAGACTATAACCCGTATAAAGCTGAATGTATAAGTAGTGATCTAAGACCGAGTCTTAGTCACGGTGCACGTCCAAGACCAGGTCTTGTCCATGACCTTATGAAATCATCTATCACATATAAGCATACAATAAGCATCAAAGTTAATGTTACAGTACGCGTCCGTACCTTAGTCCATGAGGATAGCGGTACGTCTGTCTGTCGATACGTTTTCTCGGATAGCCTATAATAGTATCACCGCATTATTCCCTTATAAATAATATTCTAAGAGATATTCTAGCCACTACTGACCTTTTTACCCCTGGTGGATTTATTATTCCAATTATATCCCTTATTTCAAAAAAAAAAAACAACGCTGATTTCAGCATTTTCGGACAGAATTTCCGCTAACTTTGAAAACTCATAATTAATTCTACAAAAATCGAAACGAGGTTCCATAAAATTCCTCGGAATCCTTAGGATGTCTATTTTTGAATAAAAATACTGCTTTTCACCCAGAATTAGTTAATCATTCCTATTTTTAACGTTTCCAAGGCTCTGTCCAAAATTTTCCCAGAAAACGTAGCTTTTCTTCAAGAATTTTTATCTCTTTGAAAAAAAAAACTCAAAATGATACACTCTAGGTATATTTGAAAAGCCCTAGATGTCTACTTTAACCATGAAAAATTTCAGAATTTTATAACTTCATCTTCTACATAAAATCATAGCCTCTATGTTGCTAACTCCGGGAAACTTCTAACCGAAAATTTCGCCAGAATTTCGCTACTTTGGTTTTCCACTTCCAAGAACTTTGCTCCACCACATTTTCCATCAAATTTTCGTCTATGACTATCACGATCCTCCACATACAGGTCACAAGGTTGCTCTAACTGTCCAACAATGCAGCTCCCCGTAGTGCTCTGCTGCATAGGTGCAGGTGAATGTGTGAAGGGAACACTGGTCTCTGGACGAGAGCTCAAAAGCAGCCTCATCTGATTCATTTCCTCCTTCATCTGGCTCATCTGGGATTGAAACATTGCTTCTTTAGTCGCTGCTTCCTCACTTAATTTGGCCAGCGTATGTTCCATCTCCTCCCGGGTAACCATACTTTGTTTGTGGCATTTGGATTTACCAAAGTATTCCTTCAGGCCTACCCGTCCTCCAACCCCCTTACACGCCCCGCGTGATCCGGTTTTCGGTCGCAACGGCCGAACATCATTCCTCCCGTCCAACACAAAAGATCCCTCTCGCTTTTTCTTTTTAAGATCTTCCCGTAAGATACGGATAACGAGAAGCTTAGTAATGAAACATGTTTAGTAACTAAAAAATAACAATAACGATAATTACAATTCTTTCAGCAACTACACGAGTTTGTTCACTCGTGTAGGCGCCGTTTGGCTTTTGCTGAATTTGCAACCACAACTCCTCGCTACGTATTGGAGATGGCTGATCAACTATCGCGGAAGGATTGGATTCAGCTTCATCTTCCAATCTCTTCCGCTTGGCCGCCACCAATTCTTTTTCGGCCTTTTCATATCCACTGCGAGAAGCCCTATGTGGGCAATCATTCTTTCTCCCTATCTCCTGTGCTTGTTCCCTTCTTTTCTGTGAATCAGAATTGAAAAAAAAAAACTATTAATTATGAATTCCAGCCATGTCACTAACAGAAATTAAAGAACTTCTGCTTCATATGAAGGTCAAACATTAGTCAAATTCACTTCATCAAGTTTCAACATTTTATTTAAGAAAGATGTAGAATTGTAGAAGAAATTGGGAGAAACAGAGGAAAAGGAGTTGCAGAAATGCTTCCAACTCAGTCAATTCATTCATTCATTCATCATAACTAGTTCCTACATATATTAGACTAACCTCTTATATATAGTTATAGGCTTGACTCTTAAGGCCCAATAACAGCTTGCACCGAAACCATTACACGCTTAACATACTAACTAACTAACAAAGAATGTCTAACCACTACCCACTATAACGAACTAAGACTATAATAATGGCTTGACTCTTATGTCATTATTATTTCCCTAATTACCTTCTCAGTATTTTACATTTTTAGGGTTTACATATCAGACTTGCATAGACAAAGGAAGGAAATGTATACTTTTATTCATACACCAAACCATTTAACTAATAGGATTAGATGAACACAATAACCTTCACATATCCGCACAAGTTAATAAGAACACAAAAAGGCAAACAAAACTAAATATAAACTCACCAGAGCTTCAGGAGTGGTCCGCAGCTGAACAAGTTGTTGCCAAGTTTGTTCATCAATAAATGTGTACTTGTCCCAAAAATTTTCTTCAGGCTGAACCTCGGCAAAAATATATTTGTTAGCTAGAAAGGTCTTAAACTTCCTCCACCGATCAGCACAATAAGACAATGTCTTGTCTTTCAACTTCTGACAGTCAGGGACAGTGTATGTAAGCCGGATAGTGTCCCAAATAAGATCCTTTATTGTGCCAAAGTCCACATTTTTCCACTAATCTGTCAAGATGCTAACCTTGCTGCGTACTAGATAGCCAACAAAACTAGTATATTTGCATTTATTGGGACCGAAAGGTTCCAACTTTTCATCAAACTGAATCTCCAGCCTTGACCCAGAAGTCCGACTTAGGGTTACATCCATTATTCGTGTGCCTCTTCTACCACGGCGTGCAAGGCGGTTACGAGGCTCATTGTGAGATGAAGAGGGTTCGTTTTGACTCACACCAGTCACACCAGTAACTGGCGTTCCCGGAACACGAATAGAATCGTTTTCACCGTTCATTTTTGAGACAGGAAGAGAGGTAATGCAACAGGAAGGGTTTCGCAACGTGAACAGAGGTTCTTCAGTGAGACTAACAAAAGCTTTCGCGCGAAGAAATGTTTATTTGGCGGTTCATTTTTAAGACCGGATAAACAAAGAGACGATCTTAATAATTAATATTCAAGACTAGTCATATTAAAGTCTGATCTTAAAAGTAATTAATTTTTTATCCACACTCTTTTTCTATATTTTATACCGGCCGCATTGTATGTCCGGTCTTAAAAGAATAACTTTTAAGACCGGCTTTTAAATATGTTCGGTCTTAAAATTTTATTACCTTTATATTTAAATTTTTCCTTATTATTTTGGACCGCGAAAAATATTAGTCCTAAGTTGTGTGAGATTTCTCCATAAAGTAATTGATATTTGAATTTTTTTTAATAACATTTTTAAGACCGGTTTGTTTTTTAACGGGTCTGAATAATATATTTAAGACCTATGAAAAAATGATCCGGTATAAGAAGTTCTTTATATTTACAAAACTGCCACCGGTCATACCTTTAAGACCGGGGCGTCGATAGTCCGGTCTAAATGAGGCGGTCTTAAAACCCTTTTTTACACTAGTGTTCTACTCCTTCAAGCTTCCCACACTCACTCTCTACTCTTTAGAAATCACCACTTGGGGTTGATTTGGTGTGAAGAATGAAGAAGCTCAAGGTGCCTATTTATAGGAAAATCCCAAGGCCTATCCCATTACCAAATACCCCTTTCTACTTACTGTTAACTCCTGTATTTTGATGATCACAATTTCCAGATTATTGAATTAAGTATTTCATGAGTTTCAAGTAATCATGCTCGAGCAACATAGGGCTCTCTGAAAAGTCGAAGTAATGTATAGGTGACCATGCCCGAGCAGAAGAAATATCTTGCTCGAGCAACGTCTCAGCTATGTTGTATTCTTGCCCCTGCCCACACCTTGCTCGAGCAAGCATGATGGTATGCTCGAGCAATGGCGAATTTCAACTACTTTCTTGAAGCTTGCCTGAGCATGAATTAAATCATGCTCGAGCACTATGCCCGAGGAAACAGAAAAGCATGCTTGAGCATCATTGATCTGAAGTGCCTTGTACCCACACAAGGGAGCCTTGCCCGAGCATGAAGAATTGCTTGCCCGAGCATCATGCTCGAGCAAGGGAAAAAGGCTTGCCCAAGCAGCCTATGTTCTCCTTCTTAATGACGCCTCTGCCTAGAATTTGCTCGAGCAAGCATATCAGCTTGCTTGAGCAACGACGACTGGAAGAAATTTTCCCTACACATAAAGAATTGCTTTCCCGAGCATGAAAATCATCTTACTCGAGCACCATACTCGAGCAAGGAAAATAATCTTGTCCGAGCAACAACGACCAAGAGCTTTTATAACTGAATCATAAGAAGCTTGCTCGAGCAAGCTTGGATTGTTGCTCGAGCAAGGTATCTCTGTTTTGAAACTCTCATCTGCGTAATTCACTAAATCATTGGTTTTATCTTATTACTTCCGATTAGTACTTATTGAGATTACCAAATGCTTTTAACCAATGTGTTGATGAGTTTCCAGATTATCTAGACACAAATTACCGGATTTGAATAAAGCAATTTCGTCTATTTAAGCATTAAATGAAGTTACCTAAACCAGAGCTAAATTTGTTCGATCGAAGTAAAGCTTCTCTCGCTATTCCCACTACACATTAAATGCTATCTCACCACGGGAAAACAAAAGGAATGAAAGAGAATGTCAACTCTGCACTTTCGAGTTGAATGACAGACGAGAAATCTACGACGAGAAGCTCATCAGTCTAAACGGACACATTCAAGTCTCTCAACGACTACTTCACAAGCTTCACCAACGGTCATTAAGTGTTTCTCTATAAATAGCTGAAGCATTCAATGCAACAACTACTGAAACGTTGTGCAATTAATTTGAGTTTAGATTCATTTGTTGTTTCAACTGTTTCATTAATATCTTCGGATATCTTGTGTTCTTCAGTGTTCATTTATATCTACTCGTGAGGAGTCATTAAACACTTATTCATTTCATTCAGATAGTAAGACTTAAGGTTAAGGAACCTTAAGTGAGGGTGTATTAATTACAACTTGTAAGGGGAGTGGAGTCGAGAGGATCATCCTTCGTTTACAAAGTGTGTAATTATCTTTGAAGAATAGTGGAATCCCAGGTGTTCTGGGGACTGGACGTAGGTCAGTGGATTAAGACCGAACCAGTATAAATCGCCTTGTGTCTATTTCACTTCTCTGAGTTATTCTTATATTTCTGTATCATCGTGTGGAAGTGAAAAAGAATTTTTGAAATCACCTATTCACCCCCCTCTAGGTGATATTCCACCTTCACTTACCAAACACCCTCTTCTTCTATTCAATTACCAAACACCTCTTTCCCCTTCAACAAGATTTCCTCTTCTTCACTCTTTCACTCTCACATCCGTCCCCCCCCCCCCCCCCCCTCTCTCTCTCCTTTATCCTCTTCCAACTTCATCAATTACCTTATCTCAAGTACCCTTATCCTCTTCCATCTTGTTCCCTCATTAATTCTCCCATGTGCTCTTAATTAATATCATAACTATAATACAAAAAAAATTTCCCCTTTCTCAAGCAAGCTAACCGTGCCCCCCTTTGGCTCTAGAAATTGTGTTTCTTATGTCTCTAATATATAGTATCTAAAGCCTCCCATTGGTTCATCAAATTTCACATGGATTTAGCTTAATTGTGTGATTTATTAAGGTTATTGGATTTAGCTTTATTAGATTTAATCTTGGCCTTCCATTTATGTAGAAATATCCTATTACAATTGAAGATCTTTGTTTAATATCACATGTGCTCTTAATTATATAATATCTTGATTATTAAACAATTTCTCCCTCTCACTTCCATGTGAAATCGTCCTTGGCTCTTGACTTTGTGGGTTCCATATTCAATCCTAATTAGCATTCTTAATATAGTGGTTTAGATGTTATTAGATATAATTGACAAAGTGTGATTGGTTATTTAATTGATTATGGTCATTAGAAACTCATTCAAGGCTTAATCTTGTCTTTTTAATTGATCCTTGATTTTTAATTAAAACATTTCCTAATTGTTGCTCCTTAATTAATTTGCCCCTTGATTAATTAGGAAGATTTACACAAATTATTTAATTAGTGAAAACTTAATTATCCATTAATTTTTGTTAATTTCCTTTAATTTGATTAAGTGTTTTTCTATTATTTTCTTCCTCTTTTTGGTTATTTAAAAACCATGGTTTAATTATGATAATTATATTGTTTTATTATGATTCTTAAATGAAATTTCAAAATTGGCCCTTGGTTATTTAATTCCAAGAGAAAATTGCCTAAAATTATAATTAACAAACTACAAAAATTTTGAGACACATATTCACCTTTATCTAAATATGTGTTATTTATCAAAATATAGCATTTATGATAAATATGAATTTTTAGGGTTTTACAGTGATATTTTTCCTATCTCTTCCTTCCTAATTTAATTAGTTGTTAATTTCAATTAAATTTTATAACTCACCCAATTCATCCCCTCTTGGGTGATTGTCTTTGACTAACGGTATTTTTTCAGTTTTAACCTAATAACAATACTCTTAAAAAGAAGTTGGCCAACAATAATATATTTTAACTTTTGGATAGCTCTTCTCTTTAGAAAACGATTATAGTTTTGATGTGTAATTATGTTGTTTTGTTGAAAAATTTGTTCTGATATTCCTAAAATAATTTTACATAACATTTCATTTTTAAGCATGATACATTTTTTTTTTCAGGTAAAAAATTGTTTCGTTGAAATTGAGATGTAATTTGAGAGAAAAATATTAAATATTAATTATGTTTTTTTTTAATGAAAACACATATAATAAATTATTATAAAATAAAATGTTTTTTTGTATATATTTGAATTTTCATGTCTTATGTGTGTATTAGTTTTTTTTAGATTAAAAATATTTATATTAATATACACTTTAAATATATATCTTATAATTTTATATTTATTTCTTGTATTTATGTCATTATACATAATATTATGTTTATTTAATTATTATGTAAACAGTCCATCTAAACTGCCCGACTATTTTGACCGTTTGATTCATGACCAGCTGCCCTATCTGGCTAGTTTTCCAGTCGGGCTTTTAAAACATTGATTAGAACACAATTGGGTTTTAATGTCTTTTTCATTTATTATATTGGGCTAATTTAGGCGTTCATATTTGGGCTAGTATTGTCTCTATTATGGGCTACACATCAGGCTTATGGGCACACCACAAATTAGGCCCAATTCCATTACACGCTTTACCCCCCCAGTTACCCATTTGAAGACTAAAAACGTGTCTCATTGATAAATCCAGAAATCTTAATGGTTTTTAAAATATGATCTTGAGTGTTTCGCGCCTAAATTGATTCAACATATGATTATTAGGATTAATTTATGTCAAGTTTGATTGTGAACTTTGTAGTTCTTCTCGGTTTTATCTGAATTTGGTTGCAATGTCCTATTTATCATGGACTCATGGTGGATAAAATGTTTGATAGGGATTGTGCTGATATATGTTGATTCCTAGAAAGGTTCAGAATGTTTATTTCCATTTCAACTACAAAGTCAAGTGATGTTTCAACCGCCCACGTTTTTTTTAAAATATATAATGTAATACCTCAGATTATTATGAATAATAATAGATTTAAATAATAATCATAATGATGATGATATAATAATAATAATGATGATGATATAATAATATATAGCAAAATCTAAAAATTTATAATGGTTGTATTGTTAATTTATTAATTAGGAATAATTAAAGGGCTCAAATTTTCCGAGCTAAAACCCTAAAATTAAAGTATAAATATAGGTTAGCCGCTCAAACCTAACCTAGAAAACACTCGTTACTTTTCTCTGTAGTCTTTCATCAATTATTCTCCTAGGAGGTTAGCAAAACTACGACCAGGTAATCCTAATCCCCATAAGTCCTAGGTTAGTTTTATATCTTGATAGGTAATCATAATCCATGGAGTCTAGAAGTCTTAGATTAATAGGCATTGTTGCATTGTTTCAAATTCTGTGAGTAACTTTTACAATCAATTTTGTCGAATTCCGAAGTATGAATTGAATACAATTACTTTATTGCTCCGCCTAGGCATTTGTGCATGAATTATACAATATATATATATCATCTCCTGTGCGACCTGTATGTGATTAAAAGAAGTCAATTGCCTCACCTCGTACCGCGTGATTCGATTATACATATATGCATACATTCCCCGTGCGTCTTCTTCTTACATTGAATAATATTGCGAGGATTGAAGGATTGAATTCGAAAGCACCTTTTTCATTGAAACCTATTTTCCCGCCTCGGTTTTTGTGCGTGATTCATATGATCCTTTTGTGCGCATGAAACGTAAATCACTTTTATTTGTTTTGTGATTGCAATATATATTATACCATGTACGTTATTTTATTTTATTATTTGACTTTCTTTTTATGTAATCTCTCCCCTATAATAAGATAGGATACCAACAGACTTTAGGTCAAAATATTCTTATATCTATATTTAATTAAAATAATATAAAAAAAAAACATATAGAAGATAAGTAAATAATAGAACTAATTTAGAATTTATTATGTGTGTATTTTAAATAACTTAAGAATGGGAAGATAGCTTTGGGATGGTACCTCCCAAGGTGATGAACACAATTAGGCTTTATGCCTCCGATATAAATCTTGATGTGAACAGATAGTATCCGTTCTTCCCAAGGTGGTGTCTGGCAGGTTTCCGGGACACTAGTAGCAGCCTTGGGAAGAGGTGTGCACACTAGGAAGATATTTTATATGGCCAACTTGATGATTGTGATCTAGCGGGTTTCCGGGTCACGGGGTAGACCGGGTTTCCGGGTCTACCATGGTTCTCTTCCCACTAATTAAATTACATAAAGAACATCGAAATTACATTTTTGATTATATATATGTATATGACTTTTTTTATCATCTGTAAATAATTTATATTTCTTTTTCTCTATATTACTTTTGTTTTATTAGGATTACCAGCTTTGCTGATTTTTGTTTGTGTTCATGGGTCGCGATGATCCTTCGGGAGCGGAATGCGGTGATACGGAGTTCCAAGGTCAGGGTTAGCGGTGAGAAGTGAGGAAGACCCTTCCGGCTAATTCTAGCTAGTTTTATTTTATGCCTTGAATAGAACCTTTTTAGTTAAGTTTGAATTTATGGAATTCATGTTAATATAATAAAGTAGTCTTGCACTTGTCCCAAGTACAAGTGCGGCGGTGACACTTCCCAAATTTGGTTTATTTAGATTTCACATTATTTATGATTTTAAGAGTTTTATGCTATTATAAATGGTTAGAAATTTGGGGGTGTTACAAAATGGTATCGAGCCTAAGGTTCTCCTTAGCTTCACTTTTGATACTAACTCGGGGATCAAAGATCCCGAGTTTTTTAAAAAAAAACAATAATAAATAAATTAAAAATAAATGAATAATAAATAATAATAAATAAATAAATTTTTTAAGTGTGAGAGATGGGTAGTGAAGGGTTATTCTCTTGTCTTTTAAATGATTTGTTTTCTTTTAATTTTGATAATTGTATACTTGAAATTACTTTGACTCATTATGTGATTTAGAATTTTATTGACTTGTAAATTTTATTTTATTTTATTGGAGCAAATGAGTAGAATTTCTTTTAGGCTAAAGGTTCCTTTTATATGCGCTTATCTTTTGAATAACTTAATTCTTATTGTGTTTATTTAATTTTAAAGATGTTAAATTATCCTTTGGATTTTTATTAAAATTATTATTTGAAATTATGATTGGTTATCGTTTGAATTGGTTTATAGTTTGAATTTATATTGCATTATCATATGATTGAAATTTTGATACATGGTAAAATATATACGTGATAAGAAAAGTGGTAGTTAGAATCAATTCTGAGAATGAAACTCAAACACATAAGATTTTTAAAATATACGACCTATGGTTAGGTACTATACTCGTCGTAACCCTAGAATGGCTACAAACAACGGTGTTGCTGAGGATATGGACCGACGTCTGAGGGCCATCGAAAATCTTGCTCTGGCTCTTGGACAACAAAACGTCCAACAGGCTAATGGTGAGAATACCATCTTTAAGAGAGTGGCATCTCATCATCCACCTTGCTACAAAGGGACTATTGATCCAATCGCTACGGAAAACCGGATTCGCGATATGGAAAAGCTATATGAAGTGACAAATTGCCCCAAAACATGAAGATTAGCATAGGCTCGTTTTATCGAAGGAGGAAGCGGATAGTTGGTGGTCCACAAAGAAGACGGGCTACGTAGCTGAAGAAGGATTTGACTGGGAAACCTTCAAGGAACGGATTCGCAATAGATTCTACCCCGACGCAATCAAGTGGCAGAAACAGGAGGAATTTACAAGGTTCAGGATGATGGGGAAGATGACAGTGCGGGAGTACACGACAAGTTCATTGAACTCTCGCGTTTTGCTTCAATCTCATTCCTACGGAGAAGGACAAGGCGCGGAAGTATGAAAAAGGGCCGACATTCAAAATTCGAAGTCCTTGGGAGGTATACCATCGAAGACCTTCCGGAAGCTTATGAACGAGCTTTAAATGTTTTTGATATCCTACAACCGAAGAGGACGCCATGGAGAGGAACAAAAGAAAGCAGTTTGACAATGATCCTCAACAAGCTGTCGGTGAGAAGAAGCCTCGTTATGATAACGGGGGCAACAACTGGAGTGGCAAACAACCACAAGGACAGAGGTATGCTGACAGAGGTAATTACGGTGGGAATCAACTTAAGACCCAAGCTCAAGGAACAAGATCAAACCCTTGTAGAGGATGCGGCAAAGAGCCACACCCGGGGAGGAAGTGCAACGGAGAACTTATAACTTGTTTCCAATGTGGTGGCAAGGGGCACAAGGCTAACTGGTGTACTATCGGGGGATTTAATCTGCAACCCAGCTCTCAAGGAGGACAGCCAAAACCAGATGGAGGACAAAATGGGAACAATGACAATCAGCCGCGCTATCAACAAAACTTTCAGAATGGAAGTGAAGGGAACCAACAATATGCCACTACTGGAAACCTCAATAACGGAGCTGGAGCAAATCGAGCAACTGGTCAGAATGCTGATGCTAATCAAACTGCAGGGAATCAAGGAAGGATCTATGTCATGAACCACTCTGAGGCTGCAATAAACCCAGATGTTATTACAGTACCTCCTCACCAGTCGGTACACTGCTAATATTTGTTCGACACCGGTGCATTGCTCTCTACTATCTCATCTTCTTTTGTTGAGAAGATGAGAATGGTACCATCTTTGACCTCCTTAACCAACATTACCTTACCCTCTGGAGTCATGTTGTCTCTTGCTCCAATGTTTATGAAAACATTCCAATTAGTATAGTCAGTTCTAAGCTACTAGGCGATCTCGCCATGTGGGGGGCCTAGTTTTGTTTGTACTCAATTAAGTTTCGAGGACGAAACTTACTTTAAGGAGGGTAGATTGTAATGACCCAGAAAAAAAAAAACTATTTTAAGTTTCGAGGACGAAACTTATTTTAAGGAGGGTAGAATGTAATACCCCAGATTATTATGAATAATAATAGATTTAAATAATAATCATAATGATGATGATATAATAATAATAATGATAATGATATAATAATATATAGCAAAATCTAAAAATTTATAATGGTTGTATTGTTAATTTATTAATTAGGAATAATTAAAGGGCTCGGCCCGCTAAAACCCTAAAATTAAAGTATAAATATAGGTTAGCCGCTCAAACCTAACCTAGAAAACACTCGTTACTTTTCTCTGCCGTCTTTCATCAATTATTCTCTTAGGAGGTTAGCAAAACGCGACCGTGTAATCCTAATCCCCATAAGTCCTAGGTTAGTTTTATATCTTGATAGGTAATCATAATCCATGGAGTCTAGAAGTCTTAGGTTAATAGGCATTGTTGCATTGTTTCAAATTACGTGAGTAACTTTTACAATCAATTTTGTCGAATTCGAAGTATGAATTGAATACAATTACTTTATTGCTCCGCCTAGGCATTTGTGCATGAATTATACAATATATATATATCATCTCCCTGTGCGACCACGTATGTGATTAAAAGAAGTCAATTGCCTCACCCCGTACCGCGTGATTCGATTATACATATATGCATACATTCCCCGTGCGTCTTCTTCATTGAATAATATTGCGAGGATTGAAGGATTGAATTCGAAAGCACCTTTTTCATTGAAACCTATTTTCCCGCCTCGGTTTTTGTGCGTGATTCATATGATCCTTTTGTGCGCATGAAACGTGCGTCACTTTTATTTGTTTTGTGATTGCAATATATATTATACCATGTACGTTATTTTCTTTTATTATTTGACTTTCTTTTTATGTAATCTCTCCTGTACAATAAGATAGGATACCAACAGACTTTAGGTCAAAATATTCTTATATCTATATTTAATTAAAATAATATAAAAAAAACATATAGAAGATAAGTAAATAATAGAACTAATTTAGAATTTATTATGTGTGTATTTTAAATAACTTAAGAATGGGAAGATAGCTTTGGGATGGTACCTCCCAAGGTGATGAACACAATTAGGCTTTATGCCTCCGATATAAATCTTGATGTGAACAGATAGTATCCGTTCTTCCCAAGGTGGTGTCTGGCAGGTTTCCGGGACACTAGTAGCAGCCTTGGGAAGAGGTGTGCACACTAGGAAGATATTTTATATGGCCAACTTGATGATTGTGACGCGGGTTTCGGGTCACGGGGTAGAGCGGGGTTTCCGGTCTACCATGGTTCTCTTCCCACTAATTAAATTACATAAAGAACATCGAAATTACATTTTTGATTATATATATGTATATGACTTTTTTTATCATCTCGTAAATAATTTATATTTCTTTTTCTCTATATTACTTTTGTTTTATTAGGATTACCGCTTTGCTGATTTTTGTTTGTGTTCATGGGTCGATGATCCTTCGGGGGAGCAGAATTGCAGTGATACAGGTTCCAAGGCTGGGGTTAGCAGTGAGAAGTGAGGAAGACCTGTCAGCTAATTCTAGCTAGTTTTATTTTATGCCTTGAATAGAACCTTTTTAGTTAAGTTTGAATTTATGGAATTCATGTTAATATAATAAAGTAGCCTTGCACTTGTCCCAGTACAAGTGCGGCGGTGACACTTCCCAAATTTGGTTTATTTAGATTTCACATTATTTATGATTTTAAGAGTTTTATGCTATTATAAATGGTTAGAAATTTGGGGGTGTTACAATATATATATATATATATATATATATATATATATATATATATATATATATATATATATATATATATATATATTATTATTATCCTATATTCGTTCGGGGTGCGTAGCTATCTCTCCATAAATATCTCATATGGGCTTCGAACTTGTGACTCAGAGGGATGCAACGTGCCTTACACTATTAAACCAATTCTGTGTTGGTATAGTTACCACCAAAGTTAGTACTATGGTAAGTTGGTCCGCATAAACTGCTCATCGCATCTATGAGCAAGGCATGCTCATCACCTAATTTTGGGGGGAGGGGACCCACTTATATATATATATGTGTGTGTGTGTGTCTTATTATTATTCATAGTTTCATATATTGTAAATAAATTATTATTAATTACATTTTGACCCTTCTGAATTTCTTCTGTTAATCATAATAAGCCAAATCTCCTTGCCATTTAAATAACATTTTATTTGCCAATTTTTTTTTTCTTTTTATTCCTTTATCAAGCCAAGATTTTACTTGTGTATTGTCAGTTCTAATAATAAATTGTGTATTTACTATAAATAATTCAAATTTTTCTACTGTTTTTACTATCCCTAATAATTCTTTCCAATTCGAATGATATTTCCATTGTGCTTCTAAAAATTTTCCACTCGCATATCTATTTATAATTTCTTCTCCTTTTTCATTTTCATGATAAAGTGCTTTTTAACCCAATACTGATCATTCTGACCTCTTCCTCACAACCCCGAATTACCAGAAACAATTCATTTGATACTTATTCTAAATTTCAATACTTCAGAACCCTTGTTAGAAAAACCGGTAACATGGAAATATCTTATCCACATGTTAAATATGCCTCCCATTTTGCTTTTAATAAAATTGTAGCCTACCAGGAACTTCACCAGAGTTAATAAATCTTATACCAATATGGAATGTTACATGCCATTTATATACCCAATAATCCTGATCCCAAAGAAGTTAAAGAATTGCCAACAACCTTGCAAGAAGCAGTCAAAATATATGTTAGAGTTGTAACACAACACAGCGTGTATATCAGATTTTATTCCACTGTTGCAGAAATCACACCAAAGAAGTTTTATCCTCCAATCACTTTAATTAAGTTTGGAACAACAAAGAAGCTCATAGAGACAGACCAGTAAGACACACATGGCTATTTGTTTAAATAAGGCTAAGGTTTGGTTATGATCATATTAAAAACCATAAAATCAAGTTTTAGTTACGCCTCCAGTAGGAAACGAAGGAAGACTGTGCTGAATGTGGTCTGAAGGAGGAATGTCTGAGAGATTTGTACTCTCTGTAAAAGTATTCATGTATGAAAAAGGACAGGTTTCCTTCCATGACCCGGATCATATTTGATCAAATCCTGAGGCTTGATGGTTGGTTATAGATATATATACACATATATGTATATATATGTGTGTACATATATACATATATATGTGTGTGTATATTTTAATTCTTTTATATTCTTATTTATTTGGTAGAGAAACAATATTGGGATGGAAAAGAAAAATAACTTATTTTCTATCAGCAAAGATGTTCGGTAGCTTTTTCACGAAGGTACTTTCCTACCATTACCAATTTTGATCTCTACACTGGAAGATTGCAACCCATCTTCATACCAGTGAGAAATTGAATAGAAAAATATCAATTTCAGGGATTAATGTGTAGTTTAGAAGTTTACCTTCAAGATGTAATCAGAATTAATGAATAAACATACGACCAATTAAGTTGAAATCAACATTATTTAGCATATTTTATTGATTTTTAACAACCTTTCCTGGTTGCGTACCCTACCCTCCCCCACCAATTTTTTAAATAATATTTAATATAATTTTGAAATTTAAAATATGATTGAATATTTATTATTAAAATACATTAACCAATTCTTGAAAGTTTTTCTGCTGAAAAATTCCCCTTATGAACTATTTGACTCTAGATTTTATCATATTTGTTTCTATTATATATATGTGATAAATTAAAAAGAAATATCAAATCTAGAAACTAATGCGTATATTTAAAAGTATACCAAGATGTGAATAAAATGAATGAATAAATTGGCAAAAAAATAAAATATAATAAATGAATAAAAATATAGCCAAGTTGGAATCAATTCTAAATTTAGCATATTCATTCATTTTTGACAACCTTTTTTGTTTGTTTACTTGTCCTCTATAAATATCTCTCCATACGCGTTTTTTTTCATCGAGGGTCCAATACTTCGTCGTTAAGGCTCTTATCATACAACATACATGTTTGATTTCTTGACCTTCACATTAAATTAATATAATTAACAAGCGGGTCTAGCGCAAGGGTTAATATGTCATAAAGTGTCAAATAATGATTTGACTTCCCGCTTGAAGTACTGTTTACTTTAACGCCCGACCAGCATCCGTTGCTCAAGTCGATTTAGTAACTGGAGCAATTGTCTTGAATATGATTGACACTATTAATTAGGAGGATACTCTTGAGTCTTGACCAAAAAATAATAATAATAATACTAAATTAATTTTAAAATCCTAAATAAATGATTTTCCATTAAAATAAGTTGTCAATTGCATTACTATTGTTATTAATATCATTACTTTTATAAGCAATAGGAATTTAAAATTCAAGTGGTATTTTTTTTTATCATTTTTTCTAAAAAAATATAATTTAAAATTTAAAAAAAAAAAAAAAAAATCAAAACAACAAAAGTTATCGGATTAATCAAAGAAGTTTCCGTCTATGTACGGTTAGCAACTGTGCTGAGAGTTAGGCAATTTGGAGTAAGAAATGATTTAGATTATATTGATCAAATTCTTTTTATATGAAATGACTTTAATTTCTCTAAGATAGCCAATTAGAAACTTTCAAGCCATTTTTTTTATTTTTCATCAGATGGTGTATTTATTATCAGCCAAATAAAACTGCAACAATACAAACTAGCGTCCAGATAACAAACAATCACTACTACAAAATAAGCGCTACTTGTCCTATTTTTTTCACATTTAACGTCATTTTTTCGCGGGACGCTTATTTGGGGGCGTAGTAGGAAAAACTTACGACGTCTAATTCTTAAAATTAGACGCCGTAAGTTAAGACTTAATGCATCCTATTTTTAAAATTAGACGTTTTAAGTATGACATAAATGCCTATTCAAGGCGTAACTTAAGACGTCTAATTCTTAGAATTAGACGCTGTAAGTTGAACTTAAGGCGTCTAATTATCAGAATTAGACGTCGTAAGTTCAACATAAGGAGTCTAATTATCAAAATTAGTCGTCTTAAGTGTTTTTTTTAAAAAAAAAAAAGGCTTCGTATATTCACTGCCCACAATCCTTACCAAAACCTTCTTACATATCAGAAAGCAACAATCACCACAATGTGATAAAATAAACAACACCTATGTGCTAAAAGGTTGGCTCAGCTAACCTTATATTTTTGGCTCAAAAGTGTAATAACAAAGTGTAAGACAAAAATAGAGTTAGACATAACTAAAGTACCACATGCATGTATATATAACAAGAGATAGCAAAGTAGTAACAACAAAGTATAAGTGGCTAACTTCAAATCATCTTAACCAATTTGCTCTAACTAATTCAAGTGGTAACTACTATAACTTCTATGTACAACAATCACCACAAAGTTTCAAAAAGTTATCTAGCTACCTCCTACTAATTAAGCAATATAAAGACTAACTTCATTCATCTATGTGTTGAAGAAGATGTCCAGCCAACAAGTTTCGAATCAAATTGATATCTTCCTCCGAGTAAGCATCCTCAATACCAAAAATCTGTAAAATGGAAAATAAGGTATAAGATAAATCAATCAAGTGAATGCATTAATTAAACAACTAAAGTACAACTTCAAAAAATATTATCATTTAAGAATGAAGGAGCAATCACCTCGTCAAAATCTGAAGTAAGTCCGATTTGAATGACAGAATTCATGTAAAGCATAATATAGTATCCACATTCAGGGAAAAATGAAATAAAAAAGACTCGGAAACAAATTAGAAACATTTCTCCTATAATCTAGATTTCTACCAAATGATTCTTTCAACATCTACATATGACCAAAAGTCAAACATATTCACCATCAACACACATGCCTAACAACAGTAATGATGGATAGTTTAAGGTCATGATATGCTAAGGCGTCAGAAATAAATAACAGTCCATGAACAAACCAAAGCCAGATGAGAGAGTCATCTCATTAGATGCCTAGATTCTCACTCAAGTTCTATATTCACAGCACAAATACAGGCATCAATTCAAAGGGTAGTATGATGAATTCTACTCAACGAGCGCCTTTTAACCCCTACATGTGCACAAGAACATCCTCATAGTTCTGAACACATGACTTGAGAGGACTGAGTTCTAAGTATAAACATATAAAAAGACACATGCTTAAATATCATCGAAGTTCAATAGAAAGTATGATTTATTATAATCAAAAGGCACCTCTTTCCAACTACAAGCACACCCCTTAAATGCATGTGCAGATTAAAAACCTTACTTTGGTAAATAAATAATAATAGAACCCAATTCCCTTAATGTTAGTAGAAATAAAATTCCATAATGCCTTTAACAAATGCTACAGGTGCCAAAATAAAAAAAGAGATTAAGATGTAATTCTATGTCCTAATAAACCATAACATAGGGCAAATTTCAACACTGTTTTTCCCTCCACCTGCACATACAACAAGATATAATACTGTATTAATAAAATGAGCAGAGCAGAGAAATAAGCTATAGCTTAAAAAAACAACCTGCAGAAACTGTTTAAAAATTGTGACATCAAGAACCCTGTGGCTAAGGTACAGGATATCAGGTTATCAAAGCAACATCGTGTTAAGGATGACTAATGGATCCTGAAAATACTTTACTACTTTTTCTGGATAATTAATTGGCACTTCCATAACCAGACATTTGTAGATCTTGGGTTCAAAAAACAATCTTGCAACTTACAAATGAATAGACACATATAAGTAATATAAACAAGTTTACAAGAACATGCCTCCAGAGCAACTTCCTGGAAATCCGAATTCTTAATATTTTTGAACTTTAGAGGGCTATCAATTTGTCTTCCAAATAGTGTTTTTTGCTGCATATCGGAAAATTGTTTCTGCATAACCTCCAGAGCTTCCGCGGACCCCATTCAAAAGTCCTTCTTCATTAACATTTGTCAGCCTGCAAGCAGCAGCATCTATGTAAACTCTAATTTTAGAAAATTAACAAACACAAAAAAAAACGACTAAAATCAGTGGTTCACTCTGGTCTCCATTTTCTTGGGACTCCAAGTCAAAAACAAAGTCATCCCTAGCAACCTCAAGCTTTTTATCATAACAGGGCATCACCGTAACATGGTAAACTTCCTCAGGCCTTCCAGATAATGAATTAAACATTTTTTTGGTATTAATTAACCAAACATCTTATTAAGCAAATAAATGTTTAAAAAAATTAGCCTATTATTTTGAGCATACATAAGAAAATTGATCAAAGACGTGGCGGATTTCCAAAACTTAACAGTAACTAAACAAACATTCTAATCATAATATAACTGAAACCCATGTGAGCAGTAAATATGTAATTTAAATAGGCAGCCTACCTAAATCCCAACTCTTGGCATGCATGGTGCTTTATGATAGCTCCAACTGTTTGCTGAGGACTCTTCACAGCTGATATATATGGTAGAACAAAGGATCCAAGTTGTTTTTCGGCATAGCATATCCAACCTACAAAAAATTGATGTGTTAATTAAAACTGGTCAGCAATTTTTTCATCCTATACCCCTCACCCAACTCTGTACTACACACTACAGGGTAAATTTGAGTGCTCATGCATGTTGCATGTTGTGTTAAGCACCTAAGTGTGTGAGCTTCATAGAAGCAAGACAACTGACATTTACCAGAAATTGATATATAAATATAAACATATACCTGGGCACGCTGATGCAATCATCGGTAGGCCCAATTTAAAACTCTCATCGTCAACCAATTGGTTCTGTTTATACCGAGAGATGAACTCAACAAGATTCGACTAGTGTTAGGTCTCTACTACAACTTGTATCAAAAATTGCCTTCGCTCCCAAGGATCTAAAAAACCTTGTCAACTTTTTGAAAACCTGAAAATCAAATTTTACACTTATAAACTGATGGGGAAAGAGAAGAATGATGGATTTAAACCAAATATATTCCAAATTTAATCATGGTGAAGAAAGTCAATATCCTGCAAGTCACCTGAAGTTAAGAAATGCCAAAATGAACCGCAAGTGAAGCCCTTAATTGGGGGGGGGAATCCAAACTCTATTTCTCCAGCATAACTATCTCTGCTAATGTGACGCAGCCACTGGGTTGTCAAAAGATTTATTATACTTCCAGTTAGAACTAGTACTATGAAAAAATTACCAGGCTTTAAGAAAGCTTCCTTTATATCAATCTTATCATATTTTTGCAACCTGAAATGAAGAAATTTCTCCATTTTGATTCCTGTTACGTAACAGAAATCTTAAGACCATCTATTTCTCTATTTTCTCTTGCACTTGGGCAGATGTCAAATATTTCTACCAGAGACAAGATTCACAAGCAAATGGCATCACATGAACTTCAATTGATGCATAAGAGAAACACCTAAGAAGTTAATAATTAGATATGGAAATTGTTAGCACCATTATGCAATAATAACCTCATCCGTTCCTACTAAAAAGTCAACATGCAAAATTATCTTACATGCGCACACACTTGTATTTTATAAAACAAGAATGCTGAAAACAGGTTATACTTATCAAAGTCTTTTTAGTTCATCCAGAAGTTTTTTGTTGTTGTTTTTGTTTATAAAAAGGGGCCAAGAGGTAAGTAAAAGACAAATCTTGCTTGGCAAGCAGTCCTTAAAATGTTGGCAAACAACAACCAACTAATATTGACAAAAATAATTCAATAAGATTGTCTCCGTATTTGAAATTCTTATAAGAATTTAGAAAGTCAATCCATAAAAACAAGTTGTTCCCTAGGAAAGAAGAACATGAAAAAATATTAAGGAAACGAGATGCCATAAGTTAATCATATTATAACCAGAATGACACTTTGAACAAAGTCTAAAACAACCCCATTTTATGTGTATCATTATTAAAACATATTCTGGATTAGTTAAAGCATAGGTTGCATACTTCAAGAGTTATGTTCACACTTTACTTCCTGATTTCTGCTGCACAACATTTCCATGTTAAAGGGGAAAAAACTGCAGTGCTTATATTTGTACAATACAAGTATTTGACAAGAGATTTGAGAAGGAAAGGCATGACTCACGGTTGCCTATGTTAAAATGTTGAGAAATAAGAGGACAATGAATTCACATATCCTCTTTGGTAGCTACAGGTTTGATGTCCTCAAAAGCACTAATGTTTACCTCTCCATGCTTATCACATCTGTGATCACTAATACTACTATTTTTTGATGATACTGAATCATTTGATTCCTCAAGAGAAGAAGGTAATGGGACCTCATCTGGAGGGATGTATCTTAATATTAATATGGATACTACAACCATAGTGAATGCAAGAAGCGTACCCATACTAACCTGTAACAGAAGCAGATTCCCTGTTACTTCTATATATACAAGACTGGAACTCAAGAATTGTTCTTTGTATACTTGTACAAGAAGAACTGAGGCTTCCTCCATATCATAAAGTGTAAATTAGTTCAAAACCTTTAAATGAATGCTTTTCAAACTCAATCTTAGCAAGAGATATTAGATAATCCTAGCTGATGCAAAGGTTAACTTACCATCCCAGCCAGTTCAGAGACATCCATTAAAGCTGCCATGATTGCAGCTACAAGGCCAGTAGTTACTGTGCTCTTGAGAGGAATATGGCTGCACTTATTAATGTCTGAAAAAAATGGTGGCAGCAGCCCATCTCTTACCATAGCCATCAAAATTCGGGGCTGAAAGATGAAATAAAGTGATATGGTATTACAATAACTGAATAACAGAATAAACAGGTGGGTAATTATAGATATGAGAGGTAGTTAGACACATTGTTGCCTATAAATAGATATCAAGTACCCATTTGTGAAGAGACTGTTATGTAATATGGATTAGTGCATTCCTCTCTCTCTCTCTCTCTCTGTGTCTCCTCTCTTCCGCTCAAATTCTATCTCTCAGACCCCTCTTGCTCTGTTCTTTCTTCCTATCTCTCTTTCTCATCAACATACCATAACATAAAGTACATTGATATGTTTAACAGGCAAACAAAAGACTTCAAGGGCATAAGGAAAAATTTAATTTTGCCAAGTGCCAAATGAAATAAGCAGATAAAACAGCAACATATGAAATTTACCTAGGGAAGCATACCACCCATCAGTGATGAATAGAGAGCTGTAAAAGCTCCAGCGTTTATTACGTAACTACAGTAACAACCAGGAAAAGTCACATAGGCAAATACTACCAATCTATATATTTCATCGCCAATATAGGAAAAGATGCACCAATTGCAAAATCAGAACTCACGCTGCTCATTGCATCCCATGGTTTGCAAATGCAGAAGATATTGGGGTGTCAGGATCGATTGCATAATAAGGTACTAAGCCAACAACAACAATGGATATTATCATATACAATGCACAGCAAAGAAACAGAGCAGCCCCAATACCCAGTGGCAAATCCCGTTGAGGATTTTTCACCTGTTGATCATGTTCATTTCTTCAATTAAATATATTTAATGTACCCTAAAAGAGACACGAAATATATAATATAGGAAGAATAACTACATGAAATCACTCTTCAGCAGTGCTGGCGACAGAATCAAAACCTATATACGCGAAGAAGACTGTTGCAGAACCAGCAAGCAATCCATCAAAACCCAAAGGGAAAATACACCTGATTTTAGCATGCGACAAGGAATGCATGATATAGTGGGGAGAACAAACTATTATATAATACATTCCTAGCCACACAATCAGGATTCGAAAAATCAGTTGAAGCCCAAGTACTTGACTCTAAAGCAGAACAACAATAATAAAAAAAACCCAAAAAAAAATACTCAGAACAAAAAAATACGCTGAAGAAGATAAGAATCGATTAAAGCTGAGAGAAAGAACTCGGACACTCACTTGAATGAAGGACCGAATCTGCAAAATGCTAATCACAGTTAGAGAGAACAAAGTCAGGGATGACGAGAACAAACGAGACTCTGGGAGAGATAACGGTGAAGATCGACTACAACGGAGGAGGAGGAGGTGAGAGACAAAGCGTGGAGAAGCGGCTAAAGGGGAAAAAAGGTTGCGATGGGTAAAATCGAATCACTGGAGATCGACTGTGGGAGAACGATGGATCTCAGGAAGAAAGGCGGAGGCGCGACAGTGGGAGAGGGAGGGAGAAATGCAAGGGATTTCGCGGGAGGAGGCCGAGTGGCGCGCTGGAGATTAACAAGAAGACTGATGAGAAATGGTAGGGCCAGGGTCGATTTGAAATTAGGGCAAGTTTGGGCGTCTAATATATTTTCTTAAACGCCTAAAGTATCCAATAGATGTCTAGGTTTAATAGTTAGACGCCTAAAGTGACACTTTTGACGTCTAAGCTTAATAATTAGATGCCAAAAGTAGGCTTTTGGCGTCTAATTTTAAAACTTAGACGCTAAAAGTCAAGTTTTCTAACATATAATTACAAAAATGCCACCGCCTCTATTTTTTACTTCCTTTAATTTTAAAAGGACGTCTTTTTAGGACGTAAAAACCATATTTTGTAGTAGTGAACGATAAAACAGAAAACATGATTACAAGGCTGAAATAAAAGATAACTATCCAACACCCATTCTCTAATCTGGAGAGCAAGTATCATCGGGCACCTCTTGCATCTCTGGAGCGCTCGAAGTCAGAATAGTGATAAAGAGAGTCATGCTTACGAAACCCACCTTAAAGGGCACACTCTCTTAAAAGCCTTTGTTGGGAGAAGATCAGCAGCAATATTTCCAAGTCTTGGGGAGAAACTGAGAGAGAACCCAACTTTTGATGCTAACAAATTAATGATGTCTTCAACAATACCTCTACCCCTCCATTAATACAGAGTAGGATATTGCGGTGTCACACTTTTATGCAAGAGCAAGGAATCTATTTCAAAAATGACTTTATAATGGCCTAGGTCTGTGTCTAGCATCAGTGCTCTTTTCAAAGCTATAGCTTTAGTCATAAAAGCATAAAAGGATTTAATTTTAACCAAAAAACCCCCCATTTAAAAGTTCCAGAGTGATCCAAGAAATAATACCTATAAACGTAGGTTCTTTGGATGGTTTGAAAGCTTTGTCACAGTTGATCTTGAAGGTACCTGCAGACAGAGGTGAGAGGTGGGGGGGGAGGGGGCTAGGGCCCCCCCCAAATTAAAAACAAAAAACTACATAAAAACATCCAATAGCCCACCTAGCAAATATTAAACTAATAAATCATAAGAATAGATCCTACACTTGATTTTAGCCAAAAGGCGGAGAAAGTATTTGCTTTCATATATATTAACATCAACATCAGTCATATCGCATCCGACACAATACTAACAGATGGTATTAGTTGGATCTCTCTCCTTGGTGAGGGCTTTCTCTCTTATGTGTGAGGGTCGGTGGGGTTCTTGGTGACCCAATTAGGTCAACATTATTCGAACAAAGATCATCTCTACCTTCTTCTTTTTCTTGTACTGAGTGTCTTTCTATGTGCGGGTGTTGTGGTTTCGAAGGTTAGTGGGGATATGGAGACGGGTCAAAGTAGTCGTTTCTATAGTAGAAAGCATATGGTTCTATCTATTGATTGAAAGGAGTTAAGATAGGGTAATATGCTTGCCAGTAAAATCCTGACCAACAAAAATTTAAATATTCCAATTGTTATTTCAATGATCAAGAAGGGTTGGCAACTAGATAAGGATCTGGAAGTTCATGATCTGGATCATAACCAACTCACCTTTCTATTTCGATTCAAGGAGGCTAAGGATTTCATCTGTATCCTAAAGGGACGACCAAGGTCGATACTAGGGCATCTTTTAAGCCTCCAGGTCAAGGAGGATTGCATGGTCCTTAAAGATGTGAATTTTAATGTAGCGTCAGTCTGGGTCCAGTTTCACGGTCTCCCTCTAGAAACTTTTAATAACAACAATGCGAAAATCCTTGGTGATTATGTCGGAGAATCAGTAATGTATGAAAAACCATTTATGGAAGGAAGATTAGGTCAGGGCTTTGTGCGTGTGAGATCTCTTGTTTCTACTAATGAGCCTTTACCCTCTGGTTTCTGGGTGTCAACAAAGCAGAAAGAACCGGCATGGGTAACATTTAAATACGAGAGACTGCAAAATTTCTGTTACAAATGTGGGTGTATAGGTCATGACAGTCGTGGCTATAAAAGATCAGTAGCACAAGATGAAGGTGAAGGTGATACCCTTGAGTTTGGTAGTTAGCTTTGCACTCCGGCTGTTTGGACATTAGAAGGGTCTCGGAAGTATGTAGGGATGATTGGATTGAGGCTCAGTATATCGAAAAAATGGGCAACCCAACAAATCTTGCCGGAGCTGGTCACCAGAGGCAGAGGAATGAAAGGCAACAATTCGGGTCTTAGGTTGGAGATATGTCAGATGATAAGACAACCTAGTAAGGAGATCATGTGCTGTTAGCATATTGAGACGAATCAAGATTTTTCGGCGAGGGGCTCGGTCTCTGATGCTTCAGTTGACCATGAGGGGTGTAATGCATTTAATGTTGTTGATTGGCTCTTCATGTGTTGCCCTTTCATTGCAAATGAATCACGTTGGGTATCAATAAGAGGGTGTGCCTGTTTACAGAAAGGAAGTGTTGGGCCCCTCATCGGATATGACCCATGTTATTAGCCCAACAGAGAATCCACTGGAGAGTTCAATAGCTAAAAATGTGAAGCCCTATTATTTGGTGGATTTTCCTCTTGAACCAGAGCCCAGCGATGATCCATGTACCCCTCATATTAGGCTCTCACCCATGTCAGCAATGTCATTGTGAAAATGGAGCTAACTACCCAAGAGGGGGTGAATTGGGTATGTTTAAAAAATTTTAAAACTTGCTCTATTTTTGTTATATAAAAACAGGGATAAACAGAGAGGATAGTAGAAAAGCAAGACACAGGAATTTATACTGGTTCGGTCCAAACTCCTGACCTACGTCCAATCCCCGACTCTGGGTTTTTCACTATCGACTTGATTACACACTCGCACTCAAGATTAATTCTCTCACTAGAACTTACTCCCCCTTACAAGTTGTAATCAATGAACCCAATCACCAAGTCCCCTGACTTGTGATTCTTTACAATGAATGATTTTTAATAAGAAAACTCTCTCTAAGAGTATATATAAATGAACAATGAAGCTCTATAGTATCAACAGATACTTAGTACAGAAAAAGCTCAAGAGTAGTTGAAACTTTAATGATTTTCGCTTTCTGTGGACTTAGTTGTAGAGAGAAATTGAATGCTCTTCTATTTATACTAAGAAGGCATTAAATTACCGTTGTAATTCTTCATATAACCGTTGGTCACATTAATCAAGGTTCTGGTTCAGTTTTGGTCTTCTTCTCTCTCTCTAATCTTCACTTAATCCAGCTGGGCAGAAGTTCAGAGTTGACTTCTAGTAAATAAATCCGTTGGAATAGCAAATTTCTTGGATGTGGTAGGTAGGCGTTAATCCTTTGTAAGCGTGTGCGAAGGATTTCCCAAAAGTATGCAACTTTCTGGGTGTAGCATTTTAATGTTCTGACATGCTTTTTGCTTTTTACTTTAAACCTTCAATTTGCATTCTCTAATTTGTCTGAAACTCACTAACAAAGTGGTTAAACATAGCGGGAATATGCAATAATGATAATAGGAAGTATTAAAAACAAACAAGAAGGTTTCACAAATTCGTCATATTTGAATTTCAAACTGAGCGATGAAAACTTGAGTTTTGTTTCTCAAAACTCGGGTTTTCATTTAAACATGAAAACTTGGGTAAATTCGCGCCAAGACAAAACTGGAGGTTTTGGAAGAAACTGGCAGTTTTCAAGACTCAGAAAATTCAAAGACTTTCTGCCAAATCAAAACTCGAGTTTTGAAATCAAAACTCGAGTTTTCACTTTACTGTGAAAACATTGTCAAAAACCAAAACTGGAGTTTTCATGGAAAACTGGAGTTTTCATGGAAAACTGGAGGTTTTGTAATTTGAGAAAATCCAAGGACTTTTCTCGCTTGATCAAAACTCGAGTTTTGAAATCAAAACTCGAGTTTTCACTTTACTTGTGAAAACATTGTCAAAAACCAAAATTGGAGTTTTCATGGAAAACTGGAGGTTTTGTAATTTGAGAAAATCCAAGGACTTTCTCGCTCGATCAAAACTCGAGTTTTCAATTTCACTTGTGAAAACATTGTCAAAAACCAAAACTGGAGTTTTCATGGAAAAAACTGGAGGTTTTGAAAACATGCTAAAAACTTGAAACCTCTCGCTAATTCAAAACTCGAGTTTTGCCTCAAAACTCGAGTTTTCACTTTTTGGTGAAAACTTGGAATATCTCAAGTTAATTTGAAAACTGGAGGTTTTAGCAAAAACGGAGGTTTTCGAGTCCAAAAATTCGAAGACTTTTCGTGAGTTCAAAACTCGAGTTTTCAACGAAAAACTGAGTTTTGACATTTTCCAAAAAATATTGACAAGTCTCTCGTTTGGTGAAAACTTGAGTTTTCTCTGAAAAATGGCGGTTTTGCTTAGTCCAGAAAATTGGTTTCTTCTCTGTAAGATCAAAACTCGAGTTTTGCTTTGATAGTAAGTTTTTCTAACTTACAAAGCAAAACTTCATCATTTGTTTGCAATTTGTTGGTAATCATCAAAACCTTTATAGAACTAACACATTGTCTCTGCGTAGTTTCCATCTTAAAAGGCAATATGGGATGGGCCTGGGCTCAACTGAATGCAAAACGCTACGTAAATTGATTTTTGATGCCTCGTTAGTCATTCCAAAGCCTCAATCAGTGGATGCTACGACTTCGAGAGGGCGTCGAAAAAGCTTCAGATCATTTAAGTCCTTCATTCAAAATGGGGACAACGAAAGTCAAAGTGCAGTCATGGATCTTCCGATCGCACTGAAATTAATTTTCCACCTAGGCGGGCTTTTGGGGATATTGAAGTAACAAAGGCTAACCTTCTTCATAGGTGAAAAACGCCAGTGGTTGGATGGGACTAACCACTGGTTCACCATGAATATCTTAGCCTGGAACTGTCAAGGTCTCAGGGTTGCCTTGACAGCCAGGAACTTAAAGGAAGAATGCTTCCCTAAAAAAACCCCTAATAGTGTTCTAATCGGAAACAAAACAAAAGGCTAAGTATGTAAGAAAGATAAGATGACGGTGTGGCTTTTCTGAGGACTGGCTTGTGGAATCTTTCAGTAGAAGTGGGGGTCTAGCTCTTTGGTTGTTTGATCCAATTATGGTCAATATTATTGTCTCTTCTCCCCATTTAATTCATACACGAATAGATGCTGTCGATATGGTCTCCCGTCGTACATCTCCTTTGTCTATGCCCCCCCCACTGAGGAAAATAGATTGCTCTGCTGGCAGGAGATCACACGGATAGGTAGGAACATCTCTGAACCTTGGTTGTGTCTGGGTGATTTCAATGTTATTTTGCCCCAATCTGAGAAAATGGGTGGAAGGCCAAGGGCATGGAGAAAGATATTGAATTTTAAACGTTTTGTGGCGGGTACGAATTGGATGATTTGGGCTTCATTGGTTATCGATTTATGTGGTGCAATAATAGGGAAGAGCCTGACACTATCCGCGAACATATTGATAAGGTGCTAGGGAACTGTTATCTTAGGGAACTTTTTCCTAATATCCAAGTCTTCAATACTTGTTATACATTCAATGTCAAGAAGATAAATCTCATAGGAAGTGGTCATTGCGATTTCAATAGAGTTGGGTTCATCACGCTAATTTTCATCAGATTGTGGGAAGTTGTTGGAGACGGCCCACTGATGACATCTCAACATATATTGATTCCTTTAAGTGTAACCTAAAGAGTTGCAAGGAGGCGCTGGAGGTGTAGAGTAGGATAGAGTTTCCTAATAATGCAATTTTGATGGAAAAATTAAAAAGGCAGCTAGCTTCCCTCACTCTTGGGAATTTAACAAGGGAGGCTAACAGGGTTGTTAGTAATGTAAAATTGGCTATTGAGAGGCTTCTTAAGCTAGAAGATAAATTTTGGTAGCAAAGATCCCAGGTGAATTGGCTAATGACAGAAGACAAAAATTCTCATTTTTTTCACTTGTCAACAGTCCAAAGAAGGCAGAGGAACAACATTCTTAGTATTAGTGATGATGCGGGCCAGTGGCAATCGGATAAGAAGGATGTGGTGGACAATATTGCAAATTTTTTCAGCTTATATTTGCATCTTCTAAACCAGATTAGATGGAACCTGTTCTTTCCTTCATCGATAAGAAGATATCTGGTGAGATGGATCAGAATCTTATGAGGTCGGTTACTAGTGAGGGAATCAAGAAGGCAACATTTAGCCTCGGTAGCTCGAAGGCACCAGGTCTAGATGGGTTCTCTGGTATATTCTATCACAATGTTTAGCTGTAGGTTAGTGATTCTATTGGTAATATGGTGCTAGAATTTTTAGCTAGGAAATCCTTACTTGATCCTATCAATGAAACTAACTTAATCCTGATCCCTAAAGTAAATAGGCCTAAACATGTTTCTCAGTTCCACCCCATAGGATTGTGCAATTTCTCTTATAAAATCATTTTGAAGATTATGGCAAATAGAATGAGACCTCTACTTGATATATGTATTTCTCCTAACCAAGGGGCCTTTGTCCTGGGGCGTTGCATCCAGGAAAATACAATAATCGCTCACGAGGTTTACCATTATTTGAGAAGGAAAAAAATGGTAGTAAACATGGATTCGCTCTTAAGATGAATATGAGCAAGGCCTATGATCGTGTAGAATGGGAGTTCTTAGAGAATGTGTTGCACCGCTTTGGCTTTGATATGGCATGGGTTTTCCTAGTAATGAAGTGTGTGCGTTCTGTCAAGTTGATGTTGCAACTTTGTTTGGACTGCTTCCTACTGCTTGGCTTGTTGAATTTATGTGTTTTGATTGTGTATTGTTGTTTCTTTGTGTGTTATATATGAGAGCAAGTGGAAATCAAAAGCAAAGCCCCCTATTTTTCTTTAAAAAAATGTTCTATATAATTAACGGTTATTAGCTATCAACCATTCTATAAGTTTCCAAAATACATAAGGGGTGTTTTATAATAACCATTATATATGTCACCACACCTCAATACATAACAAGTATTGTATTTAAACCGTTATAAATTTAAACTTCCACATCTATTTAAACGTCTCTCAACTTCATCATTTCATTCATTAGCAAACTTGTCTTAGGTCGAATATAACCCCCACCAACCTTGGAACCCCATTACTCTGGTTGACTTTTCCAACAAGTAAAGCATAAACTATATCTCATGCATGTATTATATAGGCTTTAAACTTTTGTTTCACATGAATGACTATAATTTCATTTTGCGTGCATGTAGAGGGATATTGAAAGGAGAAGCCCCCATTTATTTATTTTTAAACAAAAAACAAAATTGACTCAAAACTTAACGGTTCTTACTTAAAAATCATTATTTATGTGTATATTATATATGACGGTTGTTTTATTAAACCTATTTGCATTCATATCAAATACATAATGGTTGCAATATAACGCACGTTATATATGGCTATACCATATATAACAGTTTGTGTGAAAGAATCGTTATGTTTGTTACAAAATATGCAATGGTTGTATACTTGATACCATTATTTATTACGCCAGCATTACGTATATATAATGGTTGTTTACGTGAGACCATTTTTTATCATGACAACATTACTCACATCATGGTCTCACTAAGTCTTAATAATGTTATTAAAACCAGACCGGCGTATTTGAGCGGGAGACCAGTGAACCAGTCTGGTTCAGCAGGTTAGACTAGTTTAACAGGTCCAACATTTTTAATTTAAAACATAACCTAATTCTTTTTTAAATTTTATTTATAATTTCATATAAATATCTCTGAAATCTTCAATTCTTCACCGGTCTAGCCCCGGGTTAGCTGTAGTTTGACTCCGAAGTTACTCATTGACCCTTGACCCAGTACTTCGACCGGTTCAATGCCTTGTACAGGTTTAATAACATTGCTTAATACATAATGGTTTTATATTAAAACTATTAAAAAAGATACTAAATAAATCACTATTTGGAATTGTTATGTATCTTTGTCGAGCATGTATAGCACCTTCATATATAATGGTTCCAAACCATGATTTATGGTCAATAATAAATGTAACACCCCGAATTTCGGACCCTGAGAATGGAGAATAAGCCTAAAGTAGGCGAACGAATAAGCCCAGTTTGGGAAGAGTCCCAAGAATGTTGAGGGTTAGGATGCCTCTCTGGGACTAAGTAACTTGGCCATACTGGTCAGTAGACCTTGTATGCATCAGCTGTGGAATTAAGGTGCCAGTGAAAATGGGACACGGAAGATCTATACGGCATAAATTCGGTGGAAAGGATGCCACCCAACTATGTCCTGGGGTATAGGACAATTAGTTGAGTGGAAATGTGCCGGTATAAGAAAGTACACGGCATTTTCAGGGCAGCTGGGTATGCCCTGCGTTTTTGAGAAGGCATCAGTAATCGTGAAGAAAACCCGAGTAAACTCGGACAGGATCTCGGGCAAGTACTGATAAAGTAGCTTTAATAAAGTACTGTCATGATGACTAATAATGACATACTTTTGTATTGGCCCAATAAAAACGTGACACGTGTCCCGTCATCATTACAAGGGAAAAAGCTACTTTTGTGTTGGACCAGTAAAAGCATGACATGTGTCCCTTCATAATTACAGGAGCAAGAGGTCAAATCAAGTCATCATGAAGAAAGAGAAATTGCTCTAAATTCGTGCAAAATAAGGAGGGGAGAGAAAATTCAACAAAACTTGCAAAATAAGCCAAGTTAAGAGGATATTTTGCAATGGCACTTTGGTCATTTGGTTTGGGGAATTTTTAAGTTCCTCATGACATATTTTAAGACGTTTTGCACTCCTGTTTGCATGAGTATTTTGACCAAGAGCTCAAGGACCAAGTATAGAAGGAAGAGTCAATAGCAATGATGCTACGTCGGACACGTGGCGTTTCGGGGTCAGAAGTCGGATTATCAGGTAGCACGTAGTACAAGGTGGTTATGAGATACTGGAATATGGGTTTCTTGCCCCTAGGGCACTATAATCCGTCCACCTATTGTAATACCCCGAAATTTGAATTAGGGAATTTAAGGGCCAAAATGACCAAAATACCCCTAGGAAGGGTAAATAACTTAGGAAAATGGTGAAAAATCCTAAAAGGCAATGAAATAATTATTTGAATTATGAGAATATATTATCTCTAATTATGGTAATTTAATAAATTACGAACTTGGAGAAATTGAAGAAGAATGCCCAAAAAGTATTGTAATGAAAATAATACCCTTGTAAATTATAGAATAATACAAGAGACATGGAAACACAAGTGTTAATGCAAGAGTTTGGAGGTAATGGGGCATTCTAATTAAGAAAATTATCAACTAGTGATAATAAGGTAATTAAGTAATTTACGGCTAATTACTTAAGTCGAGCAAAGGAAATTTAGAGATAATTTTGTGAGTCTCAAAAATTAGTGGAAAATAGTTGGAAATTAGTAAAAATATATTTACTAATTAATTGGAGATTTTTGTGTAAAATAGTTGAGTTTAGGTATTTTTAAGCCTAAATGCAAGAATGGACCAATAAGAGAATTTTGTGGAATTTTTGATAAAAATTTCATTAAGTAATTAATTATGTAATTAAATAAATCATGGAAAATATTTACAAATAAAAAAAAAGTGCTCAGCCGAAAATGGACAAACAAATGGAAGATAAGAGTGAAAAATTTAATATCATGATATTAAAGCACATGTTATATTATATAATATAATTGAATAGGATGAATAGTAATTTAATATATAGGAAACGGATCCTATCTAGAGAACCAGGAATAGGAATTCCAAAGTCAAGGTAAAATATTGATCAGTGAGTTTTTACCTTTAAGTGACCTCTTCCGGAAGTAAATTCCGAGGCCCGTAAAGCGCATTTTCCTAATAAGACGAAATAGGGAAAAATACCGATGGTCATATTTTGGAATTTGAAGAAAATAATTATAACTCAACATCTAGAGATGAGTTTATAATTATCTGGACATATTTGGAATCAGTGAATTATTATCCAGAGATTGATAATTCCGAAAGCGATTTCCGACACCGGACGTGTTCGGACACGTTTTTCGAGAAAACTTCAACGGACCGTTGGAACCACAGTAAGGACCGAAATCTAAGTTAAATTAGATATTCTTGATGAGTAAGAGAAGATCTTCAAAGTTATGAATTCGAATTTTGAGATTTCTCCGAAGAGACGCGAAACGGAGATCGAACGGGAAAATCATCGAACCGGCCATAAAGCAAGTTGACTCACCACTCTTGGACCAATGGCTTGCTGCCACATCACTCCCCAATGTCGACTAAGGGCTGCCCATGGTCAAGAATTAAACACCATTATGCTTTGATTTTACTTGGTTATAAGGTAAGAGAAAATTACAAGATTTGGAATATGGAAATTACCAAAGTGGCACAATTTTTCCCTATATAAGGGCATGAGCACCTTCTTCATTTTTCACACCAAAAATCTGTCCCTTAGAGAGAAGTTAGAGAGAGAAGCTCTGGAGAAAGTCTGAGCAAAGTCTGGGTAAGTTCTTCGATCCCTGGTCTTTAGTTTCGGTAGATCTTTCGGTAGATATAGTAGGAATGCTAGATTTATCTTTAATTTTTCAAGATAGTCTAGATATCATATTTAGGGGTAAATATGATATATATTTCGAAAATATGATAAGGGAAAAGATCTGTCAAAATTCCGGAGAGATAGAGCGAAAATAAGCTCGGCGAAATTCCGCCAAATAGGGGTACTAGGGGCAAAATAGTAATTTTCGCCCAAATGGCCTGTTATGATGCCAAATGTTGATAAACGTTGTCCTTATAGGATATCCGAGCTAATCGAGCCGCTGTTGTGCGCCGTCATACCGCCGTTTTTTCCCGCCGTCGAATTTCACGTTTTTCCGTAAAAGTTACATTTGTCCGCCAAAAAGGTACGTTCGCGTCTTAGTAACCTTATCTCGATGTTTATGGTTTACATATATGTGGTATGTGTGTTGTAGAGGTGTTATACGTGCGAGTGCATATAGCGGTTAGAGGATATGTACGTATCTTTGGGTGCATATGTCGGTCTGGGGTGCAATATGTCGGTCTGTCGGGTGCAATATGTCGGTCTGGGGTGCAATATGTCTCGTATCTTTGGTGCAATAGGTCTATATCTTTGGTGCAATGTGTCGCATCTTTGGGGGCAATACATATGCATGGGTTGTGGTAGAGTGATTGTTGTCTTGTTGATATTATGGATGTCATTTGTCGTATGTGTATACATAAACATGAGGTTAACCGTTACGAGATCCAATGTGGTAAATTGGATCTCGGCTCTTAACTTAGCATCAAGTTCGGAAGGACCGAGGACCGAGGAGAGAGAAAAGCGAGCGGGTTCAAGGACCCGGATGAAGACTTTCCGATGTTGTCCTTTACTTTTGATGTTCCGGCGGAAGCCTTTCTTTCAGATGTTTTGTACTTTTGAAACACTCGGTTACTGTACCGATGTTGTAAACAACCAGACTTACGGCATTTTGAATATAAGTATCAGTTACTCAATCGCTCCGATGCTCTACTCTGATGAAAAAAAAAATTATACTGCTTTTGAAAACGGGATGTTACACTTTGGTATCGGAGCGGTTGTCCCGGCATAGATCGACTAAGTTATTCTAAAAACCTTTTGGTGCCGAAGGGGGCTAGTCTATGTGGATCGCCAATCGGTCACCCTAGCACGGTGAGGCTCCCATGATAGACACCTACCTGGCCAAATTGGTTGAGTAACGGAGTTAGGCTCTACGCCTTTTTAAAGAGCATGTTTTGAAAATGAGTACTGATATAGCCTAAGTCGATGTACCAGTCTGCACTGGTATACCATTTTGAACCGGTGTACCACCCTCTGTCGGTGCATCATTCTAACCCAGAATCAGTAAATCCATCGTCCATATTCATATTTGATATCAGACCCTGATAATTCTGATAACTCTGATATCAGTCTCTGGTAATTCTGATAACTCTGATATCAGTCTCTGATAACTCTGATAATTCTGAATAATTATGATAATCGTCAGTTTGTACTGGACGGTAATTTCATCTTAGCCCAGGGCTTCTACTTGGAGCTGGGCCACGCCGGATGAAGCTCCGAGACAAACCAGGACACGTACATGCAGTATTTGACTCATGTAGAGGAACTCCTGACACGTATTTCCGTATACGTTTTGAGTAGAAAGAACCAACAAGAACCTAACGAGGGAAATATTGCGGGTGTCTGTTCGTTTGTAGTGTGAATGTTGGGTACGATAGAGTCTATGTATAGTGTGAATCTTAAGTGCGAGTGTAGTGTAGACATTAGTCTGTGATATACTAAACATTGTTTTCTTAAAATCCAACGTTTACTCGCACAAAGGGAAAAGAACGGAATATGGCGAATTTAAGAGGAGCCGGAACCCCCAGAGGCCGGGGCAGGGGTCGTGGTGGAGGACGAGGTAGACAACCTCGGGTGGATCTAATATCAAACCAACCGGAACGAATGAGATACGGGAGATGAGAGGAACCGTACACGGGCCGAGGGCTCTTGTTGAGGAACCGCTGGAAGAAAGGCGGGAAAGACAAGGCGAGAGACAAAGAGAGGATCGAAATGCTTTGAGGAAGAGGAAGAAAGTGAGCAAAGTGACGAGCACACCGAGGAAGCCGAGGAATCGACAGTCCCAATCACCTCCACGACGAGGAGAGGCTGTACGGACCACACAAAACCGGGTCACTCAATTTTGTAAGCTCAAACCACCAGACTTTCCATGGGAAAAATGAGTTGGGCGAGGATTGGTTGTTGAGTCCGGAGAAGATATTTGAAGTCATGGAGTGTCCAGATGATCGGAAGGCTCAACTAGCAATTTACAAACTCGATGGGGATGCGCATCGATGGTGGAAGAGCGTCGCTACAACGCTACAAACCCAATATTGCCCCGTCACTTGGGAGAAATTTCTGGAAAAATTCAATGAACAGTATTTTCCTCCCTCGACACAAGTAATTAAGGAGACAGAGTTTCTTAGCATCCAGGCAAGGTTCCGAGGAATCTTTCGATGATTATTTTGCCCGTTTCACCAACTTATCACGATATTCATCCTATTTGAAGCGTGACAATGATGAAAGCCGGAAGTCAAATAGGCTGATTTACGGGCTAAAATATGAGATAAAGAAGAGAGGCTGGTGTCTCGGCGGTTTCCTAAACTAGCCCAAGCGGTAGAATCTTGCCGACGATTGAACGAAACGAGAAAGGAGCTGCGTAAACCTCGGCACTTAAGCACAAGTAGTGCGGATCGTAGCGAGGGCGGCCGTGGGAATTCCTCGCGAAAGAGAGGCACCATGGAGTGACTCGCAAAGGGAAAACAAGAGATCATTCCGGTATGATGAAAGCAGAGCAACCCGAGCATGCCGGTAACCCGACCGTGTCCCGATCAAGGGAAGTACCATTCCGGTAGCCGTGGTGATAGACAGGTTTGTTATGGATGCCGGAAGCCAGGGCACATCATTTCGAACTGTCCCGAGAAAAATGCTGAGAGGCGAGTCTGCTACAGATGCGGGAAGCCTGGACACATCAGTGTCAACTGCCCACGAGGTAGCTGCGAAGTTAAGGCCACAAAGCTCGGGCCGAATGTACGCAATAACCAGTGCGGGGGATAGAGAACTTCCGGAGATGGTCCAAGGTACTATCTCTCTTAGTAAGGAATTTTCTCTATGCATTGCATGAACTATGTGTTAGTTATTCAACTAAATCGTATGATACGTGAACCATCTCCGTGACATATTCCGCGTTTCCTCGTTATTTTTTTCTACCGTGATCATGTCATTGAGTAGGAGGTATCTTATGTTGTCATGGTGTATGGGAACCATGGAGACATTTTGGTAATCTTGTGTTAACATGGTGTATGGGAACCATGGAGACATTTTGGTATACGTGGTGTTAACCGCGGTGTATGGGAACCACGGGAAACATCATATATCAAGGTACAATATGACAAGATCGTAGTGGTTAAACTAAAACGAATTCGCTATCATCGGGAGGAGCAGCTGGCAGACAAAGTGAAAATCCGACGCGTATAGTCCAGAGTCAGAGTAGGACGGAGTTTAGTTAGTACAAAGTATAGTTGGTTAAGTACAAATTTCGAGGACGAAATTTTGTTTAACGGGGGGAGAAATGTAATACCCCGAAATTTGAATTAGGGAATTTAAGGGCCAAAATGACCAAAATACCCCTAGGAAGGGTAAATAACTTAGGAAAATGGTGAAAAATCCTAAAAGGCAATGAAATAATTATTTGAATTATGAGAATATATTATCTCTAATTATGGTAATTTAATAAATTACGAACTTGGAGAAATTGAAGAAGAATGCCCAAAAAGTATTGTAATGAAAATAATACCCTTGTAAATTATAGAATAATACAAGAGACATGGAAACACAAGTGTTAATGCAAGAGTTTGGAGGTAATGGGGCATTCTAATTAAGAAAATTATCAACTAGTGATAATAAGGTAATTAAGTAATTTACGGCTAATTACTTAAGTCTCGAGCAAAGGAAATTTAGAGATAATTTTGTGAGTCTCAAAAATTAGTGGAAAATAGTTGGAAATTAGTAAAAATATATTTACTAATTAATTGGAGATTTTTGTGTAAAATAGTTGAGTTTAGGTATTTTTAAGCCTAAATGCAAGAATGGACCAATAAGAGAATTTTGTGGAATTTTTGATAAAAATTTCATTAAGTAATTAATTATGTAATTAAATAAATCATGGAAAATATTTACAAATAAAAAAAAAAAAAAAGTGCTCAGCCGAAAATGGACAAACAAATGGAAGATAAGAGTGAAAAATTTAATATCATGATATTAAAGCACATGTTATATTATATAATATAATTGAATAGGATGAATAGTAATTTAATATATAGGAAACGGATCCTATCTAGAGAACCAGGAATAGGAATTCCAAAGTCAAGGTAAAATATTGATCGGTGAGTTTTTACCTTTAAGTGACCTCTTCCTAAGTAAATTCCGAGGCCGTAGCGCATTTTCCTAATAAGACGAAATAGGGAAAAATACCGATGGTCATATTTTGGAATTTGAAGAAAATAATTATAACTCAACATCTAGAGATGAGTTTATAATTATCTGGACATATTTGGAATCGTGAATTATTATCCAGAGATTGATAATTCCGAAAGCGATTTCCGACACGGACGTGTTCGGACACGTTTTTCGAGAAAACTTCAACTGGACTGTTGGAACCCTGTAAGGGACCGAAATCTAAGTTAAATTAGATATTCTTGATGAGTAAGAGAAGATCTTCAAAGTTATGAATTCAGAATTTTGAGATTTCTCCGAAGAGACGCGAAACGGAGACGAACGGGAAAATGTCGAACCGGCCATAAAGCAAGTTGACTCACCACTCTTGGACCAATGGCTTGCTGCCACATCACTCCCCAATGTCGACTAAGGGCTGCCCATGGTCAAGAATTAAACACCATTATGCTTTGATTTTACTTGGTTATAAGGTAAGAGAAAATTACAAGATTTGGAATATGGAAATTACCAAAGTGGCACAATTTTTCCCTATATAAGGGCATGAGCACCTTCTTCATTTTTCACACCAAAAATCTGTCCCTTAGAGAGAAGTTAGAGAGAGAAGCTCGGAGAAAGTCGAGCAAAGTCTCGGGTAAGTTCTTCGATCCACAGTCTTTAGTTTCGGTAGATCTTTCGGTAGATATAGTAGGAATGCTAGATTTATCTTTAATTTTTCAAGATAGTCTAGATATCATATTTAGGGGTAAATATGATATATATTTCGAAAATATGATAAGGGAAAAGATCATCAAAATTGCGGAGAGATAGAGCGAAAAACAATGAAGCTCCGCGAAATTCCGCCAAATAGGGGTACTAGGGGCAAAATAGTAATTTTCGCCCAAATGGCCTTTATGATGCCAAATGTTGATAAACGTTGTCCTTATAGGATATCTGAGCTAATCGAGCCGCATTTGTTGCCGCCGTCATACCGCTTTTTTTTCCATTGTCGAATTTCACGTTTTTCCGTAAAAGTTACCTCACATTGTACCGCCAAAAGGTACGTTCGCGTCTTGGTAACCTTATCTCGATGTTTATGGTTTACATATATGTGGTATGTGTGTTGTAGAGGTGTTATCTTGTGCGAGTGCATATAGCGGTTAGAGGATATGTACGTATCTTTGGGTGCAATATGTCGATCTGTTTGGGTGCATATGTCGATCATTGGGTGCAATATGTCGGTCTGTTGGTGCAATATGTGTGTATGCTGGGTGCAATAGGTCTATATGCTGGGTGCAATGTGTCTCGCATGCTTTGGGGCAATACATATGCATGGGTTGTGGTAGAGTGATTGTTGTCTTGTTGATATTATGGATGTCTGCATTTGTCGTATGTGTATACATAAACATGAGGTTAATCGTTACCCGAGATCCAATGTGGTAAATTGGATCTCGGCTCTTAACTTAGCATCAAGTTCGGAAGGACCGAGGACCGAGGAGAGAGAAAAGCAAAGCGGGTTCAAGGACCCGGATGAAGACTTTCCGATGTTGTCCTTTACTTTTGATGTTCGGCGGAAGCCTTTCTTTCGATGTTTTGTACTTTTGAAACACTCGGTTCTTGTCGTACCGATGTTGTAAACAGCCAGACTTACGGCATTTTGAATATAAGTATCAGTTACTCAATCGCTCCGATGCTCTACTCTGATGAAAAAAAAAATATACTGCTTTTGAAAACGGGATGTTACACCTATGGTCAAGGAGAAGAGACTGATGATCCGGGCTCACACAAGTCTAGTTGAAGGGCACAAGTTACGAGGAAAGGTGTAACCGGCAAAAAGGAGCTAAGCAGGACCGGTTAGGGTTTCCCAGAGTCGGCCCAGGCCCAGGACACTGTAAGGGGCGAAATTTTGGTGGGCCCAGAGAAGAAAGAAAAGGTCATGTCATGTAATTATGAAAACAGAGAATGTCACATCAAGTAATTATGAAGAGAGAGAAAGATAAAATAATCAGGTTTAATTTGGACCACATCTTTTGAAACTGACATGACAATGGAATGACAAGTAATTATGATAGCATTTTGGGCAGATTTTGTGGGTCCCACTGGTTGGAAGAAGTGCAGTGTAAAATGACCGTTTTACCCCTGAACCTAAAACCTACCCCTAAAGTCACATCAAGGGAAATCTTGGAATCTAAAGTTTAAGGGCTAAGATGGCGCCACATGTCCTGGACCAAAAGACTCTAGAATACCCTGGAAAAGAATATTCTGGAATATCTTGGAGAAAAAGTCAGCGAAAATGACCATTTTACCCCTAAGGTGTTATTTTAATTACCGGACAAGCCCTAGCCTTGGAATCTCTAAATAAGGACACCTCCTCCCCATTTTTGGCTGCCCTAGGATGTGCTCAAGGAAGGGAGAAGAGGGAGAGCTCAGCTGAAGTCTTGGTCCAAGGGAGGAAGAAGCCATACGCAACCGAAGACTCAAGGTAAGCTCTGAACCGATGACTTGGCGAATCATGTTTTAGTTATGCCCTATGATGTTAAACGTGGGGATGCAATGGGGTTTGATATTTTTAAGGTTTCCAATGAGTCCATAATGTGATTTTGTGTGGGGATAAGTCAAGGTTACTTTTTATGAACCCGAAAAGCCTTAAGTCTTAAAGTTACGAAAAATCTGCCGATTCTGGTGTTTCTGGGCAGCGAAGACAAATAGGTATATTTAAAATATTAAATGATGTTCAAATGCTTTAAAACTTTACATGGTGAAATTAGACATCATAAGGATGAGTTTGGAATAATATTTCGTGTCATTCTGATTTTTCTACCCAGAGTTGTTTGCTGTTGAAAATGACCTAAAAACATGGATTATGTCTCGGACCAGTGGCTAAGTTTTGAGAATCTGAGAATGACTCGAACCCAGATGACTTTGGTAATTATTTTTATGGTAAACTAGACATCCTAAGGGTTCTAAGGCCACTGATTTCATGTCAATACGATGTTTCTAGAATTTATTAAAAATCGGTGAAGTTGGGTCAAAGATTCTAGAAAATTCTGATGTTGGGCGAAATTTATGAAGTTTGAAGTAAAGTTTGTATGTGTGGTTTTTGCTGTAATCTAGGGCTGTAACACGTGTGGAACATGTTTCAAACACTAGGGGAAGAGTTTACTGTTTTCAAGGAGTGCCAGGTAGTAACTGTTGACTTGCATACTCTATGTTGCTTTTGCATGTGTGTTTTATCATGATGTAGGAGATCGGGCTGTAGTGCCTCTGCTACAGTACCGAGATCGAGCTGTAGTACCTATTGGACTATGTGTCCTTAGGGTTTCTGCTACAGTACCGAGGGCATGTAGGATCGGGCTGCAGTGCCTATTGGACTGTGTGTCCTTAGGGTGTTGCTGCAGTACCGAGATATGTGAGGTAGGTAGGGCCTATGTGACTGTATGTTCATAGGTTGCTACTGAGGCCTTAGGAGGGGTAGGTGGTTAGGGTTTGGCCACCCTGACTACTGAGGCCCTTGAGCGCGCTGTTCCAAGGGGCTTGTCTTGACCAGGCGGTCCTGCGGAGTTGCTACATGCCAGTATGTTGTGCCAGAGGCAGGTTTATTGTTACTTCCTAATTGTGATTTGCATTACATGCATTGTATACATATTGTGTTTGGCTCTAACAGTTACTCTGGGGTTCAACTTTGAACTCCAGACTGGTTTCAAAGATACAGGTATAAGGCGGTAGGCCGATTGGACTGTGGAAAAGATAAGTGTAAGAGCGATGAAGCTGAAGATTGGAGACGTGTGGAATGCCTTATCTCATTCTGTATGTTTATTTCTGGATGATTGTAAGTTAGTTGGATTATTGTACACTTAACCCTACGAGGATTACTTTACGTTCTTGTATGTAACTTTACCAATACATTGTAGTTGTCCAAACCGATCGTATGCTCTGCTGTGCACACTCTAAGATTTGATTGAAAGTGGAAAAAAAAATAACAAGGAAAGGCAATAAGAGAAAAGGATCCCTCTAACCCGCCACTTGAAAGGGCGAGGCCAGTAGGGGTGTAACAATAATTGTCACATATCTGTGATTCTGTAGTAGTACATGAGGATGATGAGTGAGAGAAAATAAGTGGCAAAAGATATAAGAAAGAATGAGTGGGAAAAAGATATGAGAGAAACATATACTTATTGGAGTAAAATGGAAAATGTGCATTAAATTTTTTTGACAAAGTTAAATTAATACTTATATACTAGTACATAACATCAACTGTATGTGAGAGGTTATTACTTATAAATAGGAGTGGACAGTACTTTTAAAAAAAACCAAATGGAAGGTGCAATTTAATGACAAGTCAAATATTAAGAAAAAACCTACCTACTTCCTTCCTTCAGGCACAAGTGATTGGCTTGAAGAAAATGTCTCGTTGACCAGTAAATAAGTTCTCTTCTAAAATGGTTAGTCTTTGTTTATTACCACTTCTTTTTGCATATTTGAAATAATAAAAATCCACGACGATTTGAAAACCCCTAGTCCCCTGAAAACATGTGTTATTATTATTATTACTGCGGCTACTACTACTATTGTTATTATTGTTGTTATTTATTTTTATGAAAAAAATACAAAGAAACCATAAACAATCTATGCAAGTGACGATTATATTATATTATATTATATGATAAAGATCAGTCTATATTATTGCGCTAACAACGGTGTAGCTGCACATGCAACCATTAAACGTTGAAATGGAATCGTTCTTGCTTTAATTTCAGACTGTTTTTTTAAATGACAAAAAAAAAAACCTTTTAAAATATGTTAATATCAAATCAAGGACCTAGCTAGCTAAAATGGTCCAATCCTCCTGAATTTTTCAGGAGCTGATCTGAGATTAATTTTTTGTAAAATTACTTTAATACCCTTAATCAGTAACAATTATATTCATGTATGAAAACAATTAATGACAACTTCAACTTAATAAATGATAATTCTGACTTTACCAAATAACAATAACCATTTTTATCTCTTTCAAAAAAAAAAAAAAAATCATGTGGTAAGGTTTTGAGTTTTAAACTGTATATTTTTTAAAAATAATAATAAAAATTATTATTTGTCTTGACATTCAAACTGAAGAATCATGTGCGCATGCAAGTGTGTGAAAATAAATATTCTAACATATTTAATGTGACCTTAATCCTCAGTTTTTTATTCAATAAAATAAAAGAAAATCAAAAGAGCAGTATGAGCATGCATTCATCTATGTGAAAGTGATGGTTTAGACCTAATCTCTTACTTTGGATTTAACTCGGTTGCGTTGAAATTAATAGACAAAACCTACCCAAGGTGTCTCTTGTCTCATTTATTTATAATATTACTTTTAGTTCGTTTCTTTGGACTTCTGCCCCTCTTTAATATAAAATATAAAATTTTACTTTTAGACAATAAATATTTTAACCTTTACATTAAGTTAATACAACAAATAAAACATAGTATTCAACAAAAAAACAAAACTTGCCCAATAAATCAAGAAGCTCAATATGTCTCATGTACTGTGGTGAAATTCAGGTAATTAGCTGTGTAAGCAATTATTTGAATAAATCAAATTCTGGGCTAGCCACTTAGAACCTTTTGATGAGTTGTTTCATCACATCAATATATCAAATTTTATTATCCGGTCCATGATACAAAAACTATTTAACTACTTTAAATAGATTATGAGTTAAATAAATTACTTTATCATAATAAATGTGACAAAATCTCTTTAAAATACTCATGCACTCCTTCTGATCCTTATTATAAGGAATCAACTAACAATTTTCACAAACCAATAAAAATATTTAAAGTCATTAAATTTATCTTAAAATTTAAGTAATTTTCTAATATTATCCCTACTAATTACACTAAACTCTAGTATCATATTAATTATTACTCTCACCCATTATCCTTATTAATTATGGGCATACATGGAAAAAAAAATATTTAATACTCTTTGGAAATAAACAAATGTCTTATAAAAAGAACCAAATACACTTGTTCGTTGGTGACTTATAATAAAGAATAGAGCGAGTACAACATTATATTATGTCTTAGTCTATAACCAACCTCCTAGCTTCTAAAATTACCTTTTAATCAAAAGGACCTGAACGATATGCTTTTATACTTAGTAATTACCAATACTCTACAGGATATCATTTACAGAGAATACCAATACTCAAATTTAGATCATTCTCACAAATAAAATTTTCAAACAAGAACTTAATTTTCACTCATTTTTCCAATGATAAATCTATGTTATGTTTGAATTAGTGAGGATTTGGATTTAATCACGTTGGCCAAAAAAGAAAGGTAGAAAGGTGCAATATGTCAAAGGGCGCAAAACAATAATTTACGAATAAACAATAGGAAGGTGTGATTAATTTCATCACGTTGGCAATAACTAATTAATTTAATCACAACTCAAACATGAAAAAAAATACCCACTTCTTTCCTTAAGAGACAAGAAAATGTCTTGTTGACATGTGAATAAGTTCTCTTCTAAAATGATTTGTCTTTGTGTATTACCACTTGTTAAAAGAATAAAAATCCGTGACAATTCGATAAAACCTCCCCTAGTGATCCGTTCATGTTTTTGTTGTTGTATTGATGAAGAAAGATTCAAAGAAACCATAAACAACATATGTATGTTGGTGATTTTGCTTTCTTATATGTGGTGCAGGGGCGGAACCACTTGCTAGTCAGAGCCCAGTTGACCTTCTAAAATTTGTTAGTATATATATGTATTTATTATATATGATATTTTATTTTGGCCAATAATTTAGCCCCAGCTAATCTCTTATCTTCTCTATAAGAATAATGTTTGGTCCATTACTCATTGGGCTGTGAAAAAAGAGTAAAATTCTTGTTTAAGATATTTACTTGAAAAAGTTAACATCATCTTATATCTTGTTTTGATTTATAATTGTTGGTTATTATTTATTTGTATTTTCAATGTTATGTGATATTATTTATTAATAGTTCAAAATGTTTATTTTTTTGGCCCGGACTAAAAATATTTTCTGGTTCCGCCAGTAATGTGGGTATCTAATGACTTGATCAAATTCTAGAATTGACAAGGTTAATTAGGGTTAGCTCTAACAAAGTTTTATATATATTCACACGGATTTAAAATTGAGATGTCGTGTTTCATCGGTCAAAACCTCTTTCCTTAACACTGGTTCGTTTAGATACACATGCAACAAGAAAACGTTGAAATGGAATCATTCATGCCTTTATTTTTTTAATGGTTTGGTGAGGGTTCCAGATTCAAACTGAAGAGTTATGTGTATGCAATCAAGTGTGTAAAAATAAATATTAATTCTAACATATTTAATGTGATTTTAATCTTCAGTTTTTTATGCAAAAAAATAAAAGGAAAGAAAAGTATATGAACATGAGTTATTCATCCTCATAAATACATTGTCAAAGTAATAGACGTGTGGTTTTAGACTTAAACCCCACCCGCTTTGAGGATAACTATGGATTTAACTTCGCTTACTTCGAAATTATGAAACAAAACCAACCCATGTGGTGTCTCATTTGATCATAATCTTAATCCTTTTATTTATTTTTTCCTAAATTATATATATGAAACTCTTCTGAACTTATTGTCATATATAAATACCCGCCATAATCTTTAAAACATCACAATAAACCTGCTTAAACTATTTAGTATATGTAGATATAACCACCAAACTATCGATTTTATACTCCTTTAAACTTTAATTTTATATACTTATAGTCCCCTCAAAGTTTGAGTTATATGAAAATAATCCCCTTAAAAAAATACTCCCTTATGTCCTTTTTCTAAAAAGGACTGAAGGGAGTTTTTTATATATATATATATATATATATATATATATATATATATAATTTTTAGGTAACCTAGTTGCAATTTTTTGGAAAGAAATTTAAAATTTGATGCATTTTTTCATGCTCTTAAATAAAAATAAAATTTAAAAAATTATTTTCAATAAAATTATTGTTTTAACCTTAGAATGTGAGCTTTGATACAATGGTAAGATTACTACTATATGACCTAAAGGTCACGAGTTTGATACTTGGAGACAATCTCTCTGATTGTTTGTGGGGGTAAGGCTGCGTATACACTATTACATATTTATCTATATTTAACGGTTATTTTTACCTATATTTAACGGTTTTCAGCCGTTAAATATCTGAATGCTAAATATTTATATTTAACGATTTTTAATTGTTAAATATTGGGCAATATATTTCACGGTTGTCTAAATACAATTATTATTTATGGGGCACTATATTTCACGGTTTTTAGTCAATGACTGTTACATATGGAAAACTATATTCAACGGTTGTTCACTAAAAATCGTGAAATATATTACTAAATACATTATGGTTCATATAATGAACGGTTAAGTCTTTGACACCAATTTTGGTCATCAGTAAGGCATATGCTTGATAGATGTTGGCAATTAACTGTAAAATATATGCATACATTTAACAATTGTTTGAAAAAACCGTGATATATATATGTATATATATATATATATATATATATATGTATGTATGTCGATGTATGAAGGTTATTAGATAATAACCTTGAAGTATTGCAGACATTTTTTTTTTTTGTTTTATTTTTGATAAGCCTCTATATGCATATTACATACATATACAGAGACCAAACAGATCTATTACCAATAATCAAAAAGTATATATGTACATTACAGAAACCAATTAAACAGATCCATTCCAGTTTTCAAAAAGTACATATACACAAATACCTGTACATTACAGAAACCAAAAGTTAATCTAACTTACCAACCAAAAGCAAATTAGTTAGAGCGAAAGAAAAAACTAATCAGAAACCAAAAGCAAGAATTAAAACATAAGTCAAAACCAAATCTAAACTAGCTAAACTAAAAACCTAATATACAACAAAATCACATGGTACTCTATAGCTAACTCCATTATGCTCTAATCCATTGACGATAAACAGTCATAGCTGACTCTTCTATAACTTCTTCAATTTATCCAGGCAAATATTGCTCACAATAACTATTCTCAAAGTGTTGCACGCAAAAACAAGTATGTTGATATATGTGACTTGACTTTTAATTTAACTTTAACATAAATACATACATATGTATGCATCCCATAGTATTAATTGAGCTGGGACGGTAGGTGACTATGTGTTTCATGAACTTCATGACACAGTACCCACAATAAGAGCTCTTGTCTGGTTTCCGCGGGCATTATACAAAAACAAATGAAATGTATCAGTCTAACACAAAAAAACCAACTCTAACAAGTCTAACAGAAAATGGTAAGTATTGGTGAATTACCGCTACTCTTTTTCCATTTGTAAGTAGATGCAATGCCTTTGCCATGTAACACAGGGCAGCAGAGGCCTTCCTTCATGGCATAGTAGTAAACAACTCTGACAATATCACAATAAGAAATCAAAGCACCTAATTTATAATAAACTCTGACAAAACAATAAGAAATTAAAGTACCAAATTTTAATTCTTCAACTTACTTATTGAAAACCTCAACCATCTGTGATCCATTGTCTACATCCTCATGAACTGAATCAAATTACCAAATCCTCTACTTGAAGGGATTTAGCATGATGAGGAGCCAATGACCCCTAAGTACAATAAACATAATGAGAACAAAACTACTTAATTAACAAACAATTTAATGAAGTAGTATACTTAGCCTTGGCAGTACAACATCAAGAAAAAAAATAAAGCATAGGCTTTCGACATGAGTCATACTACCTCAAGTAGATTTTGAGAGGGAATGTGCAGCTATCATTGGCATGTGGGGTGTGAGCCTTTCCTTACTTCCCAGCTAGGTCCCCACTCATGAACTGATCAATAATAGCTTATTGTTCTTCAACCTGCTACTTCAGCATCTCGGTCATCTCCATAAACTTTTAAAGCTTCTAATAAAAAACCCTTGATGGTCTTTTTCGCTTCCCAAAGTATTCTTTGTTCCCGACTCCATAGCCAAAACCCCTCAAAAGACCACTATAGTCAGGACCCAGAGCCTTTTCCAAGACATCCCCGTCCCCAGGAGCTCGACTCTATCTAATTCTTGACTCAAGGTATCCTCTAGCAAAATAAAAGGTTAAATACCTTTTTATATATATAAATCATCAGTACTTACCATTCTTGAGAATACTCCTGCATGCAAGGATTATCAATATTGCCCTTTATATTTTGCCTCACAGCAGCCCACAACACTCCACGGTTGATAGTGACATCTGATCTTGACCCCTTTTTCTTTATTAACTACTGCTCGATGTTTACATTCACCATGGGGCCTCCACGGTAGTATTCGTTGTTCTTCACCCTCTCACGGTTTGCCGTGCTTAATTCATGTGAAAAGAAACAACAAAGTTGTCAGAGTTACACATTAATATAGAAGTACCATTGACTTTTTATTCCTTTAAATTTAATTTACTTGGTACACTCTAAAGCATTGTAACGTACAAAAGTAGCCCATTTAGGCTTTTTTACAACTTCTTTTACCAGCGTCGGAACCATTGACTCATTTACAAATTAATAGGCACGTTGCTCAGTGCCTATACCATTGCCTCCTTCATCAAAACAAGACCATTTCTCAGTGCTCTTTCCTCTTGTGCTATAAGTTGTGTGCCATCATTATGCACACTAGAGGGATTGGCGAAAGGGGCTGAGAGGGCGACTTGGGTGGCTCGGGCGGAGGAGTTAGGACCCTCAGTATTTGAGCCACTATCGATATTGGATGCCGACATATTAACCTATAACAAATCATAACAACAGTATCTAAGTCATTCTCTTGTATTATAGTTTCCATAAAGTTTCCTTGAACAAGCATAAATCATAATTGATTCAAATAGTATCTAAGTCATTATCCACCATCAAAATATTATGCAAACACCTTAAAGGCACTCAAATTTAATTCATATGACAAGCATCATAATTCCTAAGTTAATAAGCATAACTTCCAATCATCCAATCAATATCACGCCTCAAGTTAATCAAAAGTAAACAAAATCATTTCCTTCTCAAGTTTCAGAGCTCAACTAGTACTTGATCCCTTTCGCACATGCAAACTCATATTCAAACATGACAAAACAACTACTGGAAATAGAACATAAAAATTATAACAGGAAAGCACAATATTACAAACATTAAAATTCAGTTTCAAACATGAAAAAACAAACAAACAAACATAATGGATGATAGAAACCTAAGAGAAATGTAATAGCAAGGGAGCATAATATCTCAAATCTACAAACTCAGTTTCAAATACAAATATAATAAGATCAGGTACAATTGTCTATGACAATAAACCCATAACACATCCTACAAATATAGAGCATCAATTTTGTATTATTAATTCCAGTAAATAGAAGAAATTTCTCACCTTTAATTTATGCAAATAGACGCGAAACTTGCAGAGCTTCAATAAATACCGAACCCAGAACCTAGAACAAGTCATGAACACCTTTACAGACAACACATGAAGGAGGAGAATCACGATTTTCACAACAATGGAGAGGGAAATAACGATGAGAATGCTAGAAAAGAGTGGTTAAAGCTGTTCGACAAGCACGCGGAGAAATGGTGGGAAATTTGAAATCGTGAGAATAAGGCGCAGAAAGGGATTTTAAAGCCATATATTTGACGGTTTATTTTTAAAAACCGTCAAATATATAAGTTTCACGGTGTTTTGATAAACAACTGTCATTTATTGATAAAATATATATAATGGTGTTCTAGATATAACCGTCAAGTAAATGATATGTTTTTCTTTCAAAAAAACCAAACCTATAAATCACACTGGTCATATAACACCGTTAAATATTTTCTCATATACGTGATGTTGGTTTTAAATAACCGTTACATATTTCTTTCCCATAATTCTGCCTCTTTATATTTAACGGTTTCATGAAAAGCGTTAAGTATAGAGCATCAAATATACGTGTTTATGTAGTAGTGACACCTATCCCTCCCAAACCTCACTTTGTAAGAGCATTGTGCAATGGGCTGCCTTTTGTAACTTTTTAACCTTGTTTGCTTAAAAATTAATTTGTTAACCTAATTCTAATTAGTTGTTAAACATAAGTTATAATAAATACAATTGGCTCCATGTCTACACCAACTCCCTTGGGTCTAAAAATACATGTTATCCCACTTCTTATTATAGGTCAGCTTCAACCATTTCACGTGGTTAAAATTTTAATTTTACTTATAAGTAAAAGAATTTTTTTAAATATGACTTATGTTTACAAAAAACTATAAATTACATTTTGAGAAGCATAAAAGGAAAATTGTATTGAGCTTTAATCATGATAATATTAAAAAATGTACTACCTCCAAATCCAATCATTAATACTACCTTTGGTCCTAATTATAAGACCTAGTTAACTTTTTTTGGAGAGATTAAAGAAGCTAAATAAGTTACTTAATCATTTCATATGTTATGTTTTCTTAGATTATATATTAGTTTAGTAGTCAAACTATTTAGTTTGAAGAAAAAAAATAAAAATAAAAATACTTTAAGCTAATTTAATTAGCTTTCTTAATCTCTCCAAAAAAATCAACTAGGTCTTATAATTAGGACCGGAGGGAGCATAAGACTCAGTTGACTAGTTTGGCAAGATTAAAAAGCTAAATGAGTTATTTAATTATTTCATATATTACATGACTTCTCTTAAATATATATATATATATATTTATTTATTTATTTATTTATTTATTTCATTTATAAATTATTTTATAAGTCAAACAAATTAGTTTGGTCAAAAATGATAAATATAAATATTTTAAAATGATTTATTTAATTTTCTTAATCTTCCCAACTTAATTAACGTAGTAATTAATATCAAACTTAATTTGACCAAAAAATATATATATCAAACTTAGCCACTTGTAGAAGAACTACACAGATTTAGATTACAACGATACCTTCCCCTTCTTTAGATATTTATTTGCGTCAACGTACTCATAACGTGTCTCTTGCGAAGATCATCGTTGCTATTCTAGGAAGACAAGGAAGATTCGTGGGAAGCATTCATAATTATATATATGAAGCAAGGGATTTTATTCAATTTATTAGGCGGACTCGAAATATTCAGAATATTTTATATATATATATATATATATATATAGGATTAAAGGGCATTTTTATCCCGAAGTTTTCATCGATGGACAATTTTGTCTTGGAAGTTTTTTCGGGAGCTATTTTTCCCTAGAAGTATAAAAAAATGAGCAATTTTGCCCTGGTCATTAACCATTTGTTGACTAAATATGCTTTGAGTTGTCAATCCACATATCATTCAAATCATTGTAGTTAAGGCGTAAATTTGCCGCCAAAGTTTTCAATCTAACATTGAAAAAAGATTAAGCAAATTATTCATGGACTTCTAACATAAATTTATGCCTTGAAAAAATGATGTGGATAACATATATTCTTGCCAATTTCAATATTTATCAACTAATAGTCAAAATTAACTAGAATAGTAGTCAGAACAAATTACACCCTTTTTAACACTTCTCGGGCAAAATTTCCTCCAAAAAATTTCTGACGCAAAATTGTCTTTAATCCTTATATGTGTGGTGTGTGTGTATGTAAAGTTTATGTTGTGAATCTCAGACCAAATTATTTGGACTTTTGATCTGGTTGGAAAGCTTGAGTTATTCAATTATTAGGGACTTTCTATTTTTATTTTTTAAAAGAGTATTCTATATTAACAATGACATTTCAACTAACACTTTTTTAGAGTATCCATCAGCTACTTACTAATTAATAATTATATAAATATTTGAGAGTGAAATAAATAATTTTATCTTTATTTAAAGCAATAAAAAATGAGTTGTGCTCCTACGCTCCAATGGATGAATTATCCTAAATTATTATAAGATTATTATTATTTTGAGATAATTATCTGATACTAGTGATTATTTAAACCATTGATCTTGGCCTAGAGCTTTTATAGCTTAATGGATAATGGATGGATTGGAGAATGTGGATGTAAAGACAACCGGTGACTAAGAATGGGTTTTTGAACCAATCAAAAAGAAAGAAAAGCGAGGGTCATTTTTAATTTCTTAAAGTAAGTTATTAATTAATCTTTATTTTGTTCTGGCGAAAAAATAATAATCTTTCTTTTGGTTACCTACTGGTGTCAATTGCCTTTGAATCCATGCTGAGGCATGAGGCAAAATTCCAAATTTTTATAGTAAAAAATTACCATTAAATCAAAAGAGTTCAAACTCTAATCTCCAGCCAGTATCCCGTCCTATTTTTATTTGCTTATTCCATAAATGTTTACGCGTTAGACTATAAATTTTGTATAAACACTACTATTGCTAATTAATTAATTACTCCACTATTATTTAATTAACAAAACATGCTAATGGTATGGGTACGTAAGAATACTTAAAACTAACATAATAAACTACTTATTTACGTTATAACTAAGTAATTTATTTAGATTTCTTAACTGAAAACTCAATTGAGCTAGTAGTTAAGAGTCATTGATCTAATGGTAATTGAACAATGTGAACTAATCATTAAAATAATATAATTGTAATTTTTGACAGGGGGCAACATTGCTCAGCTTTTTTAAAACTTCGCGGGCAAAATTGCTACTTTTTTTTTTCGAGCAATGTTGCAAAGTTTTAAAACGGAAGATAAAAACCCTAACGTTGACCGTTAGGGTTTTTTGACTTGGGCAACATTGCTCCGTTTTAAAACTTCAAAAAGCAACATTGCTACGCTACGCCGAAAACTTCGGGCAAAATCGCCCTCGACGCATACTTTAAGGCGCAAAATGCACCTTAACCCTTAAAATAATATAATTGTAATTAAAATATAAACAAATTCATACATAATTTAATAAAACTTATTATTTAAATAAAAAACAAATTAATTTATAAGTGAATGGAACATTTATATAAAAATTACACATAACCTAACAAAACACAATTTTTTTCTAGGCACATTATTTTCTATTAGGCAATTGTGGTCAAGGCGGCCCAAGCACTAAACAAGCCTATTAATTTACTTCATCAGTCTCTATGTATAAGTCTTTTTTTCTATCTAGCAAAAAAAAGATCTTTTTTTCTAAATGGGATTGCCATTTTTATAAGGTTGTATTTGACTTTATTTAAATAATAAATGCACTCTTACCCATTTTGTCATTATTCTCTTACATTATTTGTTTACCATGTACATTCTATTTCTTCTTTTTATCATCATTACTCATTCATAAATAATGGTCTTTTTTAATTTTTTTATTTTTTTACATATTTATTACATTTAACTATTATGTGCTTTCAAGCTAAGCAGAAGGTGTTTCCCTCTTAGGATAGATAGGGGTGCTCGGCTCAACTAAGCCGCTTAAATGAGATTTAGATTATTTAGATTTAATTCTTTTATTTAGTAATTTTTAAATGAAAAATGTATGTTTTAAAAAATATTAGTTAAAAGATTATCTTTATTTTAGATTTTGTACATATTAAATAATTTTTAAGAAATAAAATATGGATAGTTTAGAGTTCATATGGACAGATGGATAGTCTAAATTTCATATGAACGACCCAAATTTCATATGGACAGCCTAAAAGAACCAAGTGCAGCCTACCTATCAAAAGTAAACACGTTCAAAGGCTGAGATCGAGCAACACGCATCAAATTGAAAATAACTTCCTAATCTATAGTTCATTATGAAATGTTGACAAGAAAAAATCATTAAAATCTCAATTATGGAAAATAATGTAGAAGAAGTCCATGGTAGCTCATAATAATAATAATAATAAACTATTCATGATAAAATAACGCTTCAAAATAATTGTCAAATTGTACTTAATTTAATTTGAAAAATTTTAATAACTCTGCGGAAATCGATCGTTTGCGCGAATCTAGGCTTGAAGTTTTCTTGAAATGTAATTTGGTTTCAATACATCATATTAAAAATATTTAAATCCAAATAGAGAGACCCGGGAGTGGTCAACCAAAAAAAAAACTTGGATCAGGAGTATAAAATGCAGAAAATAGCCGTGACTTTGTCATAGGACACACAAAAATATATAGAGACTCAGAGCAGTTCAAAGTCCCTCTATACCCAGAGAGCGTCAAGAGATGGCACGACGATAAGCGGAGATCTCAGAGAGAGAAAGAGAGGGGGGAGAGAGAGAGAGAGAGGGATCGTGAAGAAGAGAGAGAAGAAGAAGAATGGCCGGAGGTGGCGGTGGTGAAGATTCAACCAGTTTAGAATTCACTCCGACATGGATAGTGGCTGTCGTTTGCAGTGTAATCGTTGCCGTTTCATTCGCCGTCGAACGTTCTCTTCATTACGGCGGAAAGTACCTCAAGAAGAAGGATCAGAAGCCGCTTTTCCAAGCGCTCCAGAAGATCAAAGAAGGTTTTCTCTTGTTTCTTCTTTACCGTTTTCACTCCATTTCATGCAATTGTTTATGTCGTTTTGAAGTCTGTTCATTGGTAATCTTCAAAACTGATTACGTTTTGATCAGAACTGATGTCTGGTTCAATTTTTGTTCACTTTCTCTCTGTTTTGATCAGAACTGATGTCTGTTTCAATTCTTGTTCACTTTCTCTCTGTTTTGATCAGAACTGATGCTGATGGGTTTCATATCTCTGCTTTTAACTGTAACCCAAAACGGCATAACTAAAATCTGCGTTCATCAGAGTTGGACTCGCCATATGCTTCCTTGTAAAAAAGAATCAGAAATTGCCACATCGCATTTTCAGAGGCACCTTCTTGCTGCGAAGTCCGGGGCCGGATATTGTACTAGTAAGGTAATATATGTCATAATATACTTAGCATCGATTAGTTTATTTTATAGTTTTGTTTCTGTGAAAAATGTCCTTTTGGACAATAATATGAACACGGTTTCTGTTATGAGTTTTATGGTTTGGGGAGACACAGGCGTTTCAGAGAGGGTGAAGACAAAATTTCAGTAATAGTATCTAAATCGCTTTACAAGGAAGTTTTTCTTTTTCTTTTTTGGAAAATGATATTAGGATCCAATTAAGGAAAATAATATCGAAAAGTCTCATAGTTTGTGCCACCTGAAAGAGCAACCAAGTAGAAAAGTAATCATTAACAAGTCATGAGATTTCTCTAATATTATTTTTTCTTAATTTTAATCTTAGTGTCATTTTCCTTATTATTATTTTCCCAATAGTGACATGATTTTAGTGTCTACCATCAAATACTCCCTCGATTCTCACTATAAGACATATTTACCTAATTTAATTAAATTAATTAATATGACATGTATTTTCTAAAACATCATAGTCATCTTCTTTAATTTTATCAATAGAGAAAATTAGTTAACATGAGGTTTGAAATTAATGCAGAATTGAAGTCAGGGAGTGATAAAAGTGCAGCATTTATGACATTTGGCTAATTGGCCTTATATTTTGATTTCTTTCTTCCCTCTATTTTTTTCCCAATCTCATGGTCTTTTATTTATTTTTTTCCTCCTATCATTTCCATTTGGAAGGTTCAGCTGTATTATTTGCGTTTGATTACTTTTTTACTTTTCTAGTCAAACATGTTGGGTCGTAGTAACCTAGATACTCGTTTTTCTTTTAAATATTATTAAAATTACAATGAATTTTTGCTTGGCAATAGGCTGTGTAGTGAATGAAATTGGTTGGTCAATGTTATAGATCATCTGTTTTATGTAAATCTTTTGATAGACGAATGCTTCTTGAGATTCTTCTGGAACTATGATGGTGGCATTTATATTGCATATCTATTAATGGTTCAACTGAAAAATGGTCAAGCCCTTGTTTTAGTACATAGTTGGCTCTGTTCTTCAACCACTAAATAAACAACATGGGTCATATATCGATTATATATCATCTTAGTTTTGGATCTTTCTATGATTATACTAGTATTAAGTAAATGAAGTGTTGCATTACTATGTATTTGGTAACAGTTGGTTTGTCATTAAGTTGCAATACAGGTTTAAGGTAATAATCTTCTCTGTTTTATCTAATTGCTTACAATGTTTCTAACAATAGAAATCAAGCTCTCTGAAACATTATATGCATAGATGATGGGAAAATTATATTTTCTAAATTAAAATAATGGGTGTCCTGTTTGTTTTGAATTGATCGGTAATTTTCTTTATACAACAAAAATACATTTTAATCTTTTCATCTTTCAACA